>CM055266.1:32390553-32747177 GCA_029237695.1 Conchocele bisecta
TTGGTTAAGGTTTTTACTCAAACTTGGATTACCAGTAACCTGTTTAAGTTAATTAGTCACGCTTGTAGATGGAATACTATTGTGCATACATACACCATATTTGGATAACTTTTTCTCATAGGGATGTACATCAATAACCCTTGACCTTTATTTTACCTTCACCTACATTTAACCTTGATTACTTGGTTAATGTTTATAATCAAGCTTGTATATGGAATACTTCTGGGCCTACATCAACCATACTTGGACAACTTCATCTCCTAGTGATGTACATCAATAATCCCTGACCTATATTTTACCTTGACCTACTTTTATCCTTGGATTACTTAGTTATCTCCCCTTGGTTACGGTTTTTACTCAAGCTTGTATATGGAATACTCCTGGGCCTACAGCAACCATACTTGGAAAACCACGCACCTACGTCCAAGGTCAAGGTCACTGTTGAAGGTCAAATGTCAAACCTATTGAAATTCCCTTCCGCTCTATATCTTCTACACCGATGCATGGATTATCAAATGGCTTTTCACAAATGTTTCTCATGATGAGAAGGTGTGTCGCGATCAATAACCACGCACCTACGTCCAAGGTCAAGGTCACAGTTGAAGGTCAAAGGTCAAACCTATTGAAATTCCCTTCCGCTCTATATATTCTACACCGATGCATGGATTATCAAATTGCTAACCACGCACCTACGTCCAAGGTCACAGTTGAAGGTCAAAGGTCAAACCTATTGAAATTCCGTTCCGCTCTATATCTTCTACACCGATGCATAGATTATCAAATGCCTTGGCACAAATGTTTCTCAGGATGAGAAGGTGTGTCGCGATTAATAACCACGCACCTACATCCAAGGTCAAGGTCACAGTTGAAGGTCAAAGGTCAAAAATATTGAATTTCCCAAATGGCTTGGCACAAATGTTTCTCACGATGAGAAGGTGTGTCGCGATCAATAACCACGCACCTACGTCCGAGGTCAAGGTCACTGTTGAAGGTCAAAGGTCAAACCTATTGAAATTCCCTTCCGCTCTATGTCTTCTACACCGATACATGGATTATCAAATGGCTTAGCACAAATGTTTCTCATGATGAGAAGGTGTGTAGCGATCAATAACCACGCACCTACGTCCAAGGTGAAGGTGACAGTTGAAGGTCAAAGGTCAAACCTATTGAAATTCCCTTCTGCTCTATATCTTCTACACTGATGCATGGATTATAAAATTGCTAACCACGCACCTACGTCCAAGGTCACAGTTGAAGGTCAAAGGTCAAACCTATTGAAATTCCCTTCCGCTCTATATCTTCTACACCGATGCATGGATTATCAAATGGCTTGGCTTGGACAAATGTTTCTCATGATGAGAAGGTGTCGCATCGCAATCAATAACCACGCACCTACGTCCAAGGTCAAGGTCACAGTTTTAGGTCAAAGGTCAAACCTATTGAAATTACCTTCCGCTCTATATCTTCTACACCGATGCATGGATTATCAAATGCCTTGGCACAAATGTTTCTCAGGATGAGAAGGTGTGCCTCGATCAATAACCACGCACCTACGTCCAAGGTCAAGGTCATAGTTGAAGGTCAAAGGTCAAACCTATTGAAATTCCCTTCCGCTCTATATCTTCTACACCGATGCATGGATTATCACACTATGCCCAGGGTCAAGGTCACAGACTTGATGCTTTTGAAACCTTAACGCTCGGCTAAATGGCTTATAATAAAAAATGCCTCGTTTTCTTTGGCTGCCAGTGGGGGTATTCGTGTGCCGACAGGCCACATTTCTAGTTTCCCTTGGTTAATGTTTTTAGTCGACTTTGGTTAAGGTTTTTATGCAGGCCGCAGCCACCTTCTTTGTCAAGCTATGTGTACATCGACAACCCTCGTAGTCGAGCTATGCTGTTCTCCTACAGCTCTTGTTGTTAAAATGGAGGTCATCACCAAATCCAAGATGTCCGCCGTTGAAAAGTAGGTCAAATTGTCAAAAAAATCTTCTTCTCACAAACCTCCAGGCTGATTTCGACGAAACTTGGTGTGAATGATTTGTTCATATGGTGGCACCTGGGTCAAAAATGGGCGTGGCCCAAGGGGTCAACTAGGGGTCAAATTATATTTTTGCCCGAATATGGTCATATAATATATCCAATCCAAGGTATCGACGAGACGATCACTCTGGAGCATGTTTTGTCAAAATCAGATGATTACGTCATCCAAGATGGCCACCGACAGGTCAAAAGGTTGTTCTTTTACTAAAGATTTCAAAGGACTTCTTCTTGTGAACTGCTTGGCCGATATTGACCAAACTTAACTGAAATGGTTTGTTGGTGAAGCCTGTTCATTTTTTGTCAAAATGGAGGTCATCACCAAATCCAAGATGTCCGCCGTTGAAAAGTAGGTCAAATTGTCAAAACATCTTCTCACAAACCGCCAGGCCGATTTCGACGAAACTTTGTATGAATGATCGATAGTTAACGTTGATTCAGATTTGTTCATATGGTGGCCTCTGGGTCAAAAATGGTCATGGCCCGAGGGGTCAAATAGGGGTCAAATTTTATTTTTGACCGAATATGGTCATTTTATATACCAAATCGAAGGTATAGCAGTAAATCACATGCACATTCGCAATATATGTTAGATCAGAAGGTACCAACACATTCTGTGGAACATTTGAAGTTGTAAGTGAAGAGTCTTTGTGAAATCAAGATGACCACTATGGAGGCTTTTAGGTGAGCGATATAGGCCCATTTGGGCCTCTTGTTTAGCTCACCTGAGGGAAGCTCATGTGAGCTATTGTTACCGCAATGTGTCCGTCCGTCCGCGTCCGTCGTCCGTCCGTGAACATTTTCAAACGTCTTCTCCTTGGTAACCATTGGGCCTATCGTCACCAAACTTCATGATCATGGTCCTTACAAAATTGTTAAAATTACATCATTACGTATTCCAAGATGGCCGCCGTCTAAAAATAGCACACATTCTTCAAAACTCTTCTTCTCAAGAACCGCCACCGGATTTCGACAAAACTTGGTAGGAATGATCGATGTACAATGCTCTTTCAAAGTTGTTAAAATGGTGACCCCGGGGTCAAAAATGGGCGTGGCTCGTGGGGTCAAATTGGGGTCAAATTTTATTTTTGACAGAATATGGTCATGTCATATATTAAATCGAAGGTATCAACGAGGCGATCACTCTGATGCATTTTTTTGTCAAAATCGGATGGTTATGTCATCCAAGATGGCCGCCGAAAGGTCAAAAGGTCGTTCTTTTATTAAAGATTTCAAAATTCTTCTTCACATGAACCGCTTGGCCCATGGTAGCCAAACTTAAAAGTTATGGTCCATGGGTGAAGCCTTTTCAGATTTGTTAAAATGGAGGTCGTCGCTAATCCAAGATGGCCGCTGTCTAAAAATGGCACAAATTCTTAAAAAATCTTCTCATGAACCGCCAGCCGGATTTCGACGAAACTTGGTAACTTGTTAAAATGGAGGTCATCGCTAATCCAAGATGGCCGCCGTCTAAAAATAGCATAAATTCTTAAACAATCTTCTTATGAACTGCTATCCGGATTTCGACGAAACTTGGTAGGAATGATCGATGTACAATGCTCTTTCAACGTTGTTAAAATGGTGGCCCGTGGGGTCAAATTGGGGTCAAATTTTATTTTTGACCGAATATGGTCATGTCTATATCAAATCGAAGGTATCAACGAGGCGATCACTCTGGTGCATTTTTTGTCGAAATTGGATTGTCATGTCATCCAAGATGGCCGCCGAAAGGTCAAATGGTCGTTATTTTATTTGAGATTTCAAATTCTTCTTCATACGAACCGCTTGGCACATGGTGGCCAAACTTCACAGTTATGGTCCATGGGTGAAGCCTTTTCAGATTTGTTAAAACGGAGGTCGTCGTTAATCCAAGATGGCCGCTTTCTAAAAATAGCACAAATTCTTAAAAAATCTTCTTCTCATGAACCGCCAGTCGGATTTCGACGAAACTTGGTAGGAATGATCGACGTAGAATGCGCTTTCAAAGGTGTTAAAATGGTGACCCCGGTGTCAAAAATAGGCGTGGCCCGTGGGGTCAAATTTTATTTTTGACCAAATATGGTCATGTCATACATCAAATTGAAGGTATCGATGAGGCGATTGCTCTGGTGCAATATTTGATGGAATCGGATGATTATGTCATCCATGATGGCCTCCAAAAGGTCCATTTCAGTATTCGAGATTTTGAACATCTTTTTCTCAGGAACCACATGGCCGATGCTGGCCAAACTTCATAGTAAGTTAAGATCATTTGGTGAAGTATTTTCACATTTGGTAAAATGAGAGTCATCGTGTAATCCAAGATGACCGCCATCTAAAAATAGCACAATTGTTTTTAAAACACATATGAACTCAATGTCACATTCTCCTCTGGTGTTGATGGAGTCAGGTGAGCGAATCAGGACCATCGTGGCCCTGTTGTTAATTTTTCGCACTCTGTATCCTTGTCCACGCAATAACTCCAGTTCTACTTCACCGATCGTAAACAAATTCGGTATACATGTTTATCACGGCAAGACGAAGAAGCCTATTTATTTTGACAGATCGTGACCAAATTCAATATACATGTACATTTTTATCACGGCAAGAACCCTAATAATTGTCAGTGAGTTATATCCCCATGTTAATTGGCCTTGCCTCGTCGGGCGTATATTGTGACCTTCGGCACTCTTGTTGCAATTAATTTTGGTTGCATTGGTCCATTCCAGTTACTTATGGGTGAAAGGGTTAAAGGGGCGTATCAGGATTTTTTGAAAAAAAATATAAAAAACGTGCGTGCGTGCGTGCGTGCGTGCGTGCGTGCGGGCGGGCGGGCGGGCGTGCGGGCGTGCAGGCGTGCGTGCGTGCGTGCGTGCGTGCGTGCGCTTAACATCAGAAAAATATGGTTATAACTTATATTTCATTCATTTGAAATGCTTAATATTTCACACATGCATTCCTGTAAGGCTCTACTACCATGCTGTGCCAAATCCACGACCGTCCAACCCCCGCTGATCCCAAGGTCAAGGTCAAATACTTAGTACAAAACTTAACATCAGAGAAATATTGTTATAACTTCTAATTCCTTCATCTAAAATGTTGAATATTTCACACATGCATTTCCGTAAGGCTCTACTACCATGCAGTGCCAAATCCACGACCGTCCAACCCCCGCTGATCCCATGGTCAAGGTCAAATTCTTAAGTCTCTTTACAAAACTTAACATCAGAGAAATAACTTCTATTTCCTTCATCTAAAATGCTTACTATTTCACACATGCATTCCTGTAAGGCTCTACTACCTTGCTGTGCCAAATCCACGACCGTCCAACCCCCGCTGATCCCAAGGTCAATGTCAAATACTTAGTCTCTTTACAAAACTTAACATCAGAGAAATATTGTTATAACTTCTATTTGCTTCATCTAAGATGCTTAATATTTCACACATGCATTCCTGTAAGGCTCTACCACCATGCTGTGCCAAATCCACGACCGTCCAACCCCCGCTGATCCCAAGTTTAAGGTCAAATACTTAGACTCTTTACACAACTTAACATCAGAGAAATATTGTTATAACTTCTATTTCCTTCATCTAAAATGCTTAATATTTCACACATGCATTCCTGTAAGGCTCTACTACCATGCTGTGCCAAATCCACGACCGTGCAACCCCCGCTGATCCCATGGTCAAGGTCAAATACTTAGTCTCTTTATAAAACTTAACATCAGAGAAATAGTGTTATAACTTCTACTTCCTTCATATAAAATGCTTAATATTTCACACATGCCTTCCTGTAAGGATGTACTACCATGCTGTGCCAAATCCACGACCGTCGAACCCCCGCTGATCCCAAGGTCAAGGTCAAATACTTAGTACAAAACTTAACATCAGAGAAATATTGTTATAACTTCTATTTCCTTCATCTAAAATGCTTAATATTTCACACATGCATTCCTGTAAGACTCTACTACCATGCTGTGCCAAATTCACGACCGCCCAACCCCCACTGATCCCATGGTTAAGCTCAAATACTTAGTCTCTTTACAAAACTTAACATCAGAGAAATAATGTTATAACTTCTATTGCCTTCATCTAAAATGCTTAATATTTCACACATGCATTCATGTAAGGCTCTACTGCCATGCTGTGCCAAATCCATGACCGTCCAACCCCCGCTGATCCCAAGGTGAAGGTCAAATACTTTGTACTAAACTTAAGATCAGAGAAATATTGTTATAACTTCTATTTCCTTCATCTAAAATGCTTGATATTTAACACATGCATTCCTGTAAGGCTCTACTACCATGCTGTGCCAAATCCACGACCGTCCAACCCCTGCTGATCCCATGGTCAAGGTCAAATACTTAGTCTCTTTACAAAACTTAACATCAGAGAAATATTGTTATAACTTAATATTTCACACATGCATTCCAGTAAGGCTCTACTACCATGCTGTGCCAAATCCACGACCGTCCAACCCCCGCTGATCCCATGGTCAAGGTCAAATACTTAGTATCCTTTTACAAAACTTAAAATCGGAGAAATATTGTTATAACTTCTATTTCCTTCATCTAAAATGCTTGATATTTCACACATGGATTCCTAAAAAAATATGTTTAAGGCTCTACTACCATGCTGTGCCAAATCCACGACCGTCCAACTCCCGCTGATCCCATTGTCAAGGTCAAATACTTAGTCTCTTTATAAAACTTAACATCAGAGAAATATTGTTATAACATCTATTTCCTTCGGCTTAAATGCTTAATATTTCACACATGCATTATAAGGCTCTACTACCATGCTGTGCCAAATCCACGACCGTCCAACCCCCGCTGATCACAAGGTTAATGTCAAATACTCAGTCTCTTTACAAAACTTAACATCAGATACATATTGTTATAACTTCTATTTCCTTCATCTAAAGTGCTTAATATTTCACACATGCATTCCTGTAAGGCTCTACTACCATGCTGTGCCAAATCCACGACCGTCCAACCCCAGCTGATCCCAAGGTCAAGGTCAAATACTTAGTACAAAACTTAACATCGGAGACATATTGTTATAACTTCTATTTCCTTTATCTAAAATGCTTAATATTTCACACATGCACATCCGTCCAGCCCCCGCTGATCCCATGGTCAAGGTCAAATACTTGGTCTCTATTTACAAAACTTAAAATCGGAGAAATATTGTTATAACTTCTATTTCCTTCATCTAAAATGCTTGATATTTCACACATGCATTCCTGTAAGGCTCTACTACCATGCTGTGCCAAATCCATGACCGTCCAACCCCCGCTGATCCCAAGGTCAAGGTCAAATACTTTGTACTAAACTTAAGATCAGAGAAATATTGTTATAACTTCTATTTCCTTCATCTAAAATGCTTGATATTTAACACATGCATTCCTGTAAGGCTCTACTACCATGCTGTGCCAAATCCACGACCGTCCAACCCCTGCTGATCCCATGGTCAAGGTCAAATACTTAGTCTCTTTACAAAACTTAACATCAGAGAAATATTGTTATAACTTAATATTTCACACATGCATTCCAGTAAGGCTCTACTACCATGCTGTGCCAAATCCACGACCGTCCAACCCCCGCTGATCCCATGGTCAAGGTCAAATACTTAGTATCCTTTTACAAAACTTAAAATCGGAGAAATATTGTTATAACTTCTATTTCCTTCATCTAAAATGCTTGATATTTCACACATGGATTCCTGTAAGGCTCTACTACCATGCTGTGCCAAATCCACGACCGTCCAACTCCCGCTGATCCCATTGTCAAGGTCAAATACTTAGTCTCTTTATAAAACTTAACATCAGAGAAATATTGTTATAACATCTATTTCCTTCGGCTTAAATGCTTAATATTTCACACATGCATTATAAGGCTCTACTACCATGCTGTGCCAAATCCACGACCGTCCAACCCCCGCCTGATCACAAGGTTAATGTTTCAAATAAACTACTCTCAGTCACTTTACAAAACTTAACAATCAGATTACATATTGTTTATAACTTCTTTATTTCCTTCATCTAAAATGCCTTAATAATTTTCACACATGCATTCCTGTAAGGCTCTACTACCCATGGCTGGTTGCCAAATCCACGACCTTTAACCGTCCCAACCCCCCAGCTGGATCCCAAGGTCAATGGTCAAATACTTAGTATACAAAAACATTAACATCGGAGACATATGGTTTTAATAACTTCTATTTCCCTTTAATCTAAAATGCTTAATATTTTCACACACTTGCACATCCGTCCCAGCCCCCGCTGATCCCATGGTCAAGGTCAAAATACTTGGTCTCTATTTACAAAACTTAAAATCGGAGAAATATTGTTATAACTTCTATTTCCTTCATCTAAAATGCTTGATATTTCACACATGCATTCCTGTAAAATGCTCCTCCCTAACATTGTGTGCATTTCTACGACATGCATTCAGTATGCTCTACTGACCATATGGCTGTGCCAAAATCACGACCGTCCCAACCCCCGCTGATCCCATGGTCAAGGTCAAATACTTACTCTCTTTATAAAACTTAACATCAGAGAAATATTGTTATAACATATATTTCTTTCATCTAAAATGCTTAATATTTCACACATGCATTCTAAGGCTCTACTACTATGCTGTGCCATATCCACGACCGTCCAACCCCCGCTGATCCCATGGTCAAGGTCAAATACTTAGTCTCTTTATTAACCTTTAACTTACTCAGAGAAATATTGTTATAGCTTCTATTTCCTTCATCTAAAATGCTTAATATTTCACACATGCATTCCTGTAAGGCTCTACAACCATGCTGTGCCAAATCCACGACCGTCCAACCCCCGCTGATCCCAAGGTCAAGGTCAAATACATGGTCTCTTTACAAAACTTAACATCAGAGAAATGTGTTATAATAACTTCATCTAAAATTCTTAATATTTCATGCATGCATTCCTCTAAGGCTCTACTATCATGCTGGGACATATCCCCGCTGATCCCAAGGTCAAGATCACATACTTAGTCTCTTTACAAAACTTAACATCAGAGAAATCGGTTATAACTTCTATTTCCTTGCTCGGATCTGCTTCATATTCACGTTCGTGCCGCCCCCGCTAAGCCTAGAGTGAAGGTCACAAGCCCACACACTTGGACAATTTTACATATTTAGGGATACCTGGGCCCACGCGGGGGTTTTCCGTAAGCCTCGCTTACTGACCAATCTAGTTTCTTCAGGATTTAAAAAATAAAAATGAAAAAATATACAAATGTATTTTCATCATGGCTATGTGTAAAGATATCTGATACTTATGTACCGACATCGATGAAAATAGAAGCAACCCAGCGGTCCTAGTATCGTCAAATATCTTAAATTAAATCACTTTACACTGGGCCATGATGAAAATGCGTTTATATTTTTTATAGTATTTTTAAAAAAAAATCCTGATATGCCTGCCCGGTATAGAAGTCCGATGCTCTACACACCAGTAGCCGATTTCATCAACATTGCAAAGTATACTTAACTAGCAAATATACTTTGAGGGAGTAATCATTTATTTTTCCCAAAATGCATTATTTCATATATAATAAACCACTGCATATATTTGATGATAACAAGTATGCAGAATTATTATATTGAATTTATTACATTATCACAGCCAAAATGGATGTGATAATGTAATAAATTCAGTATAATAAAAATTAATAAATTTATCTTTAAATTGAAAATTTCTCCCTCAATTTATACTTTGCTAGATAAGTATACTTTGCGATGTTGGTGAAATAGGCTACATACCATCAAGCCGTCCCTAGGGACTGAAGTTATATTGCCTGTGGTCTGTTAACTCTTTCACCCCAAAGTAACTGGATTGGATTTTGGTTATGTTAATTTTGCAGCCAATCCAATCATCACACAATGATTTTCAGACGATACTAGTCCATTTATGAAAATTGGGTGGTTTTGTACTAAAACATGTGAACATTACTTGCAAAAAGTGCAGATCCTGGTGAGACGGCTCGTCACGAGCCTGCTGACTGTAAGCTTGTAAGAGTTTATCCTACATGACATAACTTCAATATTACTTCAAGGATTGCTTCAATATTTGGACACTTGATACAGTATACAGTGCACACATGTCAACCAAGAACAGACATGCTATATATGTACATGACAGTGAAACTGATCAAGATTAACCCATTATTTTCGGAATACACCTTTACGGGTATGAAATTTATTAAATATTTTATTTTTATTTTTGTTATTTCTCAATGAAAGTATATGTTGTGACCACTCATTTGAACCATCTTGAGGAGACGCTTCAAATGGTGGTTTCGACATATACTTCTGAGCACATATATGGAAAATATTTAGGCTTTTCCGCAAACATAATGACGTATCCTCAGCATGAAAACCAAAAGGGTTAAGTGCACTAAGATTTCTGGTTCATGTACTTAGTTTCAGAGAGGTTTAATCAATACAGTGTATGTATCATTGTTAGCACTGTTCACTATTGAATTGGAGAAGATTTATGAATACTATAGAATGAAAGAAGAAAATATGGCCTGTCGACCCACAATTTCCCCAGGTGGCAGATTGGAAAAAACTCTAAAAATGTCTTAACCGAACCCTCGGACATACACACATACGGACACACAGTCCTATATTCCTCCCGGATCTACATAAACAATTTGGGCGGTTGTTTGGGAGCATTTAACGATGGGTTTCACCCTTAACGGAATCCCGATATCCCTGTTTGGCCCTCAGATACATTTTTGGCTTTCTTGTACGTGCGAGTTGAATGCGGTTATACCAATTATAAAAGTAATGAGATTAATACTAATATTATTACTTTTGGCGGTGGGGCTACGTGACTCTGGTGTAGTGAGAACCTGGCACCAGGACAGGTTATTCTAATTGCAGGGCTGAATATATATTGTGTATACTCTCGGTTATGTTCACCTTGCATTGTAAGGCAAAACTGTTATTGTTTGTTATTATCAAGGCTGCCAGCGAAGGGATTAGCTTAGTTACACTGTTGCCCTTGTTTAGTAAATATTTATACCCCCCTCCTGGCATAAGAAGTATGTCAAGGGGTATATAGATTTCGTAATTCCGTCCGACCATCCGACGTTAAAGTTTTTATTTATTTATCTAGTCAGTTCTGATTTTGGAATTGCCCCCCTACAACATATGGTATTCGACCCCATTAACCCGGCCAAAAATGACCACAGCTGTTGCCAGGCCGTTAAACACCATTAAATCAAATTAAATAAAATCTACATACGTATCAAGAGTGTGCTAGCTGATACGCGGCTGGACCGATACAATAACAAAATAGGCTCTTTTTGATGTCTCGGCGTCACTATTATGACTATTGGCATATTCATATATATGACAGTGAGACCCATCAACATTAATCATCCCAATTTTTCTTTATATGGACACAAAGCTCCAGATAAGTTTTGTATATAAAGAGTATTATACCCCAAGATTTCAAATTAAATGCGTATTTTACTTTTACAAATGTATTATAGATGTTCTTCTTTATTAAATAGGGAACAAATGATAAACAATAATATTTCTTTTTTAAAAATTCACTTATTTGAGCTGCAAAAAGCATTGCTTTTTTCTGCAGCTCAACTGAGTAAATTTTCACTACTCAATTTGAAAATCAATGCGTATTTTCACATTGCTGTGAGTATTTTGTATTCCCACGTTAGATAATCAATACGTATTCTGCTAAAATAAGTGCGTAAAATACACCAATACACACACCTTATCTGGAGCGGAGTGGACGTTGAACGGATATAGAGTATGTGGGTATGACCATTCCTTTGTCCATTGATGCTAAGAGACAGTTGGTCGTTGCACTTGTACATGTAATACACTGATTTTTGCCACAATAGTGAAAATTTGCAACACATTGAAAAGCAAATAATTAACATGGTAATACTAAAAAGTCACAAAATTACATAGGAGTAATGCAACTTCAATTGCGATTGAACATTTGAATTAGGATGATGCATGCAATAATGATGTAAGGAAAACAAATTGTGTAACCTCAATTGTGAAAAAAACTTCATGTTTCCAATTATGAAGTCACCGAAGATCGGCGTTTGTTTCATTGATGAAATGGCGAACAGTGCATATCCTGATAAGACTGTGCGAATGCACATGCTGATCTGGATCTACACTGGTCACAAAAAACATTTCTCCAGTTTCTACATTTCACTATAATCATACATGCACGTTATATCCACCACTATAACGTATTTTATGTTCACTTGTGTCGTACCCTTTTAGTGCAAAGCCTCTTTATTCGGAGCCTCACTTTCACTTCCCCCTGTGGGTCGCCTCTAATTGCCACTGTCACATGACCAATATTCCCACTGCGATTGGTTAGCAGGTCCCTTCTGTTTATCAAAGTTTTCACTGCAAGTCACAAGTTTTATATCTTTCACATATCGACGTTTTTCAAGATCATCTGATCGACTTTCTTCTTAGACTGTGTGAGAAGAGGTAATTTAATTACGGAACATTGTTTTGGCGTATTTTTCGTGCCGAGGAGAGGCGAGGTTCGGCGGATAATATAAGCTAAAGAATCGCGTGTATTGACGCCAGTGTTACTGTCTAAAGGCGTCTACGGCGTGTGTAGTCGCGGCGACGACAACATGGAACAGCCAGCAAGTGCACCTCGCGTGGCGGTGTTGGGACATAGCTTTGTGCGTCGTCAGAGCACGGACATTTCGTCGGGTCATTCGGCTGTCATGAAACAAGACTTCGGCCTGGACCAGTGCCGTGTTGTATTCCACGGAGTGGGAGGTTTTCGGGCTCGACAGGACGCGGTTTGATCGGGAGTTCACGCCATTTTTGGACAGACACCGGCCTCAGGTGGTGGTCCTGCAGTTGGGTGGGAATGACATTGACTGTTGGGACTTTACGCCGGCGCGAGCCCTCAGCAAGTGCACTGGACGACCTGGCGGGACTTCCACGTCGGGAAGGTGTTCGTTTGTGAGCCATTTACTCGCATTCACCCTCGCAACGTATTTATTGGAACAGTACGAGCAGGGTATGTCTGGCGGTCGTGGACATTATGGAGACCATGCTGGACCTGTATGCGGCGATCCGGTTGTGGCGCCACAGGCGGACGCTGGGATATGCCACAAACATCTATCACGGGGATGGTGTTCATTTCAATGACTTTGGCCAGCTGGGATTCTACCGGTCTTTGCGTCACGAGGTCATGACGGCAGTCCGAATGCCTTGAGACGAAATTTGATACGTGTTCAGCTCTGTAATTGTCAGGGCCCGTCCTTGTGGAGCTTTTGGGGCGCGTGCTAGGTGCTCGCGCTTGAGAAATTTGTCTCAGTGAGAAATATATATAATTTCCTGTATTTGCTAGCAAAATTATTGTTTTAATTAATTTGCATCACAAGAAACTGAATCAAAAGTAATTTCAACTATACTATTGTGTCCTGTGCTTCAAATCTCCGAGTCAAAGTTTCTTAGGCTCGGGCGCCGGGTGCCGGTCCGTGCTCCGGATGTTTTGTGGGCACGGGCTCGGGCTTTTGGAGTACGTACTCGATGCTCGAACTGGTCATGAGTTGATTGAGGACCCGGCACATGTGTGGATTGGGGGTCCTTGCTGGATGAGGAAATTGATACCAATTTTTAACATGTTTAATTGTCCATGCTTAATATACAATGTTATTTACTTGCATACCAGGTAAAAGGATGGCTATATAATTATGGATATACAGCCCTTTCCGTTAACATGATTAATGAGATTGTCAACTGCAGTCTACAATTCCTTAATATTTTTATTTTTTCTCTCTGAAAACTTATCTTGAAATTTCATTGGCATATGTATATTTTTATGTATGTATAAGCCTTTTATGTATATTTAGTGTATGTATATGCATTTTATATACATATATAGTATATTTATATGCCTTTTATGTATATTGAATGTATGTATATGCCTTTATGGTATATTTAATGTATGTTAGGCCTTTATGTATATTTAATGTATTTATAGGCCTTTTATGCATATTTAATGTATGTATATGCCTTTTATGTATATTTAATGTAATTATATGCCTTTTATGTATATTTAAAGTATTTATACGCCTTGTATGTATATTTAATGTACGTATAGGCCTTTTATGTATATTTAATATATGTATGGGCCTTTTATGTATATGTATTGTATGTATAGGCCTTTTATATATATTTAATGTATGTATAGGCCTTTTATGTATATTTAATGTCAGGCCCGTACGCAGAGGGGGTGCGAAAGGTGTGTACGCACCCCCCTTAATATAAGCCGAGATCCAGTTCTGTTTAAAAGTGTAGATCACTTACATATTTTGTGACCAAAAACATTTCAAATTTACGTTCCGTTGAATACCATGGGGTCGAAAAAATCACTTGCAAGTTTCAGTATCTCGCTCTACCTTATGTGGAATTCATTAATAATGAACTTTATGTACGCATTGAACGATGTATAGCACTTTGTAGGATTCGTTTCATCGGTCAATGACAAGTGTATGCCACAAATCTAACATCTCTGGCTGTTGGCGTCGTTGACGTAAGCGGCTATCCAATATTTGCGAAAGTACACCAAAGCACCATTCATCAGCTCGATGTAGCAGATACCTGACTGTACACCATCAGTGCATGCATGTTCGTATGCGTGTACGTGTCCATACCAGCCGTCGACGTCGATGCTTTCGTGTCAAATGTGTTTTATTTTCACGCCTTGTGTGCCTACCAGCGTAACGTATAAACGTGTTTATCCCGTCAACACAGTGCGTATGTGCCGTGAAG
The DNA here is from genome assembly GCA_029237695.1 of Conchocele bisecta. Lineage (NCBI taxonomy): Eukaryota > Metazoa > Mollusca > Bivalvia > Lucinida > Thyasiridae > Conchocele > Conchocele bisecta. Next base: position 32,405,400 of record CM055266.1, read on the forward strand.
CACGGTGCAGTGAAACTGTTTTGATATCCTGTCAATACGACATAATCACTGCGTATGAATATGTGCGGTGACTGGGGTTATTTTATTTGCATTTTAAAGCCATGTGTAGGTGTTGACGGGATAAATAGAATAGTAGGTTAGTGCCGTGAATGGCAAAAATATCTGGCGCAGCACGGAAACGGGATGTGCTCGGCAGAGTCTCGCCCATCCCGTTTCCTAAGCCTTGCCAGATATTTTTTTCCGATTCACGGCACTAACCTACTATTCTCTATTTCCTTCCTCTGTGCGCGTATGTATACACGACACATACTACGATTGTGAAAGTTTCTTGACTCGCTGTTACATAATGGAAGCGATTACAACAACACGTAAAGCGTACATCTATACCTGCTCTCAGCGCCACCATACACAGGCAGTCTTTACGTAACAAATGCAAATCGGCTCCAGCGTTCACGTAACGCCTCCTGATTCTTACTATAGTCGTCCAAAGAAATAGAGAATAGTAGGTTAGTGTCGTGAATGGGAAAAAATATCCGGCAAGGCTCAAGAATTTCTTTGTTTCTCATCAGAAGTATATGTTGTGACCACTCATTTGAACCGTCTCGCCGAGACGGTTCAAATGAGTGGTCACAACATATACTTTGGTTCAGAAATAAGGAAAATAGAGAGAATAGTAGGTTAGTGCCGTGAATGGGAAAAAATATCTGGCAAGGCTCAGGAAACGGGATTGGGTGGGCGAGGCTCTGCCGAGCATATCCCGTTTCCGTGCCGCGCCAGATATTTTTTCCCATTCACGGCACTAGCCTACTATTCTATTTATCCCGTCAACACCTACAAATGGCTGTAAAATGCAAAAATTATATTCACTGGATATCAAAAATGTTTCACGGCACCGTGTTTCACGGCACATACGCACTGTGTTGACGGGATAACATCCTATACTCGCATGACAGAACGTTGCCGACATCAGATTGATGCATGCCAATCGCATGTCTTGTTTTGCATGTTTTTTCCACCTCCAGTCCATCAACACAGTGCGTATGTGCCGTGAAACATCTTTGATATCCTGTCAATACAACCTAATGACTGCGTATGAATATGTGGAGTTCGATCCCCATTTTGAGGATGCGTCTGGGGTTTGTTTTTATTTGCATTTTAAAGCTATTTGTAGTGTTGACGGGATAAATAGAATAATAGGTTAGTGCCGAGAATGGGAAAAACATATCTGGCGCAACACGGAAACGGGATGTGCCTAAGCCTTGCCAGATATTTTTCCCATTCATGGCACTAACCTACTATTCTCTATTTCGCCGAATTATTCGTGCCGTCACACAATATACACGTACTATGCTCATTCATTTTCATCATTCAAATGGTAGGAATTTGAAAACTGTAGCGTTACTTTATTTGTTCAGTATATATCACACATATATATTTTAACCCATTGAATACCATATCATATTTTTTATTGAAAAACAATCTGATTATTTTGTTTATTTCTTCCTAAACATATATGCTGTTACCACTTATTTGAACCACCCGACTATCGTGACCCGCCAGGGCTCCAGATAAGGAATTAGTAATTGATTAGTCACTCCATTATTTCTGAAGCAATTGGGTATTTCATAATTTGAATTGAGTAAAATATAATCACACTACTGTTTACACATCAACATACAGCAATTATTGAATAGTTTGCTTCGAAATGAAAACATGTCTTGGCATTTCATTAGAATTGTCTCCTTGGAGACAATTATAATGAAGTACCAAGATGTGTTTTCGTGGAAAATATGCTATATTTGTTGTCTGTTTATTGTTTTCTGCAGCATGATCAATGTGCCACAAATTTTGTATTGCTTTTTGATATTCGCTACTTCTAATTTCTATTGGGTTTTTGGCAATTTTAATTGGGTATTTCAGCAAATACGCAGCTTATCAGGAGCTCTGACCCACCATAACACAATAGGGCATTTTGAGTTAGTTCGCCAATATAGCTCCTGATCAGCTAGCACACTCTCTCAGTATAATAGGGATCTACTTTTTGTCTCAATAATGTTCGTTGAAAGCTTGCGGAAAGCGAGACATATTGATCACAATGACGTCCGTCCGTCCGTCCGTCTGTCCGTGCGTCAGTCCGTACGTCCTTCCGAAATATGCGTTAAAGTTTTTACATACCTTATATCTCTGCAGTCCTAAATCACAATGACTTGAAACTTCAAATGCTTATTAGTCATCATCCATATATTCATTATGTGTCCCACTTATGCGGCCCCTAAGCCCCAAGGTCCAGGTCAAATGACTTTGAAAATTTGTGTTAAAGTTTTTATACGACCGTTTTCAAAAAAACGGTACGTATTATGTTTTACCGCTGGGCTGGCGGCTGACAGAAAAAGTACATAGTTCGTGTACACAACTCCTCCGGAACCGTTCAGTCGATCGATCTGAAACTATACACACGTCTTCTACACATATTCACATATTGAAGATGTGCACCTTGGTGTTTTTATGCCAAAAAATATTTTTTAACAAAAATATCACATTTTTAACTTAGCCATGTTTTCTACATTTGTCTATGCAATTCTATATACGGTACAGAGTTTGTGTACACACCTCCTCCGACACCGTTCTGTCGATCGATTTGAAACTATACACACGTCTTCTACACATATTGAAGATGTGCACCTTGGTGTTTTTATGCCGAAAACATATTTTTTAACCAAAATATCACCTTTTTAACTTAGCCATTTTTTCTACATTATTGTATCCAATTCCCTATCATTTCTACTTTACACTCTACTTTTCTATCTCTGCCTACATTAGTATACATGTTTAGCACAACGAGATGAAGAAATAATGCTATAGACTTTCAAATTCTCATTAATGTTTCTTGCCTTGGTGACAGCTTCACATTTCTGCACCTTCGCTGTCTGGCCCATATTCGACGGGCGTATTTTGTGACTTGCGGCACTCTTGTTAAATAACTTTATAATATCTCCACAACACTTAATCAGATTTGCTTAAACATTCAAATAATTATTTATTATCCATATTTTCATTCTATAGCACACCCATGCGACCCAAGATCAAAATGACTTTCAAATTTGCGTTAAAGTTTTACATACCTTAATTCAAACTTCAAATAAATATACTCTGAGACCATCAAATGCCTCGGCGGGCTCGACATGCGGGCCGCGGCCATCTGGTTATGGTGTACGAACGGTGTCAAAACTAATATTACAGGTGCGCCTATAAAATTGTACAGGTCCACCTGTAAAATATGCTGGTGGAACTAAAATTTATAATTTTATAATTCTATAATTTTTGTCGCGCCCGCTTGCGGAAAGCGCGATATAGTCGGCACTTTGGCGTACGTACGTACGTACGTACGTACGTGTGTCCGGTTAAAGTTTTTGGTTAAGTTGTTTGGTTAAGTTTTTTGGTTAAAGTTTTTGGTTAAGTTCTTTGGTTAAAGTTTTTGGTTAAAGTTTTTGGTTAAGTTTTTTTGGTTAAGTTTTTTGGTTAAGTTTTTTGTTTAAAGTTTTTGGTTAAGTTTTTTGGTTAAGTTTTTCGTTATACTATATCTCTGCAACTGCTTTGCCCATTACCTTGAAACTTCACATGGGTGTTTATCATCATCTGTATTTTCATTCTACCCCCCTCCCGTGCGGCCCCTGTGCCCAATGTCAAGGTAAAATTACTTTGAAGTTTTTGGTTAAGTTTTTTGGTTAAAGTTTTTGGTTAAGTTTTTTGGTTAAGTTTTTTGGTTAAAATTTTTCGTTATACTATATCTCTGCAACTGCTTTGCCCATTACCTTGAAACTTCACATGGGTGATATCATCTATATTTTCATTCTACCCCCCTCCCGTGCGGCCCCTGTGCCCAATGTCAAGGTCAAATTGCTTTGAAGTTTTTGGTTAAGTTTTTTGCTTAAAGTTTTTGGTTAAGTTTTTTGGTTAAGTTTTTTGGTTAAAGTTTTTCGTTATACTATATCTCTGCAACTGCTTTGCCCATTACCTTGAAACTTCACATGGGTGTTTATCATCATCTATATTTTCATTCCACCCCCCTCCCGTGCGGCCCCTGTGCCCAATGTCAAGGTCAAATTACTTTGAAGTTTTTGGTTAAGTTATTTGGTTAAAGTTTTTTGTTATACTATATCTCTGCAACTGCTTTGCCCATTACCTTGAAAATTCACATGGGTGTTTATCATCATCCATATTTTCATTCTACCCCGACCCGTGCCGCCTCTGTGCCCAATGTCAAGGTCAAATTACTTTAAAGTTTTTGTTGCGCCCGCTTGCGAAAAACGCGATATAGTCGGCACTTTGGCGTACGTACGTACGTACGTGTGTCCGGTTAAAGTTTTTGGTTAAGTTTTTTTGGTTAAAGTTATTCGTTATACTATATCTCTGCAACTGCTTTGCCCATTACCTTGAAACTTCACATGGGTGTTTATCATCATCTATATTTTCATTCTACCCCCCTCCCGTGCTGCCCCTGTGCCCAATGTCAAGGTTAAATTACTTTGAAGTTTTTGGTTAAAGTTTTTGGTTAAAGTTTTTTGGTTAATGTTTTTTGTTATACTATATCTCTCCAACTGCTTTGCCCATTACCTTAAAACTTCACGTGGGTGTTTATCATCATCCATATTTTCATTCTACCCCACCCGTGCGGCCCCTGTGCCCAATGTCAAGGTCAAATTACTTTGAAGTTTTTGGTTAAAGTTTTTTTCGCGCCCGCTTGCGGAAAGCGCGATATAGTCAGCACTTTGGCGTACGTACGTACGTGTGTCTGGTTAAAGTGTAGTTTTTTGGTTAAAGTTTTTCGTTACACTATATCTCATTTTTTAGTGTCCATGCCTCGCCACAAGGCGCGACATGCAGGCCGCGGCCATCTAGTTTTAGTTTTGATCCCGTTCGTACACCATACATTTTGGACGTACGTCCAGACTCCAAATGTTGATATATTTCGTAAACCATTAGTCAGATCATTACCAACCTTCATCAATATAGCTTCCTCTGATTGATGGATATCCACCCAGTATCTTACGGGTAACGTCGACCTTGGTGGCTTTGACCTTCGTGGGTGAGACATTCGCCGGCTAGCACCTTGTTTGCATTCCATAGGCATAGTATTTGTGTTCAGAAATGTTTCTGCAATTCAGTCGATCTCATTCTTTCCAGAGTCTGGGATGGGTTGTGGATGAGAGCTTAGAGCACTGTAGCCTATTTCACCAACGTTGCAAAGTATACTTATCTAGAAAAGTATACTTTGAGGGAGAAATTTTCAATATTTTGATAAATTTATTAATTTTTAGCCAGGTTTTTTGAAAAAAAATCCAGGCTATTGGATTGGCGAAAGCCGGGCGGGCGGGCGGGCGGGCGGGCGGGCGGCGTCCACAATCAATGTTAAGTTTTCGTGTTTGAGTCCATTTCTTTGTTACAGTACCACCTAGGACCACCAAACTTTCACAGCTTCATAATCAAGGGGTGCCCACCACATATCACTATCCAACATGTTACTTTTTTTTTTAACTTGACCCATTTTTTCCGCGCAGTCAACTTAGCAATTTTCAATGTTAAGTTTTCGCGTTTACAATGTTAAGTTTTCGTGTTTAAGTCCATTTCTTTGTTACTGTACCACCTAGGACCACCAAACTTTCACAGCTTCATAATCAAGGGGTGCCCACCACATACAACTATCCAACATGTGACCATTTTTAGCCAGGTTTTTTGAGAAAAAAAATCCAGGCTATTGGATTGGCGAAAGCCGGGCGGGCGGGCGGCGTGCGGCGTCCACAATCAATGTTAATTTTTCGTGTTTGAGTCCATTTCTTTCGTACTGTACCACCTAGGACCACCAAACTTTCACAGCTTCATAATCGAGGGATGCCCACCACATATTACTATCCAACATGTTACTTTTTTTTTAACTTGACCCATTTTTTCCGCGCAGTTGACTTAGCCATTTTCAATGTTAAGTTTTCGCGTTTACAATGTTAAGTTTTCGTGTTTGAGTCCATTTCTTTGTTACTGTACCACCTAGGACCACCAAACTTTCACAGCTTCATAATCAAGGGGTGCCCACCACATATTACTATCCAACATGTTACTTTTTTTTTAACTTGACCCATTTTTTCCGCGCAGTCGACTTAGCCATTTTCAATGTTAAGTTTTCGCGTTTACAATGTTAAGTTTTCGTGTTTGAGTCCATTTCTTTGTTACTGTACCACCTAGGACCACCAAACTTTCACAGCTTATAATCAAGGGGTGCCCACCACATATTTACTATCCAACATGTTACTTTTTTTTTTTAACTTGACCCATTTTTTCCGCGCAGTCGACTTAGCCATTTTCAATGTTAAGTTTTCGCGTTTACAATGTTAAGTTTTCGTGTTTGAGTCCATTTCTTTGTTACTGTACCATCTAGGACCACCAAACTTTCACAGCTTCATAATCAAGGGGTGCCCACCACATATTACTATCCAACATGTTACTTTTTTTTTAACTTGACCCATTTTTTCCGCGCAGTCGACTTAGCCATTTTGAATGTTAAGTTTTCGCGTTTACAATGTCAAGTTTTCGTGTTTAAGTCCATTTCTTTGGTACTGTAACACCTAGGACCACCAAACTTTCACAGCTTCATAACCAAGGGGTGCCCACCACATACAACTATCCAACATGTGACCATTTTTTTTACCTTCACCTATTATTTCTACGTAATTGACTTAGCCATTTTCAACGTTAACTTTTTAACGTACGTCTGGTTAAAGTTTTTTGGTTAAAAGTTTTTCGTTATACTATATCTCTGCAACTGCTTCGCCCATTACCTTGAAACTTCACATGAGTGTTTATCATTATCCATATTTTCATTCTACCCCCCAACCGTGCGGCCCCTGTGCCCAATGTCAAGGTCAAATTACTTTGATTTTTTTTGTTAAATTTTTGTTGTGTACTATGTCTCTGCATCTGCTTCACCCATTCATTACCTTGATACTTCACATGGGTGTTTATCATCATTGTCGCACCCGCTTGCAGAAAGCGCGATATCGTCGGCATTTTGGCATACGTCCGTCCGTACGTCCGTGTGTCCGGTTAAAGTTTTTTCGTTAAAGTTTTTCCATCTACTATATCTATTTTTTTAGTGTCCATGCCTCGCCCCAAGGCGCGACATGCAGGCCACGGCCATCTAGTCTACAAAATGTGGGTAAAATTATGTTACCCAAGTCTCTATGCTTGGAAAAAACCTGGCCTTCGTGGCTTTGCCTCGTTTCTTGTTCTTATACTGAATTTATTACATTATCACAGCCATTTTGGCTGTGATATTGTAATAAAGTCAGTATAATAATTCTGCATACTTTTAATCATCAAATATATTCAGTCGTTAGTGTTATATGAAATAATGCATTTCGGGAAAAATAAATGATTACTCCCTCAAAGTATACTTTGCTAGAAAAGTATACTTTGCACTGTTGGTGAAATCGGCTACTGGGGCCCGTTTCACTAAACGTCGTACGAATACAATGTTCGTAAGTGCAAATTTATAATCGTCTGCAAATGTCTATTGGTGGATTTACATCTATTGATACTGGCGAAAGCGTCGCAATATGTGATTAATTGAGATGATATGCTGTGCTATCATTGGTCGAGAAACTTAGGGCAAACAATAAGTAAGTTATAGTTCAAATATTGAATTTTTAATAAACTAATTATCGTTTGCTGGCACTCACTCGAAATGAATGTATTAAAAGTTAATTATGTTAACTATGACTATCCCTTATAATTGTCCATACTTTTTAAGCCAATCACTGGCCAGTATCGCGCTTCACTTATTTCACATAATAATGCAAGATTTAACCCCAATAACTTACGTATTACCAGATTTATTGACTACCTATTCGGCAGGAAATGGAAAATCAATATTCAGATGGAAGACTGCATTATAATTCAGTGCCCGGTTGCTCCAAACATCCGTTAGCTTAACGGACTGTTAGCCTAACTGAACTGTTAACTCCTTAACTGATGGTTAACTAACAATCCGTTAAATATTGGTTGCTGAAAACTTTTTAACGGATCCGTTAGTTAACAGGGCCCGGTTGTTCAAAACATCAGTTAGCTTAACGGACTGTTAAATCCTTAACTGAATGGTTAAAATCTCTGTTAAATTTTTATCCGATTAGTTAACTGTTGTTCAAAAATATTGTTTGGTTAACTGATCGCTAACTGGTCGATACATTTAACAGTGGTCCGGACCTCTGTTAACCGGTTAACTGATCAGTCAACAGACAATTAGCAGGTAACAATTACAACAACATCTGATTGCAATGTGCTTCAAGTGTCGCATATCAATCTCAAGTGTTTTCATCAAAGATAATCCGTTTCAAATTTTGTGATGAAGGCTAGATTTAATTGTAGAACAAATTGAAAATTAGAAGATAAAACTTTACTACTAGTTCTATATGATAGTAAAAAGAATATAATACAATTAAGTAAGGCACCCTAAATATATTGGTATAGGGGCCTATAATTATAGTCTCGTGTAACTGGCAATACATTACCCCACCCACCACACCAGATACTCAGCTCACATGAACTTCCACATAAGAGAGTCTTCTACAAATTTCTTCTTGACCTAATTGATACTCATTGCATTTCACACTTATTTATGCAGTTATTATTAAACTATTCCAGTCATGACATCCTTCAAATGACAAGTGAAATACATGGTAAGTGTAGGGCCCTTCAATGAGAAAATTATGTTTAACAAAATGTAGTCTGATAAAATACCTAAAACATGAGCATCATTCTAAAGATTGAAGTGAAATAATTAATATGTTTCCAACATATAAATGTATTTATACAATATTTAAACTTTTTAAACTGTGTTACTACAATTTTGAGCAATCATTTGTGCCTTCAAATGGGAAATAATATTTAAAACCTAGAAAAACACTAAAACAGCTAAACCATTAAATAAATAGAATGCATATGAAATGTGTTTTATTTGATTTACTTTTTAAAGATGTATCTATACAGTAGTTAAGAACACCAAAAAATGATACTGATTGTTATTGTAATTGCTCCAGCCACACAGTGTTATACGGCCACATATGCCATAAGCCCCATTTCTCCAGTCACACAACGTTATACAGGCCACAGTTGCCATAAGCCCCATTTCTCCAGTCACACATCGTTAGACAGGCCACAGTTGCCATAAGCCCCATTTCTCCAGTCACCCATTGTCAGACAGGCCACAGTTGCCATAAGCCTCATTTATCCAGTCACACAGCGTTATACGGCCATAGTTGCCATAAGCCCCATTTCTCCAGTCGCACATCGTTAGACAGGCCACAGTTGCCATAAGCCTCATTTCTCCAGTCACACATAGTTAGACAGGCCATAGTTGCCATAAACCCCATTTCTCTAGTCACACATCGTTAGACAGGCCACAGTTGCCATAAGCCCCATTTCTCCAGTCACACATCGTCAGACAGGCCACAATTGCCATAGAATTGCCATAGCCCCATTTACTACAGTCACACATCGTTAGACAGGCCATAGTTGCCATAAGCCCCATTTCTCCAGTCACACATCGTGACAGGCCACAGTTGCCATAAGCCACATTTCTCCAGTCACACATCGTTATACAGGCCACAGTTACCATAAGTTCCATTTCTCCAGTCACACAGAGTTATACAGGCCACAATTGCCATAAGCCCCATTTCTCCAGTCATACATCGTTAGACAGGCCACAGTTGCCATAAGCCCCATTTCTCCAGTCACACAGTGTTATACAGGCCACAGTTGCCATAAGCCCCATTTATCCAGTCACACAGCGTTATACTGGCCACAGTTGCCATAAGTCCCATTTATCCAGTCACACAGTGTTATACAGGCCACAGTTGCCATAAGCCCCATTTCTCCAGTCACATAGAGCTAGACAGGCCACATATGCCATAAACCCCATTTCCCCAGTCACACATCATTAGACGGGCCACAGTTGCCATAAGCCCTATTTTTCCAGTCACACATCGTTAGACAGGCCATAGATGTCATAAGCCCCATTTCTCTAGTCACAGCCACACAGAGCTATACTGACACAGATGACCTAAGTAAGCCCCATTTCTCCAGTCACAGAGTTAGACAGGCAACAGATATATGACATAAGCTCCATTTCTCCGGTCACAGCCACTCGGAACTAGACTGACACAGATGTCATAGGCAGCCCATCACAAAATTTGAAACAGATTCTCTTTTATGAAAACACTTGAGATTGATATGTGACACTTGAAGCACATTGCAATCAGATGTTGTTGTTGTAGTTGTTACCTGCTAATTGTCTGTTAACTGATCAGTTAACCGGTTAACTGGTCCGGACCACTGTTAAATTTATCGATCAATTAGCGATCAGTTAACCAAACAATATGTTTGAACAACAGTTAACTAATCGGTTAAAATTTAACAGAGATTTTAACCATTCAGTTAAGGAATTAACAGTCCGTTAAGCTGACTGATGTTTTGAACAACCGGGCCCAGCTGGCTATTACCAATAACCACATGAGACTAACATATAACTACTGTTGGTTCCCGATAAAGTGGCGAGGACAAAGGTCACACACAGGAGATTCAATATTGAATCATAATAGGTAACGTAGGTGTGTTAAAAATACAAAACTGACATGAGCATGACGATGCATGTATGTGATAAATGTTGGCCCGAAATATATTCAAACAACGTTCAGTGCATATTCTGAATCAATTTGTCACGTTTTGTATTACATATTTGCTAAAAGGAAAATAGTAAGCACAGTCACTCAAATCGTATCGGTATCGCACCGACAACATGAAGCACTTCATTGGAAATGCATGCATGAACAAGTCAATATTAATCGATAACATTGCACCTGTGATTTCATTATCCAATTTTAGAACATGCAATCATTGTTATACAAATGTGCACCTATATCTACCGGCGATCAAGACATACATTTTGAATTTGATGCATTGTAGCGTAGTGGTTACAGTTATCTTTTTTTTTAATTAATCGTTGAGGGTTGTGGGTTCGACACCACCAGTCTTATCTTTTTTTTATTCAATTTTGTCCCTCACTTCATGATTCCAGATATTTGCCGTGGTTAATACGTTTATTTTATTAACATTCTTTCATGTAGCTTATAGAAACATATTTTTCATATTTGTTAAAAAACTGATACAGTCGAACCTCCACGAACGGCTACCTCTCTAGAACAACCCCGTCTCTGAAACAGCCGATATTTTATATTTCAAATAGACAAGTACCTCTATATTTAATACGCATGTATCCGAGGCGATATGTTCTCATATACCGCATGTTAAACAAACAAATAAACACACCATGATTACACCAATATGTTTAACACAACAAAATGTGAATGCCAATATGTCCAATAATTGCATGCCACCTTTGAATTATAGCACACTGTCACCTCTTTGCCAATCTTATCATGAGTATATCATGTATCCGAGGCGATATGTTCTCATATACCGCATGTTGCGATCTGAGATCTGAAAACAAATATAAAGATCTGGGGCCCGTTTCACTAACAAATCTTAGTTTGTTCATAAGTTCGAACTTAAGTTATAACTTATGACAAAAGTTATGACCGACTTAAGTCATTGCTTATTTGGTTTCACAACACAAACTTAAGACGGTCATAACAAGTCCGTCATAAGTTACAACTTAGTTATTGTTTACAGCTTCGGTTTGTGCCGCGCGGGTTCGAATCCCGCTCGGGGCTTATATTTTTATGACGACTTTACTTTCCCTTTATGTGTTTTGACATCTAAAATAACGCATTTGCAAGCCCAATGTTGAATATTATTAATTTTTAAAAATAATCTCATGTAGAATATAAATTTTATCTCAATATTCCGACGCCATTGAATACATGTGGATATATTTATTGCCAACTAGTGAACCTTATACTGTAATATAAATTGGCATATGACATGAAACAGCAACAAAAGAAGCAATTAACAATGTTTTTATTTTTACATTCCAATAAAATGGTAGTTCGACCATTTTTTAAATTTTACTTAGATTACCTCATAAACTCAGAAATCACGTTTCAGAGTCAGCAGAACACATGTACTATCGATTATTAATGGTATGCCCGGTCAGATATGGATGTATCTGATACAACTACTGAATGAAATATTATATTTATTTGAACTGGACACGGGTACTTTGTTGATTACATGTAGAAATGCATGCACTGTGTGAGTCAGTGTCACACATATAGGATTGCCCCTGAACATGTTGACCATTATAGGACTGGATTAATGCGCACGTGCATTCAGCGGACGGGTCTGAAATTTTTGTTAAATGCGTCAGGACTGTTTCTCCATCTAGTCTGAAAACAAGGTATCTCCTTATCAGAAACGAAACACAGGCTAACACTGTCCGCAAAAGTTCTACTCCACTTTCTAGAACCACTTGATTTGCTAATGTTGTATATATCTCCAGTAACCGCCAGGAAACTACCAGTTGCGTAAAATCGCAATGCAGTCAACACTTGCAATGACACTGACAGACTGTGTGATCTCAGGTTTGACCATATAATGTCAGCATGTGCAATGTCCCATACTTGTAGAAAAAAATCACGAGATTTGGTCCTCGTTATCCATGAAGTCTAGGGGATTGGTTCGGTCCTAAAGACTCGTTCCCGTCGTAAATTACACGCCTGGATTATAGCAAATGCAGCTGCCATCGTTTGTATGTTTTGTAAACAAAGAACAAACAATAGTCGGATAGTCAATCAGACGGATGGACGGACGGACGTTCATACATGACACACCATTAGGTGGTATATTCATCGTTTTTAAAGAAAAGAATGACCACTTAAGACACAAAAGGCTTCGGTTACGGAATATGTTGCATTGTTTTTGTTTGTCTTAGGCGACACCTCCAACCACCTAAGATCCCAAACATGTGCCCGGACGAGGGCCGGACGAGGGCAGGGCAAGGGCAGGCAGGGCAGGGCAGGGCGGGCAGGGCAGGGCAGGGAGGGACAGGGCACAGGGCAGGGCTCAGGGGCGGGCAGGGCAGCAGGGGCAGGGCAGGGCACGGGAGGCAGGGCACCGGGGCGGGGGGGCAGGGCAGGGCAGGCAGGGCAGGGCAGGGCAGGGGAGGGCAGGGCAGGGCTGGGCAGGGCAGGGCAGGGCAGGGCAGGGCAGGGCAGGGCAGGGCAGGGCAGGGCAGGGCAGGGCAGGGCAGGGCAGGGCAGGGCAGGGCAGGGCGGGCACGGGCATACGGGCACGGGCAGGGCACGGCAGGGCACGGGCACGGGCAGGGGCAGGGCAGGGGCAGGGCAGGGCAGGGGCTAGGGGAGGGGCAGGGGCAGGGCGGGGCAGGGGCAGGGAGGGCAGGGGCAGGGCAGGGCAGGGGCAGGGTGGGGCAGGGCAGGGCAGGGGCAGGGCAGGGGCGGGCAGGGCGAGGGCAGGGCAGGGCAGGGGCAGGGCAGGGCAGGGCGGGCAGGGCAGGGCAGGGCAGGGCAGGGCAGGGCAGGGCAGGGCAGGGCAGGGCAGGGCAGGGCAGGGCAGGGCAGGGCAAACCAACACCGTCCTACACCGACCGACACCGACACCAAGAGACCGACAAACACCGACCGACCAACTCACACCGACACCGACCTACACCGATTGACTCTGACCGACACCGATTGACACTAATAGACACTGATAGACACCAACCAACACCGACCGACACCGACCGACACCGATTCACACTGATAGACACCGACCGACACCGATTGACACCGATTGACACTGACTGACACCAACAAACCTACACCGTTCGACACCGATCGACACCGATCGACACCAATCGACCGACCGACCGACCGACCGACAATGCCCGACTGACACCGAATGACACCGACCAACACCGACTGACACCGACTGACACCGACTGACACCGACTGACACCGACTGACACCGACCGACCGACCGACACCGACCGACCGACTAATACCGACCGTGCGAAACCAACTGACCGACACCAACATACCGACACCGACCGACCGACTGACCGACTGACAGACACTGACAAACCTACACCGACCGAAACTGACCGACCGACACCATCTGACAGACTGACACCGACCGACCAACTGACACTGACCGTGCGAAACCAACTGACCGACACTGACCGACCGACCGATCGACCGACACCGACTGATCGACCGACACTGACTGATCGACCAACACTGACCGACACCGACCGACACCGACCGACCGACTGACAGACCGACAGACACCGACTGACACTGACTAACTGACACCGACCAACTGATACCGACCAACTGACTGACACCAACCAACAAACAGACATACATGTACAGCATATAGATGGTTTGTTACGAGCCGGCTCATCTGGATCTACAGTGGTTGTAAATGTTGTCGATAACTGGGCGTAACGAATACTGGTAACGACATGACCTACATCACAAATAGCAATACACTGGTAACTAGCACAAGTGTGGCTATCTATATGTAAGCATATATGGTTTATATGGCAGATAATTGCTAAAATAGTACGTATGAAGTGAACATTTACCTGCTGTCAGTGAATTGTTTTCTCCACCTCGGCTCACATGGGGGCATCCATCTTTGTTTTATTTCATAAGTTCCGACTTAAATATTTAAGTTATAACTTAAGACTGCTAGCTACCTGTCTTAGTTTTTCATAGTAAATTTCGATTGTCGTTCTTGCTAAAATGTTTTGTGAAACGGACTAAGCACGTACTCCGGACTTAAGTTATAACTTATGACAAAAGTGCTTGCTTAGTTCGTTAGTGAAACGGGCCCCTGTTCTGGTTTGTTCTATATTAATTATGAATTTGTTCACATATTGAACACTAACTTACTTAGCTGTTGCTTTGACGTTCACCTTCACTTTCCAGAGTCTAAAATAGAAAGTATACTGCTGGGGTTCCAGCGCCTGCGAGACGAGAATCAGCCGAGCATCGTGTCGACGCCGTGGGGCATGGACTACGACCTCGAGGAGCTGTATAAGGTAACCTGCCCTATATTGACCGAATACATACTGACTGATAACATATTGTATCAGGCATTGACCTGATACAAACATCCGGGTTACAACGAAGTTAGAACTGACGTTCCATTTGTCCGATGACTTCATGTGACGTTACCAAATGACGTCAGTGCAATGACGCAACGTAAATAAGTCCGCGTTCTGTCCTTAGAGAACATAAGCCGTACATAAGCCGTACCTGATACATAGAATACCAGGCTAGTGTCTTTTGATATCAAGTTTATCAGGCTCGGCTCGGAAACGGTAGGAATTCATCGGCAAGCCTCGGAATTTCTACGCGTTCCCTAGCCTTGCCTGATAAACTTGATATCAAAAGACAATCATCGGAATTGCTACTGTTTCCGAGCCGAGCCTGATAAACTTGATATCAAAAGACACTAGCCTGTAGCATATTTCATCAAAATTGCAAAGTATACTTATCTAGTAAAGTATACTTTGAGGGAGTAATCATTTATTTTTCCCGAAATGCATTATTTCAAAAAGAACTAACCACTGCATACATTTGACGATTAAACGTTTGCAGAATTATTATACTGAATTTACCAAAATGGCTGTGATAATGTAATAAATTCAGTATAATAAAAATTAATAAATTTATTTCTCCCTCAAAGTATTAGACCTTGAGCCACCAATAACCCCCCCTCCCCCCCTTGTGGGATTTTTGGTCAGTATGATTTTCGGATTCAGTAACCTATTGTCTATCAAACCTGATTGTCTGCGCCTACAAAGCCGATGGATGAACAAATGTCGGCCATTTTCCAAAATGGCCGCCATTACAAAAACTGGTGGTTTTAGTTCAGCGTTGTGTCATTTAAATCACGTTCTTCCAAGTTAAGCGATATCATTTTTTCACCAATTGAGTATAAAATGACTTACAATAAGTTTATATTGGATACGATCCTCAAATAGCCACAATTATCAAAATGGCCGCCAAAATACTTAATTGTTTATGCTTGCATCATTTTTTTTCACCACACGATGAGCTACCTACAATGTAATCATGTCAGTAGCAACATATTCACATGGTAGATCCTTTTTCACATCGATTTGCATTATTTCTGGTGTGCTATCAACGGTAATTATTTTCAAAATGGCCGCCAAACAGGTATTATATAATGGCCATTTCGGGTATTTTTGTCGTTGTGAACAACGACAAGCATATGGCGCAATTCCATTTTGTTAATTGTGAAAATTACATAAAGTTAATATAATTAGGTCGAAATGAGAATGCGGTTATCGGATACATGTCTGTGTTAGTAATATTACAAGGGGGCTGCATGCATGTTTCGCTTGCGACCTATAATTTTGTTTGAGTTGGTTTGTTGCCGCAGCAGATAAAGACCGTTAAATAAAAACAGTTCAGCATGTTTTGAACATTACACAGCCTGCAACAAAAGAAGTTGGACAACACAGTTCAATAGTTACATTTGATTTGGCCGTAGCACGGAAAGCATATGCCATCATCTGGCAAAACCCAGAACGGTACAGTTATGTGTTTGTCCGTATGGGCATATTCCACACGACATGTTCATATCTAGGAGTTCTTGGAAAGTATCTGAAGGGAAGTGGTTTCGAAGAAATCATAATCGAATCGGGTATATGTGCTAGTGGATATGTCAACAAGGTAATGACAGGAAAACATTACAACCGCGCTTTGCGGGTCCACAAACTTTTCCTCGAGGGTTTAGAACGTCAACTGATACGGGCGTTTGAAGCTTCAGAGGGGGAAATGTTCGAACCAGATGAAAGAGCCATATTGGATGCTCTTGCAAAAGAGCCCAGTAATGACAGATTATTGGAGTTCATGACAAATGACAAATGCATGAAAGCATTGTCATCATGCTCGGAGTTTCGAGACAGGGTTAGTGAAGGGAAACTTGGGAAAACGGCACAGTATTGGCTGGGATACATGGATTCGGTGCATACGGTGTTGCAGTTTCTCCGAGCCACCAAAGAAAACAACTTAGACCTTCACATAGCATGTCTCAGAAGATGTGTCCATTGTTCTTCAGCTTTGACCATCCCAACTACGCACGGTATACTACATATATCTGCTGAGTTTGTTAAACTTAGAGCAGTTATATCCTGGGATGGAAGATCTGTTGAGGAACAATGGATTCAGCGTGAACAGATCCAGTGTTCCGTCATCCAGAAATGGCGTGGATATCACAATAGAGCAAACCATCAATCGCCATGCTAAGTCACATGGAGGTATCATAGGTTTGAGCCGCAATTATGCAGCAAACTACAGATGGTGTATGAAGAGACACTTCCGAGCTAGCTACATGGATGCTACGCTTGAACTGGCTGATATGAACGCGCATGAACAGTCTTCACACAAGGACACACGAACTTCGGAAATATCCAGAAGTGAAACAGACGTCAAGAAAATTATCAAAGCAATAGGAAATTTTATAGATCCGTTTGAAGTATCAGATGAATCGCTCTATTGCATATCTTCAGGGGCGCCAACTCCTAAAGATGTCGTTGACGATCTGCTGTCTGCAGAAATGACAGGAAAACAAAGGTTTGCGCGGTTTGTCCAGGAGCGGTTTGTTGAAACGTCAGTCAGCTTTCATGCACCAATAAAACAGTTGCGCCTGAAAACATTTGCATCACTCGCTAAAGCTGTGAAGCTCACCGGTACGCAGAGAAAGACAAAGTAGTTAGCAGCTGAACGAAATATATTTGGGCAGCTAATTTCACTTGCTCTCAAACACAACATTGACATGGAAAAGGTGCTTAGCTACCCATTGGGACCTGTGCCATGGTCGCTAGCCACTGTTAAAGCTAAACTCATACACCAGCTTCAAGGACAATCACATAGTGTTGATGTACTCCGACGGGTCAAGTGAGCTATATTTTTGACGGCAATGCACTGTTACACATGCAGACCGCTTTGCCAAACTCATTCGCGGATCTTGTAGATAACATATATCATCAGCTCCCGAAAGTTGAGCGTGTTGATTTTGTGACAGATACATACTAATACTTGTCAATAAAAGCATCTGAGCGACTACGCAGGGGTACATCAAAGACTTGCATTATAAAAGGACCTCTCACAAAAGTTCCACGAGATTGGAAACTGTTCTTGTCAAACAATTCAAACAAAACACAACTAATTAGACTTCTCATGTCTGAATGGATGCAAGATAAGTACGCTCCAAAGCTGATCGGCAAGACTATTCAGTTTGTAAGCGGGGAGCAATGTATGCAGCTAACTAGCACTGATGGTAAGACTACACAAACTGTTGAGATAGAGGAGTTGCACTCATCGCAAGAAGAGGCGGATACACGGCTAATCCTGCATTGTGAGTACCATGCACTGCATACACCAGAGAACAGCACCATTATTGTGAGATCCCCAGACACGGATGTGTTTGTTTTGATGTTGAAATTCGGACAGAAGCTGAAACAACTGCTGTTAGATACCGGAGTTGGGCACAAGAGGCGGCTGGTTGACATACATGGTGTCATTGGAGACATAGGAACTGAACTGTGTTTGGCATTGCCTGCACTCCATGCTTTTACAGGCTGTGATAGCACAAGTGCTTTCGTTCGGCGTGGTAAAGTTACTCCTTTGAAAACACTCCAGCGGCATCCAGAGTTTATTGAAGCCTTGGGAATGTCTCAGTCTGTTGATGAAAAGCTATTTCAAACGCTTGAACACTTTGTATGCTTGCTGTACAACAAATCAGACATTACAGATATCAACAAGCTACGAATGGAGCTATTTCTACAAAAGTGTAGCCCCAGGTCTGGCGATCTTCTTTCGACGTACAATGGGGCTGACCTGAGCCTTTTACCACCATGCAGATCGTCACTGAAAATGCATGTAGCAAGAGCCAACTATCAAACGCTCATTTGGAACAATGCTGACCGGCGTGATGCAGACATACCGCCACCAGATGAACATGGATGGGAAGTTAACAATGGCTTGTTAGAATGCAAGTGGACAGAAGGAGATCACCTGCCAAGTGAAATGGTTGATCTGTTAATAGAGGAACGAGATGACGTACCTGATACTGATGAAACAGAAGATCCTGAAGCAGAGAGCCTACTTGATGTCATGTTTGACACTGATGACGCGTATGACTAGTCTGGATTTATCTTAACCTACTCTTACAATTAGAACTTCACATAACTTGCCTGATGTTGTGAGGATCGCAATTTGAATATTGTAAACCATGATGTATTTTGCCTCTTGAATTGTATTATATGTGGCTGGAACGTTTGTATATTGTGTTTCATCTTGCCTGATGCTGTGATGATTGCCTCGCCATAGATGCGATGTTTTGACATTAACAACATGTATACTCTTTTTTTTTGCAAGTTGAATGCTGTAAACCATGATATATGTTGCCTCTTGAATTGTATTATATGTGGATCAAGCTGTTGCCTATTGTGTTTCATCTTGCCTGATGCTGTGAGGATTACCTCGCCACATGTGCGATGTTTTGACTAACAATATGTAGAATATTTTGTATTGCAAGTTGAATACTGTAAACCATGATGTATGTTGCCTCTTGAATTGTATTATATGTGGATTAAGTTTTTGCCTATTGTGTTTCATCTTGCCTGATGCTGTGAGGATTGCTCGCCACAGGTGCGATGTTTTGCCTTGAACAACATGCAGAATATTTTGCATTGCAAGTTGATTACTGTAAACCATGACATGTGTTTCCTCTTGAATTGTATTATATGTGGATTACGTTTTTGCCTATTGTGTTTCATCTTGCCTGATGCTGTGAGGATTGCCTCGCCACATGTGCGATGTTTTGACTTGAACAACATGTAGAATATTTTGTATTGCAAGTTAATTACTGTAAACCATGACATGTGTTTCCTCTTGAATTGTATTATATGTGGATTACGTTTTTGCCTATTGTGTTTCATCTTGCTGTGAGGATTGCCTCGCCACAGGTGCGATGTTTTGACTTTAACAACATGTAGAATATTTTGTATTGCAAGTTGAATACTTTAAACCATGACATGTGTTGCCTCTTGAATTGTATTATATGTGGATTCAGTTTTTGCCTATTGTGTTTCATCTTGCCTGATGCTGTGAGGATTGCATCGCCACAGGTGCGATGTTTTGACTTGAACAACATGTAGAATATTTTGTATTGCAAGTTGATTACTGTAAACCATGACATGTGTTTCCTCTTGAATTGTATTATATGTGGATTACGTTTTTGCCTATTGTGTTTCATCTTGCCTGATGCTGTGAGGATTGCCTCGCAACAGGTGCGATGTTTTGACTTGAACAACATGTAGAATATTTTGTATTGCAAGTTGAATACTGTAAACCATGATGTATGTTGCCTCTTGAATTGTATTATATGTGGTTTCAGTGTTTGCCTATTGTGTTTCATCTTGCCTGATGCTGTGAGGATTGTCTCGCCACTATGACGAGATTATTAATGTTGTAGATCAACTACTGTTGCCGATAATGATCTAGTGCCCCGAAATGTTTGAATATTCGGATATATTTCAAAATCGGTACCGTCAATTTTTATTTGAGAAATGTCCGTACAGACGGACGAAAACACGGGCTCGTAGTATATTTAGTAAGTTTGGACAATAATGTTACATATTTGAGTTGTTTTCAATCCATAGTAAGCGGTTATAATGTTGTTAAATTGCATAATATTACATACCTGTTAAATTGCCATTGTAAAATGAGTGGGTGGGGAATGGTCGAAAATACGTTATTTTTCACTTTGTATATTTTGTGGTAGACACTAAATAGTCGACGTATATACATTGGATATGTTCAATTGGCCCTACTAGACTACATTGACATTGATAAAATGAAAAAAACGCCAGCTTTTCATCAAGTTATTAACATGTATATTTTACCATTGAATTGGGTGGGTGGGGTAATAAAACCTGTAAAATATGACTTCTAGATTGTCAAATTTATTTAAATTGTACATTATTCTATTCCATGGTGTTCAAAATGTCGGAAAACGTACGAAAATACCATCTTATTCGAACAAAAGGATATAAGTTAGGCAATTTTTTTTATTAAAAAATGCGATTTTTCAAGATACTAACAATATCGAAGGTGACATACTTGAAAATGGCGCCATATGTTCATCCATCGGGTGACAGAGCGCAGACAACGGATTAACACTCATAATTGAATGTAGTTTCAGGAAATATATGTCTGCAAAAATCCCACAGGGGGGGGGGGGGGGGGTGGGGGGGGGGGGGGGGGGGGGGGGGGGGGGGGGGGGGGGGGGGGGGGGGGGGGGGGGGGGGGGGGAGGGTTTCGGTTATTGGCTCACGGGCTATATACTTTGCTAGAAAAGTACTTTGCAATGTTGGTGAAATCGGCTACTGATATTCTCTATGTTCAAGGTGTTCTCCGACGACGACCTCCGGCGGTGTATACGGCTCACTGAGCTCATTCAGAGGCTGAAGCCGTCTCTCTCCGAGCTGGCATTGCTACGTGCAATCAGCATTACTGCTAGTGGTGAGCATAGGAATAATTATCATATGAGACACGCCATTCGATGTTGTACCTTCAGACATCTGCGTAATTTCATGAAATACATTTACAAAATTTACAATATTTTCGGTAAATGGCGTCAAACATTGAACAACTTTGAAACTCAGAAAATGTTGTCAACTTTTGACTTTATTTATGAAAAATATTGTAAATTTTGTAAACGTATTTAATGACGTCCGAAGGTACAAAATCGCATGTCGTGTCTCATATTTGAAGATTTTTTTTGGCATAGACTGAAATAGAATGTATACTGGATGAAGGCTGGTTATATCCATATAAATTCTTCAAAAAAGTTCACACTTGTTATGTACCCCGAAAACGTTTTCGGGATACATCTGGGGCCCGTTCCACTAAACTTTGTACGACTAAAATGTTTGTAAGTGCAAAATGATGATAGTCTGTAAATTTCACATTAACAATGTTTTCTTGTAAACAATTATTGGATTTACATTTAATAAATTATTGAGCTAGGCTTCATATATGATGTTTTCGGCTACATACTATTCTTGTTACCTTAAGTCACATTGGCTTGAAACTTCATATGCTTGTTTGTTTTCATACATATGTTTATTCTATAATCCATCCATGTGGCTCCTGTGCTGAAGGTCAAGATCAAATAAGTTTTGTTTGTTTTTGCGTTAAAAGTTTTTGAGGGGTACATCTATCAGTGTTATTTTCCAGTTTGAGGATCAAAAGGCAGCTCTTAGTATTGGTGAACGGGCCAGACTTCTTCCCCTTGTTGGCATGGTAGATTAACCCTTAGACCGGTACTCACAATTGTCGTCTCCTGTTGCTTTTATATCTTGCCTTATTACCCAAAAAAACATGGTTTGACAGCACTTCAGAATCATTTCCAATGGAAATGATTCTGAATGCTGTCCAAGCATGTAAATTATTCTAAAGTGCTGTCAAAGCATGTTTTTGATGATAAAAATGGAAACTAGAAAATAAACAGCCGACGAAAAAAAATTAAGATAGGGATGTAAGGGGTAACATATATGTTAACAGATTACCTGGTCATGTCTCGACGGGCGTATATTGTGACCTTCGGCACTCTTGTTAAAATGTCTGAAAATCACTAACAACACTGCAGATCCTGATGAAACGGCTGGTTACAAGCCAGCTCGTCTGGATCTATAGTGTCTGCAATTTTAATGTCTGTACGGTTGTCAAGGTTAACCCCTTGCTGTTGAATAAGTATACCCAGAACATATGTGTGGTTATATATAGCAGATGAGGTAGCACATTGTAAATTTATATCAATTGAATGCATCACCTGAATAAATATTTTATTGACATAATATATTATTGCACATCAAAAAATAAAGAGAGAGAGAGAATAAATGTGGGCCGCGGCATACGAAAACCGGGCTTACTGACGTCATGAAAAGCGGTAAACGACTTCGGAAAAACGAAACATTGTCTAACGTCGCTGTAAAATTTTACATTTTGCACTCCCATTTACGTTTATTGGTGTCAGTTAACATTAGGTGTGAACAGAAAACTGAAAATGATAACTTACTGAACCTTTCTCTAATATGAGACGCGATGCCTCAGTACACATATTATGACGTCATGACGTGAATTCGCGCACTTGTGACGTCACTGAACGTGAATCCATGTTTGACGTTATGGCCATGGTGTCGTGACAAAATATTATAGCAAGGATACTAGCACGAGTTCCTCGCACATCAATGACTTACAAATGCTTGAGGCACTGTACATTGTCGCCAAATTGTCTAATAGATTCAGAATCAGTGATTGTATCCCCCGGACGAAAGTCGGGGGATACTATGGATTTGACACCGAACATCGTCCGCGTCCGCGTCCGTGTCCGCCGCAGACACTTCTTGTCCGGAGCATAACTCGAACACCCTTTGGAATATTTTCATGAAACTTCACACATGCATAGACCACGATCCGAAGGTGTGTCGCGCACAAGAATGACAACTCTTGCGTAGCTAAATTTTGAGTTATCTCCCTTTTTGTTTCGCGCACTGATTGAGCATAACTCGACCACCCTTTGGAATATTTTCACGAAACTTCACACATACATAGACCACGACCCGAAGGTGTGTCGCGCACAAGAATGACAACTCTTGCATAGCTAATATTTTAGTTATCTAGCTTTTTTGTTTCGCGCACTGATTGAGCATAACTCGACCACCCTTTGGAATATGTTCATGAAACTTCACACATGTATAGACCACGACACGAAGGTGTGTCGCGCACAAGAATGACAACTCTTGCGTATCTAATTTTTGAGTTATCTCCCTTTTTTGTTTCGCGCACTCTACAAACTGGACAATAATGCATGAAGACCCATTTTCTCGTGTGCTCTGTACACCTTACATGTAGAGAGAACAATAGCCTTCTCCGGTTGAACAATAGTGACTGGGAGAACCATTCACATGTGCATTGTGCTAGCATGTGCAAATGTCCAGACTGACCACTAACTGACCACTAACTGACCATTAACTTATTACAGGTAATTTATACTGACTAGTGAGCCATATACTATAATCTGATATTCTATGGCTCACTAGTCAATACTTGTATAATATGTTCGGGCCAGTGAAAATTGCTTTCGGGCCCAGGCTCGAGGTCAAGGCAGGTAAATTATTATATTACATTTCCGTAAACTGTGTTGACAATATTGTGGCAATATGTGGACCTGTGCAGATATGATATGTAGATAAATATAGGACTATTAAAACAAATGCTGGGCTCCAGTAGCGAGCATTATTATTTTTAATTTTTAAATTTTTTTTTTCCATTTCTTTTTTCCTTTTTTTTTCAAATTATTTTTCAATTTTTGTCCAGTAGCATAAGGTCGTAAGTGCTATATACAGACTATTATCATATAACAAAACAATTATTGACTAGAGAGCCATAGAATATAGTCTGATATTCTATGGCTCACTAGTCAATAATTGTATAATATGTTCGGGCCAGTGAAAATTGCTTTCGGGCCCAGGCTCGTGGTCAAGGCGGGACAAAACGAGGCATTTGATTCCGTGGAATTCTTGTTTACTTATCTCCCTTTGTTGTTTCATGCACTGATTTCGTGTCCGGAGCATAACTCGAACACCCTTTGGAATATTTTCATTAAACCTCACACATGCATAGACAGACCATGACCCAAAGGTGTGTCGCGCGCAAGAATGACAACTTTTGCATTGTTAATTTTGTTTTTACTTATCTCCCTTTGTTGTTTCATGCACTGATTTCGTGTCCGGAGCCTAACTCGAACACCTTTTGGAATATTTTTTTATTAAACTTCACACATGCATAGACCACGACCCTAAAGGTGTGTCACGCAAGAATGACAACTCTTGCATCGCTAATTGTTTAGTTATCTGCCCTTTGTTTTTCCGCTCACTGATTTTGTCTCCGGAGCATAACTCTAACACCCTTTTTAGCTCACCTGAGCGAAGCTCATGTGAGCTATTGTTACCGCAATGTGTCCGTCGTCGTCCGTCGTCGTCGTCGTCGTCGTCCGTGAACATTTTCAAACGTCTTCTCCTCGGTAACCATTGGGCCTATGGTCACCAAACTTCATGGTCATGGTCCTTAGGTAGGGGGATTACAAAATTGTTAAAATGACGTCATTACGTAATCCAAGATGGCCGCCGTCTAAAAATAGCACAAATTCTTAAAAAATCTTCTTCTCAAGAACCGCCAACCGGATTTCGACGAAACTTGGTAGGAATAATCGATGTACATTGCTCTTTCAAAGTTGTTAAAATGGTGACCCTGGGGTCATAAATGGGCGTGGCCAATGGGGTCAAATTGGGGTCAAATTTTATTTTTGACTGAATATGGTCATTTCATATACCAAATTGAAGGTATCAATGAGGCGATCACTCTGGTGCATTTTTTGTCGAAATCGGATTGTTATGTCATCCAAGATGGCCGCCGAAAGGTCAAAAGGTCGTTCTTTTATTAGAGATTTCAAAATTCTTCTTCACATGAACCGCTTGGCCCATGGTAGCCAAACTTAAAAGTTATGGTCCATGTGTGAATACTTTTCAGATTTGTTAAAATGGAGGTCATCGCTAATCCAAGATGGCCGCCGTCTAAAAGTAGCATAAATTCTTAAAAAATCTTCTTCTCATGAACCGCTAGCCGGATTTCGACGAAACTTGGTAGGAATGATCGATGTACAATGCTCTTTCAAAGTTGTTAAAATGGTGACCCCGGGGTCAAAAATGGGCGTGGCCCGTAGGGTCAAATTTTATTTTTGACCGAATATGGTCATGTTATATATCAAATCAAAGGTATCAATGAGGCGATCACTCTGGTACATTTGTTGTCCAAATCGGATTGTTATTTCATCCAAGATGGCCGCAGAAATGTCAAAAGGTCGTTCTTTTATTAGAGATTTCAAAATTCTTCTTCACATGAATCGCTTGGCCCATGGTAGCCAAACTTAAAAGTTATGGTCCATGGGTGAAGCCTTTTCAGATTTGTTAAAATGGAGGTCATCGCTAATCCAAGATGGCCGCCGTCTAAAAATAGCATAAATTCTTAAAAAATCTTCTTCTCATGAACCGCTAGCCGGATTTCGACGAAACTTGGTAGGAATGATCGATGTACATTGCTCTTTGAAAGTTGTTAAAATGGTGACCCAGGGGTCAAAAATGGGTGTGGCCCGTGGGGTCAAATTG
This sequence comes from Conchocele bisecta, assembly GCA_029237695.1. Taxonomy (NCBI): domain Eukaryota; kingdom Metazoa; phylum Mollusca; class Bivalvia; order Lucinida; family Thyasiridae; genus Conchocele; species Conchocele bisecta. The sequence goes on from CM055266.1 coordinate 32,431,681, forward strand.
GGGTGAAATATGGTCATGTCATATATCAAATTGAAGGTATCAATGAGGCGATCACTCTGGTGCAATATTTGTCGGAATCGGATGATTATGTCATCCATGATGGCCACCAAAAGGTCCATTTATTCAAGATGTTTAACGTCTTTTTCTCAGGAACCACATGGCCGATGCTGGGTGAAGCATTTTCAGATTTTGTAAAATGAGAGTCATCACTTAATCCAAGATGACAGCCATCTAAAAATAGCACAATTTTTTTTAAAACACATTAACTCAATGTCACATTCTCCTCTGGTGTTCATGGAGTCAGGTGAGCGAATTAGGGCCATCATGGCCCTCTTGTTTCAAACTACTTGTGTATCTGGGGAGGGGGATACACATGCGCTTGTCGACAAGCGTCAATTTCTAGTTTCAATGCAGCTTCTTGATTGTTTGTGTATAAGCAATACATAATGCACAAAACACACAGTGAGGTTGTTGGAGATTTTGAAAAGTCGTGAAATTAATTGGAAATTTGATGGTCATAAACTTGCTTTTCACATGATGTGGTGAAATCATCAGCTTATCACTTGACTGCATAATAATGTATATGAGGCGATGGTAATGCGATTCACTGCGACAATTATAAGGTATCGAGCTACCAAATCCGTGTTTTGTCACAAAGTTAATGTTATAAGCGGCCTACTGCAGATGTACACATGCAATATCTACAAACAAATACTCCCTTTGCAGCAATTCCGTACACATCCTTATGATATAATATTGGAATAGAAAACAATTATCGTGAAAATTACGTGTGGGCACAATCATATGATCCGGAATGGGGATTCGGGGACGAGCGCCCCTTGGGAATATAGTTCATCCATGAATGCCAATCGGTGTATCTGAAATGTATTTCATATTGAAGTGAAAAGAAAAAGAAATTGAAAGTTTGTACGTGATCTTTTTATCACTTCTTTCTATTTATGTTGGTCTGTAGTAATTAAAATAACACCATTTTATTATGATATGAAATTATTCGTCACACATATCTAAAATGAGCGCTGTGGCGGATTTATATGGGGGACGTGCATCCCATATGCATAACCTGCAACTGCAACATCCAATTATGTATTATATTTACGCGGTTTGGGTTATGGTCCCACGGGATAATTTTAGGAGATTTTCAAGCACACTATGTACATAAAGTTGTACCTTCACTGGTGTGGCTAATGTTGAAACTGCCAACACATCACATTATTACCAGCCACCGATCATCGCGGATAGGTTGTTTGTAAGAGTTTTCGATTTCCAGTGTTGGCTGAATAACCAGTATTATTATGCTGCAACATCCATATGCCTTGGGTTAACTGAAAATTCACATCCATGATGATTGATAAATGCATCATCGATTTCATATGTACAACTCATCATTAATATGTAATGGGCAATTTTATCGTTACCAACACAACGTCATCACGCGATATGGTATCCTAGTGATGTACATCAATAACCCCTAATCTATATTTGACCTTGACCTACATTTCCCCTTGAATTACTGAGTTAATTCCCCTTGGTTAAGGTTTTTAATCAACCTTGGTTAAGGTTTTTAGTCAAGCTTGTATATGCAATACTACTGGCCCTACACCCACCATACTTGGACAACTTCATATCCTAGTGATGTACATCAATAACCCCTAATCTATATTTGACCTTCACCTACATTTCCTCTTGAATTACTTAGTTAATTCCCCTTGGTTAAGGTTTTTAGTCAACCTTGGTTAAGGTTTTTAGTCAAGCTTGTACATGGAACACTATTGTGCATACAGACACCATACTTGGACAACCTTTTCTCATAGGGATGTACATCAATAACCCCTGATCTATATTTGACCTTGACGTACATTTCCTCTTGAATTACTTACTTGATTCCCCTTCGTTAAGGTTTTTAGTCAAGCTTGTATATGCAATACTACTGGCCCTACATCCACCATACTTGGACAACTTCATCTCCTAGTGATGTACATCAATAACCCCTGATCTATATTTGACCTTCACCTACATTTCCTCTTGAATTACTTACTTAATTCCCCTTGGTTAACGTTTTTAGTCAAGCTTGGTTAAGGTTTTTAGCTCGACTATTCGAAGAATAAGTAGAGCTTATGTTGTCACCCCGGCGTCGGCGTCGGCGTCGGCGTCGGCGTCACCGTCACGCCATGGTTAAGGTTTTTAGTCAACCTTGTATATGGAATACTACTGGCACTACACCCACCATACTTGGACAACTTCATCTCCTAGTGATGTACATCAATAACCCCTGATTTATATTTGAGATTGACCTACATTTCCTCTTCAATTACTTAGTTAATTCTCATTGATTAAGGTTTTTAGTCAACCTTGGTTAAGGTTTTTAGTCAAGCTTGTACATGAAATACTGTTGTGCATACAGACACCATACATGGACAACCTTTTCTCATAGGGATGTACATGAATAACCCCTGATCTATATTTGACCCTATATAATTCCCCTTGGTTAAGGTTTTTAGTCAAGCTTGTAGATGGAATACTCTTGGCCCTACACCAACCATACTTGGACAACTTCATCTCCTAGTGATGTACATCAACAACCCCTGACCTATATTTGACCTTGACCTACATTTAACCTTGAATTACTTACTTAATTCCCCTTGGTTAAGGTTTTTGGTCAACCTTGGTTAATGGTTTTACTCAAGCTTGTACATGGAATACTATTGTGCATACAGACACCATACTTGGACAACCTTTTCTGATGGTGATGTACATCAATAACCCCTGATCTGTATTTGACCTTGACCTACATTTCCTCTTGAATTACTTAGTTAATTCTCTTTGGTTAAGGTTTTTAGTCAAGCTTCTACATGGAATACTCCTGGCCCTACACCAACCATACTTGGACAACGTCATCTCCTAGTGATGTACATCAACAACCCCTGACCTATATTTGACCTTGACCTACATTTAACCTTGAATTACTTACTTAATTCCCCTTGGTTAATGTTTTTATTCAACCTTGGTTAAGGTTTTTAATCGAGCTTGTAGATGGAATACTATTGTGCATACAGACACCATATTTGGATAACTTTTTTATCATAGGGATGTACATCAATAACCCCTTGCCTATATTTTACCTTCACCTACATTTAACCTTGGTTAAGGTTTTTAGTCAAGCTTGTATATGGAATACTCCTGGGCCTACAGCAACCATACTTGGAAAACTTCATCTCCTAGTGATGTACATCAATAACCCCTGACCTATATCTGACATTGACCTACATTTAACCTTGATTACTTAGTTAATTTCCCTTGGTTTGGTTTTTAGTCAACCTTGGTTAAGGTTTTTATGCAGGCCGCAGCCACCTTGTTTGTCCAGCTATGTGTACATCGACAACCTTCGTAGTCGAGCTATGCTGTTCTCCTACAGCTCTTGTTACTCAAGCTTCTACATGGAATACTAGTGTGCATACAGACACCATACTTGGACAACCTGTTCTCATAGGGATGTACATCAATAACCCCTGATCTATATTTGACCTTGACCTACATTTCCTCTTGAATTACTTACGTAATTCCCCTTGGTTAAGGTCTTTAGTCCAGCTTGTAGATGGAATATTCCTGGCCCTACACCAACCATACTTGGACAACTTCATCTCCTAAAGATGTACATCAACAACCCCTGACGTATATTTGACCTTGACCTACATTTAACCTTGAATTACTTAGTTAATTCCCCTTCGTTAAGATTTTTAGTCAACCTTGGTTAAGGGTTTTCCTCAAGCTTGTACATGGAATACTATTGTGCATACAGACACCATACTTGGACAACCTTTTCTCACAGTGATGTACATCAATAACCCCTGATATCTATTTGACCTTGACCTACATTTCCTCTTGAATTACTTAGTTAATTCTGCTTGGTTAAGGTTTTTAGTCAAGCTTGTAGATGGAATACTCCTGGCCCTACACCAACTATACTTGGACAACTTCAGCTCCTAGTGATGTACATCAACAACTCCTGACCTAAATTTGACATTGACCTACATTTAACCTTGATTTACTTAGTTAATTCCCCTTGGTTAAGGTTTTTAGTCACCTTGGTTAAGGTTTTTAGTCAAGCTTGTAGATGGAATACTATTGTGCATACATAGACCATACTTGGATAACTTATTCTCATAGGGATGTACATTAATAACCCCTGACCTATATTTTACCATCACCTACATTTAACCTTGAATTACTTACTTATTTCCCCTTGGTTAAGGTTTGTGCTCAAACTTGATTAATGCTTATAGTCAAGTTTGTATATGGAATACTCCTGGGCCTACAGCAACCATACTTGGACAACTTCATCTCCTAGTGATGTACATCAATAATCCCTGACCTATATTTGACCTTGACCTACTTTTATCCTTGGATTACTTAGTTATTTCCCATTGGTTAAGGTTTTTAGTCAAGCTTGTATATGGAATACTCCTGGGCCTACAGCAACCATACTTGGACAACTCATCTCCTAGTGATGTACATCAATAACCACTGACCTATATCTGACATTGACCTACATTTAACCTTGAATTACTTACTTAATTTCCTTTGGTTAAGGTGTTTAGTCAACCTTGGTTAAGTTGTTTATGCAGGCCACGGCCACCTTGTTTGTCAAGCTATGTGTACATCGACAACCCTCGTAGTCGAGCTATGCTGTTCTCCTACATCTCTTGTTATCTTTGGCTATTTTGTTACCTGGGAGTTGAATTGGATTATTGACCATTATAAAAGTATTAAGATTATTACTGATCCTACTGGTTTTTGGAGGGGGGGGGGGGCAAGTGATTCTGGTGTGACGAGGACCTGACATCAGATCAGGATTATTTTGATTTCAGGGCTGAATATATAATTTTTTAGCTCGACTATTCGAAGAATAGTTAGAGCTTATGTAGTCACCCCGGCGTCGGCGTTGGCGTCGGCATCGGCGTCACCGTCACGCCTTGGTGAAGGTTTTTAGTCAAGCTTGTATATGGAATACTCCTGGCCCTACACCCACCATACTTGGACAACGTCATCTCCTAGTGATGTACATCAACAACCCCTGACCTATATTTGACCTTGACCTACATTTAACCTTGAATTACTTAGTTAATTCCCCTTGGTTAAGGTCTTTAGCCAACCTTTGTTAAGGTTTTTAGTCAAGCTTGTACATGAATACTATTGTGCATACAGACACCATACTTGGACAATCTTTTCTCATAGGGATGTACATCAATAACCCCTGATCTATATTTGACCTTGACCTACATTTCCTCTTGAATTACTTAGTTAATTCCACTTGGTTAAGGTTTTTAGTCAAGCTTTTATATGTAATACTACTGGCCCTACACCCACCATACTTGGACAACTTCATCTCGTAATGATGTACATCAACAACCCTGACCTATATTTGACCTTGACCTACATTTAACCTTGAATTTCTTAATTAATTCCCCTTGGTTAAGGTTTTTACTCTACCTTGGTTAAGGTTTTTAGTCAAGCATGTACATGGAATACTACAGACACCATACTTGGACAACCTTTTCTCATAGGGATGTACATCAATAACCCCTGATCTATATTTGATCTTGACCAAATTTCCTCTTGAATTACTTCGTTAATTCCCATTGGTTAAGGTTTTTAGTCAACCTTGGTTAAGGTTTTTAGTAAAGCTTGTAGATGGAAAACTATTGTGCATACAGACACCATAGTTGGACAACCTTTTCTCATAGGGATGTACATCAATAACACCTGATCTATATTTGACCTTCACTTACATTTCCTCTTGAAGTACTTTGTTAATTCCCCTTGGTTAAGGTTTTTAGTCAACCTTGGTCAAGGTGTTTAGTCAGGCTCGTAGATGGAATACTATTGTGCATACATACACCATACTTGGATAAATATTTCTCATAGGGATGTACATCAATAACCCCTGACTTATATTTTACCTTGTCCTACATTTAACCTTGAATTACTTAGTTATTCCCCCTTGGTTAATGTATGTACTCAAACTTGGTTACGGTTTATAGTCAAGCTTGTATATGGAATACTCCTGGGCCTACAGCAACCATACTTGGACAACTTCATCTCCTAGTGATGTACATCAATAATCCCTGACCTATATTTGACATTGACCTACTTTTACCCTTGGATTACTTAGTTAATTCCCCTTGGTTAAGGTTGCTGGTCTGGCAAATTATTTCTACAGCTTTCAGCTGACTGACTGACTCAACCTTTGTCTTGTGATTTTGTAGTTATTTTCAAAATGTTACATTTTATGCCACTTCTTGATGAACTGTTTTGTAACTGTATCTGCATGCTCTGTGACTGGAGAACGGAGCTTCTGTGTTTTGCGACCAGTGTAAATCCAGATCAGCCTGTGCATCCGTCTGTTCGCAATTCAATCAACGAAACACCCGAAACACCCCATCACCAGCAATATAGATCGAGTGTACTAAATGATCAAGAGCTACACTAGTCAAGAAATCCCATAAGCCCAATTTCTCCAGCCACAGCCACATATTTACTTATACGTGTGCAATGGAACCTCTCTAAACCGGACATCCTGGGAGGTTTAGAGTTGTTCCGCTGTAAATCAGACATATGACAATGCCAAGGTATGCGGCTGTATTTTGCGAACTTGCACAGGCGTTAGCATCATAAATATACACCCATAAAATAAGGATATACAGACTGCCTGCGTGTCCGATTTAGAGAGGTTCTACTGTATAAATTAATGGGTTGTCCACCCGGAAGTGCGGCAGGTATATACAAGGAATTAGACTGCATACTAAACCTGGTGATTGGAATTAGCTAGAACAAAACAAACTCATGTTGGCGATATTACATGTACACACGTCTGCTTATCGTTTTGACTGTATTTTAGGAAAGAATACGCTGTTCAGACTCCTCAGGGTTATTTCTAAGAGGCAGGGATTGTCATTTATCACATTACCCGCAATGAACAACTACACGCTGACCTATAACACAACACAATGCTGTATCAGCCAGTGACGCTGATAGAATGTGTGGGGTCTAAAATATTGCCTTCTTTTCACTTTTCAAACGTGCTGTATTTTCTGTGTATCTACATCAACTTTGTTCCCGCTTATGATCATCTGACGGGATCGAACCCCTGGGCCCGGCCGTAAATGACAGTAGCTGTTGATAGGCCGTTACCTTCCAAAAAATCAAATCAAAATATGACGTCTGAATTTGTGTGAATAAATCACAAGACATATAAGCCATTTCTCTAGTATACTTCATAAACCATAAGGTGGGTGGTGGTCGGGCGAACGAGACGGCGTAAATTAACGGTAGTGTTCCTCCTTATAGGAATCACTATTTACTGTTTTGGCCCTCATGTATATTTTTTATCTTTGGCTCTTTTGTTACCTGGGAGTTTAATTGGGTTATTGCCCATTATAAAAGTAGTAAGATTATTACTGATCCTACTGCTTTTGGGAGGGGCCAAGTGATTCTGGTGTGGCGAGGACCTGGCATCAGATCAGGATTATTCTGATTTCAGGGCTGAATATATAGTTTTGTATTGTAAATATTCAGTTCTGATTTTGGGATTTTCCCCCCATTTGTAGTGTATACTGTTATGTCGTTATTTTAGGGTTTGTTTAATTTTTTGCTACATTGTTTGAACCAAGGTTTTTTTAGCTCACCTGAGCGAAGCTCATGTGAGCTATTGTTACCGCAATGTGTCCGTCGTCCGTCGTCGTCCGTTGTCCGTCGTCGTCCGTTGTCCGTCGTCGTCGTCGTCGTCCGTGAACATTTTCAAACGTCTTCTCCTCGGTAACCATTGGGCCTATGGTCACCAAACTTCATGGTCATGGTCCTTAGGTAGGGGGATTACAAAATTGTTAAAATGACGTCATTACGTAATCCAAGATGGCCGCTGTCTAAAAATAGCACAAATTCTTAAAAAATCTTCTTCTCAAGAACCGCCAACCGGATTTCGACAAAACTTGGTAGGAATGATCGATGTACATTGCTCTCTCAAAGTTGTTAAAATGGTGACCCTGGGGTTAAAAATATTTAAAAAAATATTTTTGACTGAATATGGTCATTTCATATATCAAATTGAAGGTATCAATGAGGCGATCACTCTGGTGCATTTTTTGTCGAAATCGGATTGTTATGTCATCCAAGATGGCCGCCGAAAGGTCAAAAGGTCGTTCTTTTATTAGAGATTTCAAAATTCTTCTTCACATGAACCGCTTGGCCCATGGTAGCCAAACTTAAAAGTTATGGTCCATGGGTGAAGCCTTTTCAGATTTGTTAAAATGGAGGTCATCGCTAATCCAAGATGGCCGCCGTCTAAAAATAGCATAAATTCTTCAAAAATCTTCTTCTCATGAACCTCTTGCCGGATTTCGACGAAACTTGGTAGGAATGATCGATGAACATTGCTCTTTCAAAGTTGTTAAAATGGTGACCCCGGGGTTAAAAATGGGCGTGGCCCGTGGGGTCAAATTATATTTTTGACCAAATATGGTCATGTCATATATCAAATTGAAGGTATCAATGAGGCGATCACTCTGGTGCATTTTCTGTCGAAATCGGATTGCTATGTCATCCAAGATGGCCGCCGAAAGGTCAAAGGGTCGTTCTTTTATTAGAGATTTCAAAATTCTTCTTCACATGAACCGCTTGGCCCATGGTAGCCAAACTTAAAAGTTATGGTCCATGGGTGAAGCCTTTTCAGATTTATTAAAATGGAGGTCATCGCTAATCCAAGATGGTCGCCGTCTAAAAATAGCATAAATTCTTAAAAAATCTTCTTCTCATGAACCGCTAGCCGGATTTCGACGAAACTTGGTAGGAATGATCGATGTACATTGCTCTTTCAAAATTGTTAAAATGGTGACCCAGGGGTCAAAAATGGGCTTGGCCCGTGGGGTCAAATTGGGGTCAAATTTTATTTTTGACTGAATATGGTCATGTCATATATCAAATTGAAGGTATCAATGAGGCGATCACTCTGGTGCAATATTTGTCGGAATCGGATGATTATGTCATCCAAAAGGTCCATTTATTCAAGATTTTTAACGTATTTTTCTCAGGAACCACATGGCCGATGCTGGGTGAAGCATTTTCAGATTTTGTAAAATGAGAGTCATCGCTTAATCCAAGATGACCGCCATCTAAAAATAGCACAATTTTTTTTAAAACACATGAACTCAATGTCACATTCTCCTCTGGTGTTCATGGAGTCAGGTGAGCGAATTAGGGCCATCATGGCCCTCTTGTTTAATCTACAGACCACATACAACAAAACTGGGGTTGATTACATTTTTTTATATAAGCGATATGGCCGCCATCTTGAAATTCAAAATGGCCACCATTGACATTTATATTTCGAGGTCGAAGTCTTTATGTGTGGTGTTTTTGCAGCGGAAAACACATTATTATGGACAAGAAATATTGGCAGAAAAATATAGGCCGTTAAACCCCAACAAACAAACAAACAAACAAACAAACAAACAAACAAACAAACAAACAAACAAACAAACAAACAAACATAAACCATAAGGCCATAACATATCTTTTCTATGTTAAGCGTCCACCTCCATGACCTAGTTGACCGAAATCCCTCATCATGTGACCCTGAGGCATATAGCATACATGGTGGTATAACCATATTGTGATGCTAATACCTATAGCACACCTGTGTCATAAGAATACATTCAGAGCATACTGCAGATGATAAACAGCTTGCAATTGAACAATTCTCGTATTTAAACTAGATGTTTATGCCCTCGCCACCAAATGGTGAGGGGGCATATAGTGTTACCGATGTCCGTACGTCCGTTCGTCCGTCCGCCCAGAAACCTTAAAGCCCCTATACGGCTCACATAAATCCAACAGGTTTCTATTTACACACACTTTGAAACTGTTTGCATTCATTTTGGTACAAAAATGAGTTTGTAGTCGATGAAAATATCAATAGTTGTTGATAAACAAACAGCAGGTGTGTGTTTCAAAGCCCGATCGATTTTCCGATAGACGCTCGGGTCAACTCCTCAACTACCCTATTCGCTGCCGATGAATTCCGATAGCCGGAGTTTATCGACTCGCTTCCGAGCCGAAGCCGTTGGGTTGCGGAAATGAAATTGTCAATATTGACATTTTGCACTGAGTGGTACACAAAACAAGTTTTTGTTGTCTTCACATTGCGATTAACATGATTAAGATGTAAATGTCAAGACTTGAGATGTATCTATTAGGCAGTATATGTTAGTTGTGTGTACTAAATCAGTTGCCAAACATGTTTTTGTGTTTGAAAAAGTCGGAAAATTTTAACACACACATTGCTCTAATGGTCCTCTACCACCCTGCTACAAATCTACGATCGTCCCGCCCTGCAGGATCAAGGTCATATATTTGGTGCGTTTGAAACCTTAACGCTGGGGTAAATGTCTTAAAATTTCTGTTTCCTTGCACTCAACTGCTTGATATTTCACACACACATTGCTTTAATGGTCTGCTGTCATGTTGTGACAAATCCACGCTTCTCTGGCTCTCTTTGCTTTCAAATATGCCTCGCTTTCTATAGCTGCCAGTGGGTGCAATCGTGTGCCGACAGGCCATATTTCTAGTTTTCCAATGCCATTATCTCCATGGTAACATTGGTTTGTGCCATGTAATTGTATTGTGTTAACCGTTACAATGTTGAATGTTAACCGTTACAATGTTGAATTATATTTTGTCGTTTGTTGTTTCTATTTTCCAGTTTTGTCGCGCCTGCTTTAGCAGAAGGCTAATGTGAGCATTTGGAACATACTTATGCCCCCAGTAACGGGATCCCCCCCCCCATCCTACCATCCTACCAATGTTGAATACGGGATCGAACCCGTTAGCCCGGCCGTAAATAACCTTAGCTGTTGATAGACCGTTAAACACTAACAACAACAACAAGCCCCCATTGACATGACATTGACATGACATTCACATGGTTGAGGAAACACTTACCCAATGTTTTACGTCAAAACGTTTATACAAGGTCTTCATCATCATATAACTTTAATATTACATTATGGATTGCTTCAATATTTGGACACTTGATACATGTAAGCATTTGGAACACACCCATGCTGCCATTAACACGACATTGGCCCTGTTCGTGCCCATGATCACGTTGCAGTCACATGCCTCGGCAGGCGCGACACTGTATTAAGAAAGAAGGCAAAATATAAAACAAACAGCAGACGACAGTTTTTGTTTCCTTCATTACAATGGTATAATTATGTGTATTATGATCTGTTGCTAGTGTACACTTGCGCGAAGTTCTAATTGGTAACCCAATATTTGGGATGTTTTTAGCCAAATACAAGATGAAATCAGTATAAAATGTGATTTATATGTACTATTAATTAGAAAGGCAGTGTAGAAAAGATTGTATTAATGTATTATGTGATCACTCTAAAACAATTGATCAAAGATGACCATCCTCACATGTAAAATTCTCATAAATTACAAAATTTCCGAGTAGATCCACACGCGGTATTAGCCATTCTACTCGGTAATGTTGTAATAGTGTGCATTTTAATGTGGGGGTGGTCAACTTTGATCAATTATTTTAGAGTGATCGCATAATGCATTAATAAAATATTTTCTACATTGCCTTTCTAATATATAATACATATAAATCCCCTTGTATACTGATGACATCTTGTATTTGTCCAAAAACATCCCAAATATTGGGTGACCAATTAGAACTTCGCGCAAGTGATTTATAGAGGTAGACTGAATTAGATTGTAGTTTGCCAAAATTACCTCAACATAATTTGAAACAGTATCCTCAGGCTTCCTTATATTTTATTTATTAAAATAAAAGCACTGTCATTTCAATTAATATAGTATGGCCAGGGCTCCAGATAAGGAATTAGTAATTGAGTATTGTCACTCCATCATTTCTGAAGCAATTGGGTATTTCAACATTTTAATTGGGTAAAATAAAATCACACTACTATGTACACATCAGCAGACCGCAATTATTGAATAGTCTAAATGAAAACATGTCTTTGCAGTTCATGAGACAATTCTAATGAAATACCAAGATGCGTTTTCATGGAAAAAGAAAAGACAATCCTTTTGTGGTCTGTTTATATTTTTCTGTAGCTTGCTAAAGATACCACAATGTTTTCATTGCTTATTGATACTCACTACTTCTGATTTCAATTGGGTTTTTGGCAATTTTAATTAGGTATTTAAGCAAATACGCACCTTATCTGGAGCTCTGGTATGTTATTTATTATTCCCCACTGTGCTATATATTGTTTCATTTCAGAAAACGTAGAAAACACATACTTGCAGTAAAGCTAAACTTGAAGCACCTCTATGTGTATATAGCTATATACATATGACGTAATGGGAAACTGACTTGATTTCTTTACTTCACCTCAATGTGCATTGCGCATAATACTGTATACTTGTTTGGGGATTTCAACAGTCATACCTCAGATGTAGTGGGTGGTGGTCGGGTGAACGCGACGGCGTAAATTAACGGTAGGGGTTCCTCCTTATAGGAATCACGATTTGCTTGGTTTGGCCCTCGGGGTACATTTTTAGCTCGCCTGCACGAAGTGCAGAAGAGCTTATGGCATACCCCCTGCGTCGTCGGCGTCCACAAACTTAACCTTGGGGTAAATGTCTTATAACTTCTGTTTCCTTTCATGTATCACCTTGTTATTTCATACATGCATTCCTCATATGACCCTCTATCATGCTGTAGCAAATCCATGACCCACCACCCAACCCTTACCCCAAGGTCCAGGTCACAAACTTAGCACATTCATAAACCTAACGTTGGGGTAAATTTCTTATAGTTTCCTTTAGGAACGCCTTGTTATATCTTTTCCTTTAGGAACGCCTTGATATTTCATACATGCATTCCCCAGATGACCCTATCTCATGCTGTATCAAATCCATGACCCACCACCCAACCCTTACCCCAAGGTCAAGGTCAAGGTCACAAACTTAGCACATTCATAAACTTAACGTTGGGGTAAATGCTTTATAACTTCTGTTTCCTTTCATGGATCACCTTGTTATTTCATACATGCATTCCTCAGATGACCCTCTATTATGCTGTAGCAAATCCATGACCCACCACCCAACCCTTACCCCAAGGTCAAGGTCACAAACTTAACACATTCATAAACTTAAAGTTGGGGTAAATTTCTTATAACATATGTTTCCTTTCAAGGAACGCCTTGATATTTCATACATGCATTCCTCAGATGACCCTCTATCATGCTGTAGCAAATCCATGACCCACCACCCAACCCTTACCCCAAGGTCAATGTCACAAACTTAGCACATTCATAAACTTAACGTTGGGTAAATGTCTTCTAACGTATGTTTCCTTTCATGGATCACCTTGTTATTTCATACATGCATTCCTCAGATGACCCTCTATCATGCTGTAACAAATCCATGACCCACCACCCAACCCTTACCCCAAGGTCAAGGTCACAAACTTAGCACATTCATAAACTTAACGTTGGGGTAAATTTCTTATAACATCTTTTTCCTTTCATGGAACGCCTTGATATTTCATACATGCATTCCTCAGATGACCCTCTATCATGCTGTAGCAAATCCATGACCCACCACCCAACCCTTACCCCAAGGTCAAGATCACAAACCTAGCATGTTCATAAACTTAACGTTGGGGTAAATGTTGTGTAACTTCTGTTTATTTACAGCGAATACCTTCATATTTCATACATGCATTCATCTGATGATACTCTATCGTACTATTAGTCCGGTAATTAAAGCAGGAAAAATGGTTGAGGTTGGACAAAATTGTTGAAAAAGGTTTCTCAACTGATATCACCTCCTTGGTAACTATACTTTAAGAAAAAAAATAGTTTACCAAAATTTTCTCTGGGCAACTGTTTGAAAGTAGGTCAAATCCAAGATGGCCGCCGTCAAAATACCAGAAAATACCCATGAAGCAAACTAGACATATGATATGTCAATTTACATTGGCTCAAAGAGACGAATTCAATCGACTACTATTTTGGCCACATAAGGTCGCCAAAAATTCAAAATGGCCGCCAAAAGCCAAAATGGCTGCCAAAGTATGAACAAAATTGTGATATTTATTAACGAATTACAATGAAAAGCTTGTCAGATGTCATTTTCACAAAATAGTTAAACACTTGTGGTTTATTAAACACAAACACATGCACACACATGGTGGACACACCCATACTGTTTTAATATGAACTATAAGAAACTAATAATTACACTTGAATATAATGAGATACCACTGAACTGAGTTCGTGGTGCAATTTACATATGTTTGTTTTTCAAAATCAGCCCATAACATAATGTGTCCACTCCATCAGGGCCGATGTTTAGATATTCCCTATTCTAGTCATCACTCATTCTGCTTGTTGTGATTTGGAAGCTGAATCTGGTAGCTACTTTCCCTACAGTGGCTGCTATTTTAAAATAGACTCTACCTGTCAGCACTACATAGCTGGAATTATGCCTGTGTAATCATATCAGTGATACTCACTAGTGTAGTCTCTGGGGGGAGTTTGTGTACATTTTTCTTTTAGAACAAAACTTTGCATGTTCATGTTCTGTATGCCAAGACATTCAAACTATTTTGGGTAGGATTTCCAAATCAAGTACGTTTTCTCGGCAGAGGCCATTTTGGATTTTAGCCTGGGTGCCAAATGGCTACATTTACGATATTGTAGTTTAACAGTGTAATCTATTATTAGGTACCCATATATTGTTCATTTGGATTTGTTATGATTATTTAGATGTTACTGATATTCTTTTAGCATGATTTAATACTTTAATCATTGATTTAATGTTCAATACGGACATTTTTTACTCAAATTTAGCTGAAAATTCCACTCATTTGGAAAGCATCCCTATGTCTGTTGGCGTATCACTCACCAAATATTGTATGTAGACTATTTTTTCTCCGCCGTAGTGATAATTATTGGACAGGAATATTTAGTGACCTGTACATTGAACAAGTCCTGATGAGCAGTTTGAAGTCGATTGGTGGGCTAACTACAGGTCGTGGTTTTGATGCGTCAACCAGTCTGGTCTGGCTACTATCAATGCTTGTATGCGGTGAAGTACACAAGGCTATGCAGGAAGTGGCGGGCCTCTCGACCACCAGTGCAATGGAGACACATAAAGATCTGAAACAGGCAAAATTCAAACGTGACGCCAAAGATCTTCAGTCTGTCGTGGATTATCTCGAAGAGAGAAAGCCGTTCACAAAGGAATCCAAGGAACTGCGCAGCCTGTCATCAGCAGTCATATCTGAAGGTTCGGTAAATGTGGATTCAGCTGAAACTGTCGGTACTGCAATCCTGACACCAATGGAAGGAATGTCGGTTTCGAAACATAAATTTTCCAAAACCAAACAGGTAAAAACTCTAGCATTATCAGTGTATGTGTCAGTGGATGGCGATACAATTGAGATCGATCCTCAGCAATTATACCAGCGCCTACGTGTCGCCGACATCGGCAGCATTGATACGAAAACACTGTTCCAGTATGAACTGTGCTCATATCCGACATCATTATTCGATAAGAAGCTCCTTATGCGACTTGCGGACAAGGCCGATCTCCTGAATTGGTTAGTCAAACAGGTCACATTGTGTGTTATCAGTGAGTGTCCTATTGGCGTTGACTACGTCATTGATGGAGGGGCGATGTTACAGCGCCTTCCATGGTCGAAGTCCACATCATATGTAAAAATGTGTCAACTTTATATACAGTTTGTACGCAACCACTTCCGCAATGGTCTTGTTGTGTTTGATGGCTATTAGTCTGGTCCTTCTACGAAAGATGAAACCCATCAGAGGCGTACTGGCAATGATATGGGTGTGAATGTGGATTTCACACCAGATATGCTGCTAAAGATGAAGAAACAACCGTTCCTGGCAAATACAAGAAACAAGCAGAAGTTCATTGATTTGCTGGGATCTGAGATGGAGAAGGAGGGAATTCAAGTCAACAACTCACCTAGTGATGTTGACTATGACATTGCAATGTCTGCCTGTGAGCTCGCTCGGACAAAACCGGTGGTTGTTGTAGGGGATGATACTGACCTGATTCTGTTGCAACATCACTTCAAGCCAACTGTACACGAACCAATTTATCTTCAGACTAGCACAAAGCTAATTGATGTACCCGTCTTGCAAGAGACTTTAGATCCTGAACTTAGCCACTCCCTACTCTTTATCCATGCATTGTCGGGATGTGACACTACATCAAGACCCTATGGCATAGGAAAACTCAGCTATGGGCAGATACCGTGGTCTGCAAGAATTCGCAAAATCGTTTCTCGGTGGCAGCAGTTAGTCACAAAGACATTGAGAGAGCTGGGAATCAGGCCCTTCTGACACTCTATGGCAGTAAGCCTGATTCGGACTTGAATCATGAACGTGTATCTAAATTATCGGAGAAGGTTGTTTCAAGTGCCAGCTATTTGCCCCCTGAACGACTTCCACCGACCTCAGATGCTGCTAGGTTCCACAGCCAGCGGGTTTATCACCAGGTACAGGTCTGTCCGGGTAACACAATGGAGGCAACCGAATGGGGTTGGGACCTCCGTACAACACCACATGGGCCAAGTTTGAAGCCACATAGAATGGACCAAGTTGCCGCTCCTACATCTCTACTTCAGATTATTAGATGTAATTGTAGTGGAAAGTGTGACAAAAACACATGTTCATGTAGGAAAAATGGACCTTTGTGTTCTTTGGCTTGTGGCCTCTGTAAGGGAATAGCGTGTACAAATGGAGAAAGTCATGATTCAAATGACACAACTGATTAATTATGCCTGGTATTCTCATTTATATTCTCCATGGACATACTAATACCAAATCAGTGGCGTTCGTTGTAGACATACATACATGTGTATTGTGATGACTGACACATTGTTGGTGACCTAGACATGGGGCATGTTGCCACGATCAGTCTTAGTTTAATCAAACAGATATGTAAGTCAGATTGAATGTGGTTGTCACAGTCAGACAAAAATCTGACAGATTGATGGTCTACTTTGACAAAATGTTTTCAGGTCAACTTGGTTCCAATTTTGGTTTCGTGAAACCGTTTGATCAAACTAAGATTGACCGTGACATATATCGTGATGTGTATGTGCACTATCAGTTAAGTATAGTAAGAGCATACATAACATGTGCTTAATTGCTAAGTTTTGAAACACAGCCCTCATTTGTATACCTGTATGTCACTATATTCCTAGAAAATAGCAGTTGGAGACAGACTAAGTGTATTACTGATGCTTAGTATATGACATCTGCCAGCCCATTGTCATTATACAATCATTCAGCAATATTTATTTTCATTAGTGACCTTAATGGGACATAAATGTCATAATTTTGTTCATTTTATCTCTTTTTGGCGGCCATTTTGAATTTTAGGTGACACTGTTTGGTTGTATTTGTAGTCTATTGAATTCCGCTCTTTGAGCTAATGTAAATCGACATATTATATGTGTAGTTTCCATCATGTGTTCCATACGTACAACAATTTCCTATATTCGGCCATTTTGACGGCGGCCATCTTGGATTTGACCTACTTTCAGACAATTGCCCAGAAAAAATTATGGTAAACTATTTTTTGTATTAACCTATAGTTATCAATGATGTGATATCAGTTGAGAAACCTTTTTCAACAATTTTGTCCATCCTCAACTGTTTAATGCCTGGACTACTATAGCAAATACATGACCAACCTCCCACCCCTTACCCCAAGGTCAAGGTCACAAACTTAGCACATTCATAAACTTAACTTTGTGGTAAATGTCTTATAACATCTGTTATCTGTCATGGAACCCCTTAATATTGCATACATGCATTCCACAGATGACTATCATGCTGTAGCAAATCCACGACGCGCCACACAACCCTTAACCCAAGATCAAGGTCACAAACCTAGCACATTCATAAACTTAACCATGTTAACGTTGGGGTAAATGTTGAGTAACTTCTGTTTATTTACAGGGAATACCTTCAAATTTCATACATGCATTCATCTGATGATACTCTATCGTACTATAGCAAATCCATGACCCACCTCCCACCTCTTTCCCCAAGGTCAAGGTCACAAACTTAGCACATTCATAAACTTAACGTTGGGGTAAATGTCTTATAACATCTGTTTCCTTTTATGGAACGCCGTGATATTTCATACATGCATTCATCTGATGATACTCTATTGTGGTATAGCAAATCCATGACCCACCCCTTACCCCAAGGTCAAGGTCACAAACTTAGCACATTCACAAACTTAACGTTTGGGGTAAATGTCTTATAACATCTGTTTCCTTTCATGGAACGCCTTGATATTTCATACATGCAGTCATCTGATTATACCCTATCGTTCTATCGCAAATCCATGACCCACCGCCCACCCCTTACCCCAAGGTGAAGGTCACAAACGTAGCACATTCATAAACTTAACGTTGGGGTAATTGTCTTATAACATATGTTTCCTTTCATGGAAGGCCTTGATATTGCATACATGCATTCCTCAGATGACCCTCTATCATGATGTAACAAATCCACAACCCACCACCCAATCACCCTTACCCCAAGGTCAAGGTCATAAACTTAGCATGTTCATAAACTTAACGTTGGGGTAAATGTTGTGTAACTTCTGTTTCTTTACAGGGAACGCTTTGATATTTCATACATGGATTCATCTGATGATCCTCTATTGTGCTACAGCAAATCCATGACCCCCCCACCTCTTTCCCCAAGATCAACATCATAAACTTAACGTTGGAGTAAATGTCTTTTATAACTTTTATTTCTTTACAGGGAACGCCTTGATATTTCATACATACATTCATCTGATGGTGCTCTATCGTGATATAGCAAGTCCATGACCCACCCCCACCCCTTTTCCCACTTTTCCCAAGGCCAAGGTCACAAACATAGCACATTCATAAACTTAATGTTGGGGTAAATGTCTTATAACATCTGTTTCTTTTCATGGAACACCTTGATATTTCATACATGCATTTCTCAGATGACCCTCTATCATGCTGTAGCAAATCCACAACCCACCACCCAAACCTTACCCCAAGGTTGTGGTCGCAAACTTCGCATGTTTATAAACTTAACGTTGGGGTAAATGTTGTGTAACTTCTGTTTCGTTACAGTGAACACTTTGATAGTTCATACATGCATTCATGTGATCCTCTATTGTGCTACAGCAAATCCATGACCCCTCCCCCCCCCACCCCTTTCCCCAAGATCAACATCATAAACTTAACGTTGGAGTAAATGTATTTTTATAACTTCTGTTTCTTTACAGGGAACGCCTTGCTATTTCATACATGCATTCATCTGATGATGCTCTATCGTGCTATAGCAAATCCATGACCCACCCCCACCCCTTTCCCCAAGGTCAAGGTCACAAACTTAGCACATTCATAAACTTAACGTTGGGGTAAATGTCTTATAACATCTGTTTCCTTTCATGGAACGCCTTGATATTTCATACATGCAGTCATCTGATTATACCCTATCGTTCTATCGCAAATCCATGACCCACCGCCCACCCCTTACCCCAAGGTGAAGGTCACAAACGTAGCACATTTATAAACTTAACGTTGGGGTAATTGTCTTGTAACATCTGTTTCCTTTCATGGAAGGCCTTGATATTGCATACATGCATTCCTCAGATGACCCTCTATCATGATGTAGCAAATCCACTACCCACCACCCAACCCTTACCACAAGGTCAAGGTCATAAACTTAGCATGTTCATAAACTTAACGTTGGGGTAAATGTTGTGTAACTTCTGTTTCTTTACAGGGAACGCTTTGATATTTCATACATGGATTCATCTGATGATCCTCTATTGTGCTGCAGCAAATCCATGACGCCACCTCTTTCTCCAAGATCAACATCATAAACTTAACGTTGGAGTAAATGTCTTTTATAACTTGTATTTCTTTACAGGGAACGCCTTGCTATTTCATACATACATCCATCTGATGGTACTCTATCGTGATATAGCAAGTCCATGACCCCCCACCCCCAACCCTTTTCCCAAGGCCAAGGTCACAAACATAGCACATTCATAAACTTAACGTTGGGGTAAATGTCTTATAACATCTGTTTCCTTTCATGGAACGCATTGATATTTGATACATGCATTCATCTGATGATACTCTATCATGCTGTAGCAAATCCAATACCCATCACCTAGCCCTTACCTCAAGGTTAAGGTCACAAACTTGGCACATTCATAAACTTAACGTTGGGGTAAATGTCTTATAACATCTGTTTCTTTTCATGGAACGCCTTGATATTTCATACATGCATTTCTCAGATCATGCTGTAGCAAATCCACAACCCACCACCCAAAACTTACCCCAAGGTTGTGGTCGCAAACTTCTGCATGTTTATAAACTTAACGTTGGGGTAAATGTTGTGTAACTTCTGTTTCGTTACAGGGAACACTTTCATAGTTCATACATGCATTCATGTGATCTGTAATGTTGTGTTCTCGTGATTGTTATCACGTTCTTGGGATGTTAAACTATGCATACAAGATACTCATATGGTTACATATTCTATTCTCACAATATAACTACATGTTACAGTATATACACTCAACTGGGTGGGGCCTAACATTCATGAGCTGAGAGTCAGCCTCACTATGAGCCAGTCACCTGCAGACACAGAGTAACCCATATACATTACATCCCTTCTTTGTTTTGCAGATATGGGATTCCTATTTCATGAATGAAAGTTTTACTATGTAATACCAGACGTCATTGACATCTCTTATCACTTAGAAATATATTTGTTTGTGGGTTACACCATGAAATTACTTGTAATTATCTCGGCTCAACATCCCGGTAAAGGTCAAGATAAGTCACCAATTTATGAACTTGTACTGGTAACCCAAACCCCAATGTTAATTATAATGTGGCTGTTAATTATAATGTGGCTTTACCACACCTAATGTTTAACCCTTGTGATAAGGTCTGGTGTGGGAAACATGTCTGTAAAGTACATTATTGCTGTCCGACCGCACTTTCACTTGTGCACCATTTTGACCTACAACAGTGTAGATAATTGTTTCCCATTTTGGGTCCAATTTCCCCCTTTCTCTTTTCAAGATTAGCACTTTCTGACCTAGTCTATAGTTAGTTTATTTTTCTTCTTCTGTTTTTCGTCACGGGCACGCAGGGTGGAATCCTCCCATTTCTTCTCAAAGTGAGGCAGTTTATTCCTCACCGCCCGATTGTACAGCAGATCAGTCGGCGCCTTCCCAGTCGTCTGATGTGGCGTTGTACGGTACATCAACAGAAACTTGTAGATTTCTGTTCTCCAGTTTCGTCCTTCTGTATGTGCCGTTTTGATGCATTTTCCCAGCGTTTTGTTGAAATTTTCCACGAGTCCATTGGCTCGTGGCCAGTACGGTGTCACACGCCTGTGTTTTATCCCGTTTTGGTACAGAAATTTCTCCATTTCGGCTGATACCATATTTTGCGCATTGTCCGTTGTGATGGACTCAGGTAGCCCATGGGTGGCACATATTCTCATTAATCGTTGAATGATGGCGTTTGATGTTGTAGATTTCATAATCTCAATTTCGGGAAAACGAGAATAGTAGTCGATGACGACCAGTATGGATTCTCCCGTCGGTAACGGTACAATCATGTTCATGGCTACATATTTGAATGCACCTGCTGGTAGTTCAGTGGGTTGCACTGTAGGTGGAGCTGGCGGATTTGATAACAACTGACACTGATAACACGTCTTAATTAAATGCTCCACATCTCTGTCCATACATGGCCAGTATACCTTTTCACGCAGCAATTGCTTTGTTTTCACCACACCTTGGTGAGTTTCATGGGCGAGTTGTAACACTCTCGGTCGAAGCGACTCGGGTATAACAAGTCTATTGCCGCGAAGTACAACATTGGTGTTCACTGTTAGGTCAGAGCGTATTTTATAGTAAGCCCCTATTTCTCGTTTCAGCGAGTCCAATAATTTCTGTGTCAGCGTATCTTGGGCTGAGCTGGTTTCAATTTCATTCAATGTCATTGCCTTTGGAACAGCGTGTTGAGTTACATAATTTATGTATTCCTCTGTCAGGCTAGATATTTTGCAGTCACTGTGGTCCAGTGGACACCTGCTAAGTACATCAGCTGCCATTAAGTGTGCTGGCTGATATGTCACAGTAAATGTATAGCACTGTAGTTTAAGGAGCAGTCTCTCAATTCTGACTGGTGGTATGTGTTTTGGCTTGAAAATGTTCACAAGTGGTTTGTGATCAGTGATCAACATGAATGTTAATCCATATAGGTATACACGGAAACGTGTAATGGCCCATGTACATGCCAGAGTTTCGCGTTCAATTTGACTATATTTCCGTTCAACTTGGTTTAATGTCCTACTAGCATATGCGACTGGTTTAAAGTGTCCGTCCCTTTGTTTCTGTGCTAGTATACATCCAATTCCATACGGGCTGGCGTCTGTAGTAACTTTTTTTTCTGCGTCCGGATTTTAGAATGCCATGACGTTCGCGCTGGTCATTAACTCCTTCAGCCTCTCGAACGATTGTTGCTGCTCGGGTCCCCAATCAAATTCCTCGTTACGCCGTGTTAACTTGCGGATCGGCTCCGAGACAGTAGCAAAATTTGGAATGAACTTTGCGCAGTAATTCACTAAGCCAAGGAAACTGTTGGCTTCCTTCACTGACTTAGGCGGAGTAGTGTTCAGTACGGCTTCAATTTTACTGTTCTGTGGCATTAGTCCAGATGCAGTCAGGGTGTGTCCCATGTATGTTAGTGATGATTTACAGAAATCACACTTATCCCTGTTCAGTGTTAGGTTTTTCTCGCGTAGCCGTTGAAGCACATTACGCAATGCTGTGTCATGTTCAGCCTTTGTTTTTCCGTAGACAATTATGTCGTCGGACACGTTTTTACATCCTGGGTGAGAGTTCAGGTGAGAGTTCTAGTTGATGGAATCCCATATTTAGATCCAATTTGGAGTAATATTTCGCACCGTTCATTTCTTCCAATATTTCATCTATATTTGGTAACGGAAACCTCTCTCTTTGCACTGCTGTATTAGCTTGTCTCATGTCTACGCAGATTCTAATGTCACCGTTGGGTTTAGGTACGACTACCAGGGGTGAAATCCACGGAGTTGGCCCTTCTGCCTTTTCTATGACGTCACTGTCTAATAGTTCCTTAATTTTCTGATTTACTTGTTCTCGCATTTTAAATGGAAGGCGGCGATTCTGCTGTGCAACTGGTGTGACATTCTTATCAACATACAATTGTAATTGAAAATCTTTCAACTTACCGAGTCCTTGAAACCTGTCACTGTATTCCGACAATATTTCATCAACACTGCTTTCATTTTTTTCAACTTTGTTCACACACAATTTGAGTAATCCAAATTCTACAGCACATTTTTGACCGATTAGAGGAACACACTGACTTTCACATCAACTGTATTCATTTCGCCATTTATTTTGACATTCATGTGACACACACCGATAATTTTGAGTGGTATGTTGGATGCATATGGGTATATTTTCGCATTTGATTTCTTAAGAATGCATGTATTTGATTTGATTTTATCAAACGTGGTTTTGTCCAAACAATTCACTATTGCACCGCTGTTGATGAGAAGCTTACACTCACTTCCTTCAATTTCTGCACTTACATAAGTGGATTTATCATCAGACTTAATTCCAAACACAAATTCAGTGTCGCTGTTCTCTGCAGTATCATCTTGCATGAATCGCACTTCCCGTTTTTCTCGTGTTTTGCACATGTGAGCAAAATGCCCTCGCCTTTTACAATTATTGCAGACGACATTGCGTGATTTTATACACTCATGGCCAGAATGACCTTTGCCACCACAGCGATAACATTATTTGAATTGTGATGGTTTGGGGCTCGATCGCGGTTTTCCTCGTGGCGCGTACTGCTTCCTTTGTTTCTGGTATTTTCCTGGCTGCTGGTCCCGTTGTCGTAGGTGTAGCGCATCTTCGTCGTGCTGAGTCGTCGGGTATTCGAACCTCTGTCTTCCCGTCGCTCCATTCATTTTCGTCGCATGTAGGTCTGCGAGTTCATTTGTCCTAGCGATTTGCTATATTTTATCCAATGTCAGTTCGTGTTCTCGCAGGAATCTCTTCTTTAATTCCGTTGAACTGCAGTTTTCTACAATCTGATCGCGGATTTGATCATTTACAGTTCCGTCGGGAAATTCACAGGAGACCGATAATTTCTTCAAACGGATGACGAAGTTGTCCACTATCTCGTCTGTTTCTTGTTTCGCCTGTCGAAATATGTGTCTTTCATATGAAATGTTCTTCTTTGGATTGAAGTATTCTGACAGTTTCTGAACTGTATCTTTGTACGTGTTTCCAGCATCTGTCAATGTCTCGTAAATATCCTGGACTTCTTCTCCGGATAGATGTAGCAGTAATGCCTTCTTCTGCTCATCCTTGGTAACTCCTGATGCTGCTATGTAGTACTCGAAACGTTTGATGTAATTGTCCCAAGATCTTGACAAATTTGTGTTTTCGCCTAAAACTTTGAACTGTTTCGGCGTTGGCAAGTCATATTTGGCTGCCATCTTGACTTGAGAATAGATTTAATACACACACATTCCTTTTCTGAGAAAAATAATCCCGTCACTCGTCGCCAATGTAATGTTGTGTTCTCGTGATTGTTATCACGTTCTTGGGATGTTAAACTATTCATACAAGATACTCATATGGTTACATATTTTATTCTCACAATATAACTACATGTTACAGTATATACACTCAACTGGGTGGGGCCTAATATTCATGAGCTAAGAGTCAGCCTCACTATGAGCCAGTCACCTGCAGACACAGAGTAACCCATATACATTACATGATCCTCTATTGTGCTACAGCAAATCCATGACCCCCCCCCACCCCTTTCCCCAAGATCAACATCATAAACTTAACGTTGGAGTAAATGTCTTTTTATAACTTCTGTTTCTTTACAGGCAACGCCCTGCTATTTCATACATGCATTCATCTGATGATGCTCTATCGTGCTATAGCAAATACATGACCTACCCCCACCCCTTTCCCCAAGGTCAAGGTCACAAACTTAGCACATTCATAAACTTAACGTTGGGGTAAATGTCTTATAACATCTGTTTCCTTTCATGGAACGCATTGATATTTGATACATGCATTCATCTGATGATACTCTATCATGCTGTAGCAAATCCATGACCCATCACCTAGCCCTTACCTCAAGGTTAAGGTCACAAACTTGGCACATTCATAAACTTAACGTTGGGGTAAATGTCTTATAACTTTTGTTTCCTTTCATGGAACACCTTGTTATTTCATACATGCATTCCTCAGATGACCCTGTATCATCTGTACAAATCCATGAAACCCCCTATCATGCTGTAGCAAATCCATGACCACCACCCAGCCCTTACCCCAAGGTCAAGGTCACAAACTTAGCACATTCATAAACTTAACGTTGGGGTAAATGTTTTATAGCATCTGTTTCCTTTCATGGAACGCCTTGATATTTTCATGACATTGCATCACTGATGATAATCTATCATGCTATAGCAAATCCATGACCCAGCGGCCATCCCTTACCTCAAGGTGAAGGTCACAAACTTAGCACATTCATAAACTTAACATTGGGGTAAATGTCTTATAACTTCTGTTTCCTTTCATGGAATGCCTTGTTAGTTCATACATGCATTCCTCAGATGACCTTCTATCGTGCTGTAGCAAATCCATGACCCACCACCCAGCCCTTACCCGAAGGTCAAGGTCACAAACTTGGCACGTTCATAAACTTAACGTTGGGTAAATGTCTGATAACTTCTGTTTCCTTTCATGAAACACCTTGTTATTTCATACATGCATTCCTCAGATGACCCTGTATCATGCTGTAGAAAATCCATGACCCACCACCCAGCCCTTACCGCAAGGTCAAGGTCACAAACTTAGCACATTTATAATCTTAACGTTTGGGTAAATGTCTTATAACATCTATTTCCTTTCATGGAACGCCTTGATATTTCATACATGCATTCATCTGATGATGCTCTATCGTGCTATAGCAAATCCATGACCCACCGCCTACCCAATCGTTACCCCAAGGTCAAGGTCACCTCTTCGCATGTTCATAAATTTAACGTTGGGGTAAATGTTATGTAACTTCTGTTTATTTACAGGGATCGCCTTGATATTTCATACATGCATTCATCTGCTGATACTCTATCGTGCTATAGCAAATTCATGACTCACCGCCCACCCCTTTCCCCAAGGTCAAGGTCACAATCTTAGCACATTCATAAACTTAATGTTGGGGTAAATGTATTATAACATCTGTTTCCTTTCATGGAACGCCTTGATATTTCAAATATGCATTCATCTGATGATACTCTATCATGCTATAGCAAATCCATGACCCACCGCCCATCCCTTACCCCAAGGTCAAGGTCACAAACTTAGTACATTCATAAATTTAATGTTGGGGTATATGTCTGTTTCCTTTCATGGAACGCCTTGCTATTTCATACATTCCTCAGATAACCCTCTATCATGCTGTAGCAAATCCACAGACCCACCACCCAACCCTTACCCAAAAGTCAAGGTCATAAACATAGCATGTTCATAAACTCAACGTTGGGGTAAATGTTGTGTAACTTCTGTTTCTTTACACTTTGAACACCTTGATATTTCATACATGCATTTATCTGATGATACTCTATCATGCTATAGCAAATCCATGACCAACCCCCGCCCCTTTCCCCAAGGTAACGGTCACAAACTTAGCACATTCATAAACTTAACGTTGGGGTAAATGTCTTATAACATCTGTTTCCTTTCATGGAACGCCTTGATATTTCATACACGCATTCATCTGATGATACTCTATCGTGCTACAGCAATTCCATGACCCACCGCCCACCCCTTACCCCAAGGTGAAGGTCACAAACTTGACACATTCATAAACTTAACGTTCGGGTAAATGTCTGATAACAACTGTTTCCTTTGATGGAACGCCTTGATATTTCATACATACATTCCTCAGATGACCCTCTATCATGCTGTAGCAAATCCACAACCCACCACCCAACCCTTACCCCAAGGTCAAGGTCACAAACTTAGCATGTTCATAAACTTTACATTGGGGTAAATGTTGTGTAACGTCTGGTTCTTTACTCTTTGAACGCTTTGATATTTCATACATGCATTCATCCGATGATCCTATATTGTGCTACAGCAAATCCATGACCCACCCCAACCCTTTCCCCAAGATCAACATCATAAACTTAACGTTGGAGTAAATGTCTTATTATAACTTCTGTTTCTTTACAGGGAACACCTTCATATTTCATACATGCATTCATCTGATAATACTCTATTGTGCTACAGCAAATCCATGACCCACCCCCACCCCCACCCCTTTTGCCAAGGCCAAGGTCACAAACTTAGCACATTTATACATGCATTCCTCATGTGAATAGCTATCATGCTGTAGAAAATCACCAACTTAGTGTGTTCATAAACTTAACGCTGGGTTAAATTTTGTTTTCCTTCTCATTTCAGGGAGCGCATTGATATTTCATACATGCATTCATCTTAATATGCTATATCATGCTATATCAAATCCACGATCCACCTTCCACCACTGACCTCAATGTCAAGGTCCACCGCCACCCCTTATCCCAAGGTCAAGTTATATAATATTCATGTTTTTTATACAACTGTGACAAGTTTGAATGAAGGCTGCCAACAGGCGAGCTTCGTTGTCTTCTGACAACTCTTGTTATATTTGGCTCTTTTGTTACATGGGAGTTGAATTGGGTTATTGCCCATTATAAAAGTAGTAAGATTATTACTGATCCTACTACTTTTGGGAAGGGCCAAGTGATTCTGGTGTGGCGAGGACCTGGCATTAGATTAGGATTATTCTGATTTCAGGGCTGAATATATAGTTTTGTTATTGTAAATATTCAGTTCTGATTTTGGGATTTGCCCCCCCCCCTATTTGTACATGTACTTGTACTTGTACAGGGGTGGGTGGCAGGTGGGAGCATGCGATGGGTAATTTAACGATCGGGGTTCATCCTTACCGGAATCCCGACTGGAGACCTGGTTTGGCCCTCACATACGTCTTTGGCATTTTGTATGTGACAATTGAATCTGGTGATACCCCTTATAAGAGTAATCCTACCGGTATTACTTTTAAATTAGGGGAAGGGGCCAAGTGACTTTGGTGCGGTATGGACCTGGCACCAGGTCATGTTATTCTAATTTCAGGGCTGAATATGTTGTATCTCGATGTAAATATTCCGTTCTGATTTTGGGATTTTCCCCCCAATGCAGCAGGTTAAAACGGGATCGAACCTTACATGACCTTAGCTGTTGATAGGCCGTTAAACACCAATAAACAAACAAACAAAACTTGTACAGGTACTATATGGATTTAGTACTAAACCCATTGACCTGGCCTTAAATGACCTTAGCTGTTGTAGGCCGTTAAGCCCCAACAAACAAACAAACAAACAAACAAACAAACAAACAAACAAACAGATGTATCTGACTTTATTACTATGGATAGCCAAATAATGGAAAACATTGGTTTGGAGGCCGTCAACAATCTGACCCAGTATTATAACAAAGCTGATAGGTTAATTGAGTATGGTCCGTCTAAAAATAGGGTCTCGAAAGAGAAAGAAATTAATAACAATGGAAATATGCTTCTTGATACCTGCAAAGCAAATGACCTGTTTATATTAAATGGCAGGTGTGGCTCTGATAAGGGAATAGGGAGTACACATTTAGACAGACCTCTACAATTGATTATGCTATTGTGTCTGTTGATGGTTTTCCCTATATAAGACAATTTAGTGTAACTGACCTTGATGCCCTATGTTCTGATGGTCATTCCCTTATACGTATTGAGCTACAATTTAAGCGGTTAAATACAACAGGTGTCCATAAAAATATACCTTCACCTAAATCAACTAGGTGGAGGGAGAATAAAATGCAGTTACGTCTGAAGTTTCTAATATTTTTGCAGAATCAGCTAATTTAGCATTCTCGAATAATCGGAGAGCACCTACCAATAATACGAATGATAAAGTTTGGTTTGGACAGACATGTAAAAATGCGCGTGACGAGTATCTTAGTGCTAAAACTATACATCATATACTTCCCTCCACAGCAAATAGGCAAACTATGTTAGCAGCTAGTAGGAAATGTAAGAAAACTATGAATACATTTATTAACATTCATAAACGCTGAACTCAACGTAAACTTAGGAATTTAAAAGTCGAAAAACCAAAGGAATTTTGGAATATCCTTAATAATTTGGAAAAAAAATAAAAGTGAGGGAAATGTATCGCCTGATAGTTTGTATAACTATTTTAAAAACTTAAATACAGCTGAAATAGAAAATTATTGTAATTTCAATTTCCAAATAGACGACGATGATGAAATATTAAACTCGACAATAAATTATGACGAAATAAGGAAATCCGTGCTTAAACTCCGAAATAATAAGGCATCAGCAGCAACTGATCATGCTGATGATATCATTAACGAGTATGTTAAACGTACATTAGACATTTTTCTACCAATTTATATAAACCTATTCAATATAGTATTAGACACTGGCGTTTTACCGAAATCTTGGTTGGAGGGTATTATTCGACCTATTTATAAAGGCAAGGGTAGGCAAGAGGAACCCGAAAATTATAGACCGATCACTTTAGTGAGTTGTTTCGGTAAATTATTCACATCAGTTTTGCAAAATCCAATAACTGAATTTCTTAACAATGAGGAAATAATGAAGGAAAACCAGGCAGGGTTTCGAAAAGGTTATTCATTCGACAATTGATCACGTGTTTTTGCTACACTACCTCATTGAAAGTTTAAAACATCAAAACAAAAAAATTATTCTGTTGCTTTGTGGACTTTAGCAAGGCATTTGACTCTGTATGGAGATTTGGGTTATGTCAGAAATTGTTTAAAAATAACATAAATGGATTTTATTTTAGATTAATTTATAATATGTACCAAAACATAAGATCATGTGTTTCATTCAGCAATGAAAAATCTCTATTTTTTACAAACGACATTGGATTGCGTCAATGCGAAAACTTGTCCCCGGTACTTTTCTCTTTATTTTTGAATGACCTAGAGGGACACTTGGAGTGGAATAATTGTAATGGTGTTCAGATTGGTTGTGATACTTCGGATATTTTTTTATGCCACCGGGTTTCGAAGAAACGGGTGGCATATAGTGTTTGGACCGTCCGTCTTTCCGTCCGTCCGTCTGTCCGTCTGTCTGTCCGTCCGTCCGTCACACTTTTCGGTTAACCACTTTGTCACAGTTTCTCAAATATGCTGCAGGTGGCATCCGCGTTCGACAGACGCATTTCTTGTTCTATCTGAAGTTGCTCGTTATAATATACATTGGTTCAATAAATACTGCACAGATTGGAAACTAAAAGTAAATTATAGTAAAACCAAAGTAGTGATATTGGGGGCCCGACAGACAAATAATTTCCACTTTAAAATCTGAGGTGTTACAATTGATATCACTGATCATTTAAGTATTTAGGAATTTATTTTTCACAAACAAGAACATTTTATAAAGCTAGACAACACATTGTACAACAAGCTAGAAAAGCCATGCATTTGCTATACAAGCGGATAAGACAATTTGAATTACCACTTGACTTACAATTACAAATTTCTAAGCATACAATATTACCTATTTTGCTATACGGTAGCGAAGTATGGGGTTACGAAAACATAAAATTACTTGAAAATGTGCATTGTTCTTTTTTACGAAATGTAAATAAATTAAGAAAAAATACACCATTATATATGTCATATGCAGAATTGTGTTTTTTTTATGTACATAATATTGTGAATAGTGTAGGCCGAACTGATTTGATGTTAAAACCAAGAAATCCAATACCCGAGGGCCACATTACAGTCAATTAAACGGACACTT
Source organism: Conchocele bisecta (assembly GCA_029237695.1). Lineage (NCBI taxonomy): Eukaryota > Metazoa > Mollusca > Bivalvia > Lucinida > Thyasiridae > Conchocele > Conchocele bisecta. Next base: position 32,462,768 of record CM055266.1, read on the forward strand.
ATAAAGATCGATATTTACAAAAATGGACAGAATCGCTTAACTCGTCATCAAAGGGCAAAACATACAGCTTGTTTAAAACATCTATACATTTTGAAAAGTATCTCATAAATTTACCTAAACCAAAACATATGGTATTGATAATATTTCGTACTAGCAATCACAAATTACCACTAGAGGTTGGACGTTGGAATAATATTGATATCTCAGACAGAAAATGCACTCTTTGTAATTCAAATGACCTAGGTGATGAATTTCACTACCATTTTAACTGCGCTATGCTCTGTGTTTAATGATGAACGAAACAAATATATAAACTATTTTTTTTATATCAGTCGCGACATATTGAAATTTCAAAATTTAATGCAATCCGAGAATAAAATTATTAAAAATAATCTCAATGGTATTCTTCTCCGTACTAAATCCTGATACCCTTTAATAGCTAACATTAAGTATATGTGTGCACTTATATGTCCTGTAAGTCAAGTATTGTGTGTAGGTGTCGGTGTGCAATTGGCACGGCATGTATTATTAATCTTTAATTAACCCAAATTAATTAAACAAAATCAACAAATCATTTTCCTATAATTTACAAACGGTGTGCACTCTGATGAGCCAGCTTCTCATTGGAACCTGCAGCATTATGGATCAACATTCAACATTCAACATAGAATATGCCATGTCGGTTACTAGTATCCAGGGGTGAAAGTGCAACATGTTTTATTTGTGGATTATGCTAATATTTACCACAATTTACCATAAACTTAAGATTGATTTTGCGTATGACCCTATGGTTTGCACTTAGAATGGTAGCGTAAATCTCTAAAATATTATTGCAGTTGGTGCAGATTTCCCATTTGGATCCACACCATTTTCATACATTGTTATTACGTGTGGCTGTGGCTGGATAAAAGGGTATCATGGGTTATGCAACCAGCGTAGCCACATATCAGCCTGCGCATCCGTGGAATCTGATCAGGGTCTACACTGTTCGCCATTATGTGAGGGAAACATCCATTATCCAGGCTTAGGCAGCCATAATATATCATTATTAAGTCACAGGAACGGACTACATGGGCTAACAGACTTTAATTCTAAATTGATTAATAACCCCATGTGCCCTTGTTCTCCAATCATGGCCACATATACACATGTATACCAGTACATTCAGGTATGTCTGTTTATACCAATTACAGGACATATATTATGAAATGTTTGGTGCTCTGTAGTTGAAAACCCCTCATTTTAACAATAGTTGAATGGGATAGCACAAGTATTGTGTGTTACTGATGGCAGCTTCATTATTTACATCCTCGGGGGTAGGTATTGAATTTGCCTTCAATCCACCTGTCATTTATGAGTCACTGTAAATGGACACTAATGTTTATTATTGCTCATGATGGCTTAAAATATGCCCAGCTGGTGTCTCTGATGGCGGCCTCAGTGGATGCACCCCTTGGCGGCCGGTACTGCGGTTGCTATCATAGACTCAGTGATGGTACATTGAGATGGACTCAAGATAACATTGTGCTTCTGAAGTAATGCTGTGCACTAATGTTGGTATAGTACATGTATCTGGTGTCTGACGGCAAATCCAGTGCTTGCCTCTATGGGTTGAGTACTATACTTGGTCTCGGATACACCCATCATTTATTGATCACAGGCCGGTGTCCACCCCGACTGTAGATGGACTAAGCCCACTTCTTACATGTTGATATACACATGTATGGCTTTGCCATTAATTGCTACATCTGAATAATATGGGGAACATTGTAATGGCAGCTTAGCTATATATTATTATAATTCATTCCGTCGTATGTGATTGAAACACTTTTTGCATAAAACATTTGCTAATTGATAAAGTATTACCAATGTTTAACAAAACTTAGACGTTGTGCGTTCACATGATATTATGCCTATACACTAGGACTAATGAGTCACTGTATGGTCCCTGCTATACATAAAAAAATTATAATATATTACGAGGCCAAGGTTAAACGCTCGACCAATCATCATCTGTGGTGAAGCATCTGTACACATATGTAAATTCTTTCACTGACCCGGAACGTTACATTTGCTAAATATGGTAGTGTTTACTAAATTTTACTATTATAATATAGTGGACTTGTAAACCAATCAGCAGCAAGAACACACACCACGTGTTCGGCTCTGGGTCATTGAATGTCAAACCACACGGACCTCGATTTTGTCGAAATAGACATACTGCGTATTTATTTTGAGTGTGGAATTGTGCGCTATCCAATTTCGTTCTTTGCATAGCTCACACTGTGGGGTCCTGCACTAACTATAATTCTTATTTGATAAATAATATGTTACTTATTATGCATCTCTAAACTGTAAGCAGTGTGTGGCAGGTGTGAGCACGCGATGGGTAATTTAACGATCGGGGTTCATCCTTACCGGAATCCCGACTGGAGACCTAGTTTGGCCCTCACATACGTCTTTGGCATGTTGTATGTGACAGTTGAATCTGGTTATACCCCTTATATGAAGATTAAGATATTCGTAATCCTATTTTAGGGGAAGGGGCCAAGTGATTTGGTGTGGTATGGACCTGGCACCAGGTCATGTTATTCTAATTTCAGGGCTGAATACATTTGTTCTCGATGTAAATATTCCGTTTGCTCGGCCTCACATGACCTTAGTTGTTGATAGGCCGTTAAACACTAATAAACAAAAAAACAAACAAAACTAAACTGTAAGCTGCATTTGGTAGACAAATGCTATTTATAGCAAATAGATATCTACATGCTGGTTCACTTGCCACTTTTCACCTACATGTATGTGACAGAGGTTTTTCTGGCGGGTATGTGTACCATGAGGACATGGGGCCGTGATTATTCTACCATTAATGTTATGTAATTGAGCTGATGCTTGGATTTTGTTCATTATAATCTGTTTTTTCACGTGCATTCGTGACCTATGCTGATCCAGATTTGACTGACATCTGTACAGCCCGAACTGTATCACCACTGATCACATGCACGACCTGGGTCAGATTATTACTATTATTATTATTATAGTAATAACCTGCATTCACATATGCCAGGTTGAGTAATTGATCATTGTTTGAATATTGCTCATTGATTATCAATTATTAATGTTAATTTATTTTAGTAAACTGTGGACCCCGTCTCGTCGTGGCGCATCGCCTGCCTACATAAGCTTTATAGACGTCACCTTGCTTAGTATTTATCATACATGCCTTGCTTTGTTTCTTATTGGCCTGCGTGTGGACTGAAACTCTTTGCGTAAATAAACGATTTGTTCTGTTCTGTTCTGAACATTGGACCGTACTGGGATTCACACATGGGGCGTTGTGATCCTGTGTAGAAAGGGTGCCCGACATCAGACTAGGAAACTGTATGTTATGCACCATCAAGATGGTGGCGGAGGCATGTAGTGTTAACCTTGTCCTTCCATCACACGGTTAGCGTTTTTATTTCACCTTGTATCGGAATAAATAATTAAATTTGATTATCAATATAATATGTAAGTCTACTTTTTCACATAAAATATCCACTTTAGATTACTCTTGCAATAGTATTTTACCGCGCCTTCCTAAGTCCGGTCGCGTCAGCGTCCGTCCGTCGGTCTGTCTCACTGTATTCAAATGTTTTGATTTGTTGTATCATTTTTACCTGGCATACCACACAACACATACCATATATACCCACTACTGTACTCTTGTATTAGCTATCCAATCAGTTCAGATGACCTCCATTTTAACAAATCTGAAAAGGGTTCACCCATGGACCATAACTTTTAAGTTTGGCTACCATGGGCCAAGCAGTTCATGTGAAGAAGAATTTTGAAATCTCTAATAAAAGAACGACCTTTTGACATTTGGGCGGCCATCTTGGATGACATAGCAATCCGATTTCGACAAAAAATGTACCAGAGTGATCGCCTGATTGATACGTTCGATTTGATATATAACATGACCATATTCGGTCAAAAATAAAATTTGACCCCACGGGCCACACCCATTTTTGACCCCGGTGTCACCATTTTAACAACTTTGAAAGAGCATTGTACATCGATCATTTCTACCAAGTTTCGTCGAAATCATGCTAGCGGTTCATGAGAAGAAGATGTTTTAAGAATTTATGCTATTTTTAGACGGTGGCCATCTTGGATGACCTCCATTTTAACAAATCTGAAAAGGCTTCACCAATGGACCATAACTTTTAAGTTTGGCTACCATGGGCCAAGCGGTTCATGTGAAGAAGAATTTTGAAATCTCTAATAAAAGAACGACCTTTTGACATTTCGGCGGCCATCTTGGATGACATAACAATCCGATTGCGACAAAAGAATACCAGAGTGATCGCCTCATTGATACCTTCGATTTGATATATAACATGACCATATTCGGTCAAAAATAAAATTTGACCCCAATTTGACCCCACGGGCCACGCCCATTTTTGACCCCGGGGTCACCATTTTAACAACTAAAGAGCAATGTACATCGATCATTCCTACCAAGTTTTGTCGAAATCCGGCTAGCGGTTCATGAGAAGAAGATTTTTTAAGAATTTAGGCTATTTTTAGATGGCGGCCATCTTGGATTAGTGATGACGTCCATTTTAACAAATCTGAAAAGGCTTCACCCATGGACCATATCTTTTAAGTTTCGCTACCATGGGCCAAGCGGTTCATGTGAAGAAGAATTTTGAAATCTCTAATAAAAGAACGACCTTTTGACCTTTTGGCGGCCATCTTGGATGACATAACAATCCGATTTCGACAAAAAATGTACCAGAGTGATGGCCTCATTGATACCTTCGATTTGATATATAACATGACCATATTTGGTCAAAAATAAAATTTGACCCCAATTTGACCCCACGGGCCACGCCCATTTTTGACCCCGGTGTCACCATTTTAACAACTTTGAAAGAGCAATGTACATCGATCATTCCTACCAAGTTTCGTCGAAATCCGGCTAGCGGTTCATGAGAAGAAGATTTTTTAAGAATTTATGCTATTTTTAGACGGCGGCCATCTTGGATTAGCGGCGACCTCCATTTTAACAAATCTGAAAAGGCTTCACCCATGGACCATAACTTTTAAGTTTCGCTACCATGGGCCAAGCGGTTCATGCGAAGAATAATTTTGAAATCTCTAATAAAAGAACGACCTTTTGACATTTCGGCGGCCATCTTGGATGACATGACAATCGGATTTCGACAAAAAATGTACCAGAGTGATCGCCTCATTGATACCTTCGATTTGATATATAACATGACCTTATTCGCTCAAAAATAAAATTTGACCCCACGGGCCACGCCCATTTCTGATCCCGGGGTCACCATTTAAACAATTTTGAAAGAGCTATGTACATCAATCATTTCTACCAAGTTTCGTCGAAATCCGGCTAGCGGTTCATGAGAAGAAGATTTTTTAAGAATTTATGCTATTTTTAGACGGCGGCCATCTTGGATTAGCGATGACCTCCATTTTAACAAATCTGAAAAGGCTTCACCACTTTTAAGTTTCGCTACCATGTGCCGAGCGGTTCATGTGAAGAAGAATTTTGAAATCTCTAATAAAAGAACGACCTTTTGACATTTCGGCGGCCATCTTGGATGACATAACAATCCGATTTCGACAAAAAATGTACCAGAGTGATCGCCTGATTGATACGTTCGATTTGATATATAACATGACCATATTCGGTCAAAAATACTACTACCGCGAGACCATATATTTATGACATGAGAAGATACACCCTATTAGAGATAAAAATCCCTATGTTATACTCAGTATATATATAACATAATCTGTCATACTTTTATTACGAATAAAATAACAACTGACACCCTATTAAAGATAAGAAATCCATAAGTTATACTAAGTATATTACAACAATCTGTCATACATTTATTACAAATAAAATATAAACTTACACCCTATTGAAGATAAAAAATCTATTGGTTATACTCAGTATTTTACACCAATCTGTCACAAATATAAACTGACACCCTATTAAAGACAAGTTATCCATAAGTTATACTAAGTATATTACAACAATCTGTCATACATTTATTACAAATAAAATATAAACTTACACCCTATTGAAGATAAAAATCTATTGGTTATACTCAGTATAATGCCTACCATAAAGCAAATGAGAGGTCAAGCTAAGAGTTGGGGAATTTCCCTAAGAGGTTTGAGACTCAAGAAAGATATAGCAGATAGGATAAGTGACGCGCGAGCCGTCGTCTACGAGGAGAGGCTGCGGCGTGCGGTTTTGACCGGACGACTGCCTGCCGACCCCGAAAAACGCTCCGAGAAATTAGAGAACGAGACGACGGCCAGTCTGCGCGCCACCGCTTACGCGCAGCGTGTAAAAGAAGATCCCACCGCACGTAGAAAACCCCTATACAAGGCGTACTACAATAATATTTATCAAGGGTTGGTGGGGAGACCTCCCAAGAAGAGGAGAGATATCGCCAGAGCTTTGTTGGAGGAGGGTCCCAGGATTCTCGCTGAAGAAGCCGAAGTTAGGGAAACTGTTGATAGGGGTAGGAGGAAGATAGTATGGACTTTCGAGAGGGGGTAGACGGGGAGATCGCTAATCGCATAATGAATAAAATTCGCCCAGAGATGACCACGGCATGCTATCTGAGATATTCGTGCTCTTATCGTATTAGGAACATAGAGACCGACGCTACTATGATCTATCACAAACAATCAAAGGGCAGTCCGTGGATAAACGAGATCGCCAAAGCCGAGAGTTGGATATCCGATAGAGAGAAAGGTCGAATGGACGTCGACAAAGTCGATAGACCAAACACAAAATGGACCTTCGTTCGTTGGATATCGGTCGAGGTGAAGATGATCATCGACGCACAACAACTTCTCATGGGAGCGGGAAAACTCCCCGATTGGTTAAGACAGAAAAAGGGAATGTATTCCGTCGACACGTACGACGACTACTTGTGTCTGTTTAGGTGCATAGCCATCCAACGTGGAGGGAGACCAGACCGCTGTTGTGAGAAGGCACGAGCTCTGGCTCGCGAATATCTCGGGCATGATAACGGACCGGGTAGCCAGGGAATTCCCCTGGACAATATTAAGAAGGTCGAAGAGCATTTCAAGCTGGGTATTCGCGTTTACGAGCCCACCGCCGATGGAGTGTGGTACCTCATGAAGGTTCCGGCAAATTACGACAGTGGTTGGGGGGAAGACAATGACGATAGGAATGTTTGGAGGTCACTCGTTCCTCATAACGAATCTCCGCAAGATGACGAACGAGTACGGGTGCACCGGATGTCAACAACGGTTCACAAAGTCGTGTAACATGCACAGGCACGCGACCACCTGCATGGGTGGGAAGACCGTGGTGACATGTCCAGGTAAGAGGGTAGAGAGACCACAGTCGGCCTACGAGAAGGCGTTCTATCCTAAGGGGTCAGCGAGTGTGAGGTCGATTCAATGGTTGAGCAGAGAAGAGGAGAGGGTGGGAAAGCACATACATTACGCCGACTGCGGTCACGGTGGTGAGAGGTGGGTGGCCGGTGATCCGGTCGACGATTACTGTCACGAGACCGAAACCGTGTTTCAGTTTCACGGATGCTACTGGCACGGGTGTCCGAGGCATTGCATGAGAGGTAACGCGAGATCGCTGTACAAGAGGACGAAAATTCAAGACGCCAAGATAAAGAAGGCGGGTTACGAGCTGGTGGTGATGTGGGAGTGCGAGTGGTTGAATGAGGTGAATACCTACTATCCACAATCGCCACGCGAGGAGGAGACAACTCTGTACCCCCACCAGATAGTCTACGACTTCGAGGCGTATCTCGACAAGTCAAAAACCACGCGACCCACCAAAGACCTGACCTTCGAGGTCGAGCACGTTCCTATATCGGTATCGTTGGGGGATACGATGCATGAAGGGATCACACACCTATGCGAACGAGATCCCGACACGCTAGTCGAGAAGTTCGTGACCGAGCTGCAGATGAGAGGCAATGCAATCAGGGAGGGGGTTAGGAAGAAGTATCTGCCGGCCGACATAGATATGTTATCGAAGTCTCAGCAAGCAAAGATTATCTCTTGGATTGACCAAGTCCCGGTGGTGGGGTTCAACTGTAGCAGGTACGACCTGAACCTCATCAAGCAGTACTTTGTAGAGAAGTTGGCGGCCACCGTGAATAAGGTGATGGTCGGAAAGAGAGCCAGCACGACGATGTTTCTGTTTACCCCGGACTTTAGATTTCTCGACATCATCCAGTATCTGGGACCCGGTACCCGGTGGGTTAAGGCGTACGACTGTAAAACGGTAAAGTCTCACTTTCCGTACGAGTGGTTCGATAGCGCGGACAAGCTCGACCATCTGGGGCTGCCAGACTATCCCGAGTGGTACTCGAAATGGAAGGGTGAGTTCCTTCTGTCGTTGTCCGAGTGGAAAGAGTGTAAGAAGGTATTCCGAGAAAAGGGGATGAAGACGTTCAAGGAATGGTTGCAACACTACAACGACTTGGATGTAGGACCGTTCCTGGAGGCTCTGACTAAAATGACGGAGTTCTACAGGGGAAGAGGCGTGGACATACTCAAGGATGCTGTGTCTCTGCCCGGTGTTTCCCTTCAGTACCTACTCCGCGGGTCGATCGATGGGAAGGCGGACACGCCCGAGCTGTGGTCACCGAAGTCTGAAACTTACGAGATGATGAAGCAGGGATTGGTCGGTGGTCCGTCCATAGTATTCTCCAGATACGCCGAGGCTGGAAGGTCAACGATCAGGGGTCAGGTGGGGAGTCGGGAGGAGAAGATGTGCAAGGCGGTGCTGGGTACGATGCCAATGCTCTGTACCTATCTACTCTGTCGAAGGACATGTCGTGTGGTGAGGAGCAGATATGGACGTGTGACGACCCGGAAAGACAGTCGTATATAGACTGTTTCGTGAGGAAGGTCAGGAGTGAAAAGTGGTTCGGATTTGCGGAGTTGGATATAGAGGTCCCGGAAACGTTGAGAGACAAGTTCTCGGAAATGTCACCGTTGTTCGTTAATCGAGAAGTCGATGAGAACGAGGTTCCACAGCACATGAAGGACTACCTGGCCGGGACCGGGAGGAAAAGAGTCGAAGGACAGAGAAAGCTCGTGGGGACAATGTCCGCCAAGAAGATGATCATATACTCCCCACTGCTAAAGTGGTATCTGGAGCACGGTCTGATCGTCAAGGCGGTGCATATGGTGATAGACTACACGCCCGGCAAATCGTTTCAAGGTGTTCGTTAAAGAGGTCACGCTGCTAGACGGACGGGGGACGTCGACAAGAGCAAGGCGGTGTTGGCGGAGATATTCAAACTGGTTGGCAACGCGTGTTGTGGCAAGCTGATAGAGGCACAAGAGAGACACCTGAACACCACATATACGAGGATGAGAAGACTGTCGATCGGGCACTGAGGTCTGCGTGGTTCGAAGACCTGGAGGAGATTGGGGAGGCTTACGAGATATCGAGCAGGAAGACTCGAGTGGTGATCAACAGACCGTTTCAGTGTGGCATAGCGGTCTACCAGTTGGCCAAGCTCCGGATGCTGGAGTTCTACTACGATTTCTTGGACAAGTACGTGGATCGCGGAGATTTCGAACTGATACAGATGGACACTGACAGCATGTACTTCGCGCTGTCGGAGGAGAAGACGCTGGCGGCGGTGGTGAGAAAGAATATGAAGAGAAAGTTTAATAAGGAGAAGACCGAGTGGTTGGCGTGGGACGTGTGGAGCAACAGAACTCCGGGACTGTTCAAGCTGGAATTCGAAGGGGATAGAGCCATCACTCTGTGTAGCAAGTGTTACTACGTGAGTGGTGATGGAAAATCTAAACACTCGGCCAAGGGGATGTCGAAGAGATTTAACGATCTGACTTGGGGAAGGTATAAGAGTGCTCTCGAAGGGGGTAGGGATATGGCGGAGAACAGGGGATTCCGAATGATTAACGGGGTGATGAAGACGTACTGTCAAAAAAAATTAGGACTCTCGGCGTACTACGACAAGAGGAGAGTGATGGAAGACGGGTTACACACCGAGCCTATAGGATAGGTAAAAAAAAAGAAAGAGAACTCTGAGAGAATACTAAAGACTCTGACGATCCGGGGGTAGCTGGGTGTCAGAAGGCACCGCAAGAAGTTCTTCGCGAACAAACCCTCGAGATGGCCCATCATCCAAATAGTAGAGCACGGGCTCATCGGGCTTGGTAATAGATCGATCTAGATGATATACATTGAGAGACCACACGGGATCAGTCGCGCGGCGGCTGCCACCTTCGAGCTCTCCCGGTTGCGGACATCAATATCCGATGGAAGCCGTTGCTCCTCTAAACCAACGGGTCGCCCGCGCGAGACGGCAGAGGGCTCGCTCGTCACCATTTTAAACTTGATAGCATCTACGGGCTTCTTACCTATCAATCTGGTCACCTCTCCGTTCAGTGCGGAGACCACGGCGGGCAGTCTGGCCACCCACTCGGTCGATCGCGAATGAGGGTCTACAAGTTCTTTGGCATATTGGTGTCCGAACAGTCTCTCAGCCAGGGTTCGATTGAAGAGCTCCACGATCCCCTGGTCCCGGTGGATGTTGACGCTGCCGCGTCTGACAGAAACTTCGTGCTTAGACAATAGATGAGAGACCGCGCCCATGAACTCGCGGCCGGGATCGACCTGAAGAAGGTTCGGCCATTTGAGAGGACTCCTCTTATATATTCGGGAGAGAGCCTCGGCCACCTCCTTAGACTCTTTAGTGGCCAACGGCTCAGCCCCCTTATAACGACTCGTTACGTCAACGATTGTCAGTGCGTACTTGTACGTCTTACGACCGACGCGATCGTGAGGGAGAAACAGGAGATCCGCTTGGTGAACTTGGTTCGGTACCGGCACGTCCAATTTCGGGCGCGGAATATTGTGAGGCGCGGGTAAATAGATCTGCCAGATGGCCTGCTTCTTGAGCCATTCCTTGACAGCGTTTTCTGAAACCTTGGTCGCCGCCGCGAGGTTCTTGATGGCAGCGAGTCCCTTCCAGTAGCCGCGGGTGCTATAGTACATGTTCTCTAGCTTGCGCGTTAGGCGAACCGATAGTTTGGTATTAAGTTTGCGCGTGTTCATCGTATGCGATGTATTCTAATATATCGGACAATCTCCAACATGCCCTCGCCAGATCGTCCGGTAACTGCGTCGATAATAATAAACCTTTGTTGGAAGTACAATCGCGATTGGGGGTTAAGTTCTGAAGGAACTTGGGAAAATCTAATCCCCCAGGATTGATGGAGGAATCTAACATCCGCTTTGCGAAAAGGGTGGCCGCTTTTTCGTCCTCCCGCCACGTCTCGAGAGAATCTCGGGCCAGACGAATCATACCCTTTGCACCAACCATGCGGTGTTTAAGGGCAGTGTAGCCTACATCAATCATAGCAAAATAAAGTTCGTCAACTGACATCGTTCTATATATATATATATATATAAAAAAAATTATTTAAAATAATTAATTTAAAATCTCGATTGGATATAGTAGCCGACGAGCCCCACCACACACATTCCCACGACGATGAACGCGATCTCGCGGTCTTTTTGGGGCTCTGACGGTACATAGAAATCTGAAAGTTGGGGCTCACGATCCAGCGGCGGGAGACTTTTCTGCGGATATGCCAGCGCGTACTCGCGGTTGGCTTCTTCAACGTTCTGAAAAGATTGTGCGGCGTGATTTTCGCGGCGAAGCTCTTCATTGACCCAGTCCAGATGGGCTGTTCGTTTTTTCGACCACGCTTCCTTTGCGCTATTGAGTTGTTCTACAGCTAAATCGTGACGCTTACGCTCCTCATCCACGTTCGAGCTTCTCATTTTCGAGAATATAAAGTTGCTACCGCTGAACGCCAATGCGTTTACAAGCGCACCACCACCTACTATTACTGCGATTGAAGCCATTTATTTCCTATATTAACTGTAGAATTCCAGCTTTAACTAGATAATCTCGGTTCCAAACTGCGGCCGCTACATCTAAGGTCGCGAGCCCTACGTCTCTCACAGTAAAGTCCAATTTGGGAGCGGATCCTCCTAGGGCCATCTTTGATAGTCGAGCATACCCGATACTGAAACCCGATATCACCACGGCGTGATAAAGCGCATTCACTAACATTTTACCATCTTGTTCAGCCATTATAATTATTGCATATAAAAGGGGTCGCGATCAATTTTTAAATGGGGCGCATCCAATCGTGATTGGTGTTTCGTAACTTTCTTCTGAACACTGGCTGGTTGTTTTTTCGATAATAGGGGGTATTTCCACGCGCACAGGGCACCAACAACTGCCAGACCACCACCAACAACCCAACTCCAATTCACGAATTTGGGTTCAATCGGATTCGCCCAACCTCGATTGGGTGTTGAGTGTGCTTCCAATTCGTGAATTGGGGGTGTTGTTGTACTCAACTCTGTCTTCAGATGTTTTGCCGTCTCCGTCCCCAATTGCAACGACTGTTTAGCCTCTCGAAGCTCGGCGAGTATTTTATCTTGTTTAACTTTTCGGGTGGCAGCCGCCGCCCGCCCAGCTGCCTGTCTTTTGGGATTTTGTATATGCGGTATGTCATCCAGTGGCGGAGTAACACTCGGGTTCGATTGTGTTGGAGCAATCGTGTTCAACTCCGTCACTCTCGCGGGTGTGTCTTGTGTCATCATTTATGATATTAATATTAGGGCTTATAGTTCGTGGGCATATATGTCCAAATTGACAGTGTTTACCCGTGGTCAACGCGGTTGTCAGCGGAGCTAAGTACATTCCAAACTTCTGATAAATTGAGCAGCATGCTGTTCTAAGAGTGTGACCTATAAAAGGGTCAGTCTCTAGATCGTCAATCAATCGCGCGGTGTTTGGTACAGGGAGAAGTATACTAACGGCGGTTGCGTACAAATGAATAGCCGCCGATCCGAGAGTTTTTGTCATCTCCGCACCTAACCTTGATTCGTATCGGGCATACATTTTATCGATCTCCGCATCTGACATCTTATCCACCTGAAAAACTGAGAGACGCCTACCGAGATAATGCTCCGATTGTCCCCCAGCAACCAGCGCAGCTAGCCGCTCTCGTCGCGCCGCATTTTCATTTTCATTCGGAGTCGTTGCACTCAACCCAATACCAACCGCCGTTGGAGTTTGAGTTGATTCCGATTGCTCTGTCAGATCATTATCTTTCAGGGTGTTGGCAGTCGGAGTTGAGGTTTCTTCTATTAGCTGATCGAGAAGTTAGTCGCAGTTCATTTTTCTTAAAATTAATTTAACTATTCTAACAAGTCTCATCACTTTAACATATTGCCAAGCGCACCACCCGATACTTATGATCACCATTATGCTCGCTACAAAGCTCGCAGCGGAGCACCAAATTGTTAACATTGTTAACCATTGTTCAGCATTTGTTCAACATTTGTTAAGCATTTGTTCAGCATTGTTCAGCATTGTTCAGCATTGTTCAGTAATTAACTAATTTTCTTTTAAAAAAAAAAAAATTTTTTTTTTTTTTTTTTTTAAATTAATTGTTAAGCATTTGTTCAGCATTGTTCAGCATTGTTCAGCATTGTTCAGTAATTACTAATTTTCTTAAATTATTTGTTAAGCATTTACTCGGCAATTACTAACTAGCGTTAAGTAATTGCTAATTAATTATAAAATTAATTGATAACTTCGTAAGCAGTTGGTTGATCAGTCTTTAGCAAAAGCTTGGCGTGCTTAGTTTCCGAAAGCATCTGTCGAACCTCCAGGCGCTCCTCGCGCGTTGGGATAACGTCATTCTCTCGAAGACAGTCATCGAATGAGTCTCGGTCCTTGCAGTGAAAGAGGGCGACCCATTTCGTTTGCTCGCGCAGATCCTTGAGGACGGCGTTGTACTTTTGAGTGGATATCCATACGCTTTGCCTAGCATGGCGGCCAGAAAATGCGAGCTCGGAGAGCATGTCCTTCTTTTTGGTCATCGCCGCCTTGGCTGAGCAATCATCAATCACGTATAGGGTGGGCTCACCCTGGAATTTTTGGTATAAACCACGCAACCAATCGTGAAGCCTATCACCGGGTCAATAACGTATACCTCAGGGTCGGTCCATATCCACGGGCGCCGCTGATAAGTATCGTTGTGCCGCACAGTGGGACACAGGATCACAATATGACGAAAGGCATCGCGGTAGGAGCCCTCGAGCAAGTCTAGGATGAAAACCGTTTTTCCACATCCTGTCTGCCCACATATTATGGCAGAGTGGGCATCTCCAATCGTGAATTGGTATTGATTGATAATTTTATTAATTTTTTAAAATTTATTAATTAGTAAATCGTTAGAATGATTGCTAATTTTCTTAAAATTAATTAATAAATCGTTAGATTTAGTAGAGTGCTGAGATGTATCGACCATCTTCGATGTTGAGTTGTGCGTCTGTAATTATATATAAGTACACGTTCAATGGCCCGGCTCCGTCCGCCTCTTTGGTTATCTGGATCGTCACAGCCTCGCTAGCGTTCTCAACTTGGCGTCCGCTGCCGTGTATTTGGTCGTCGTCGCTGGCTCGCATGTCTAGCCATAACGCGTATTTGGTATTCAGAAACTCCGCGAGGGAGACGGCCGAGAGATGCAGGTCTTTGGCAACTGCTGCAACCTCCGGAGAGCGCTTAGAGCCGGCAGCAAACTGCTTTCTTACTTCGTCCCACTGCTGGTGCGCGCGAAGACCCGCGCTGTAGAGTTGATTGGGTACTCCCTCGATCGTCACCTCTACCTTCGTGATTCTGGGGTTATAGAATTTGTCGGTTTTTCTAGCACCGAACGCGAACCGAGCATCCTCGAACAACATCAGTATACCTTTCATCGAGCGGGCGGGTACGTTGACATTAATATTCCACAATGTGTCGCCTTTGTCTTTCGTCATCTTGCGATGGCGAAGAACTCGGTCGTAAAGTATGGCAACGCGCCCGGCGTACTGGGTTCTGATCAATCTCGCGAGTTCGGTCATCATGACCATGTCGGACTCCAGCGATCGTATACGTCGATAACATGTCGCTGGCTATGAGAACTCCACCGTAGTCGTTGAACGTTAGTTCGTATTCGAGGCGGTCAGCCAAAGCGCTCTGATAGTAGGGCATGTGACTCTCCAGCAGCTCAAAGTCGAGCGGGATGTAGAAGCGGTTGCCGTAAGCGCCCGCGACCGCGTTGTCGCTCGCGTTGTTATCTGCCTTGTTAGCAGCCCCGATTCTAAGTTTGGTTACGTTCTTATTTTTGCTGGTGTCAATACCCTGATAGACAGCGTTTTCGCGCTCTTGCGCCGTCATCCATAGGTCCTGATAACAATGGTAGACGTCGCTGTCATAGATCGACATCACCTCATTACCAGAAATCTTTATCATGGTCTTCTTGACTATGGCGCGACCCAGGTTCTGAACGACGGTTCGGTTCTCGTCCGTCGACGTCAGCGAAATAGTGAAAGCGAGGCGAACAGTCCCCGACACAATGACGTCGTTAGCTCCGAGGTTGGGGAAGCGGACCAAGAGCTGCTGGTTCTGGTCGATCGTCGATGGGTTGTTCGTAATAACGACACTCTGTCTCACGCCTTTTGCCCCGAGGGGCTCACGCAGTCTGCGGTATGGATTGAGTTTGCGACCGTATTGACTCGAAGACATAATTTAGTGAAACTATATTAAACCCGTATGGTTTTGTCTTTAATACATAATTAATTTTAAGAAAATTAATATGGCTGATTACGATATTGACATGGATGAAATCGGCAGAGACGATTTCCGCGATGATGATGACATCGATGATGACATCGATAACTATGACGAAACGACCTTCATAGGGACGCCACCCCAAAATACACCTTTGTTTGTTCCAGGCGAACCACGAAATACGCCTTCGGTTGGTCCAGGCGCATCTTTGTTTGGTCCAGACGCACCAAAAAATACGCCCTTCTCACCTTTTCCTACGTGGGAGGCCCCACCCGAAACTCCGGCATGGGCGGGTGGTGTCGAGATTCCTGCGGGGATCTCCAAGGATGAGCTGGCGCCTCTCACGGAAACGGAGTCTCGGGTGAAACGGTGGGAGAGTGAGGTGTCTAAACGCGGCATCAATGCCACGTTGGAGTTCCGCAGCACTAAAAGAGGAGACTTATGGGTTAAATGGGGTAATAGCTGGAAGTTGCTGACGTACAAGAACGACCCAACCCGGTTCCTCAGCCCCTCTTCCTTGAACCGATATGGAGTACTCTTCGCTCGAGCTCTCGGAGTGATCGATGATCGGGCGCAGCTGCCTCAACAAATGGTAAAAACCCTACAGTCTATCGACGAAACGCTGGCGAAGACGGCCGCCGCTATAGAAACGAGCGATATCAGCGATGTCCCTCGTATAGCCACCGACGGTATTCACACAATTGAAACCACGGTCAACGAAATAAACGGCACGAAATATGACCCACCATTACCTCTTCGCGAACTCCTGGGACTCGATAAGGCTCTGCAAACAACTCGGGGCGAACTGGTCAATAACCTCTCCAAACTCACGGCGCTGGACAAACATATCGCGCTAGAAGAAAGAAAACTTGTGGAAATCCGTGGCGATAGAGATTCTACCGAGAGGATTAACAAACTCCTGCGGTCGTTGCGGGATGAAAGAGAAGCTCGCTTGGAGGCTGCTTCGACTAACCGTGAGACGCTTTCCGGCCAATTAAGTCGGAGCCGCGAAACAATCTCGAGGGTCCTGCACGAGGACACGACACTCGGTGAGCGTCTTCGCACTCTGTTCAGAGAGAAGGGCGTCACGATAGTAACCATCATCGCAGCTTTCAGCATGATTATATCGATCCTAATTCTATCTATATCGTCTCTATTTGTAGCTGTCAATGCTGGTGCCGCACCAGCACCCGCACCAGTACCCGCACCAGCACCCGCACCATCCGGCGAAGCCAAGGTGTGGATAAAAAAACAACTAAAAGCCCTCGCCAATCTCCTGGCTAAATTAGCATCCAATTTACGAATTGGGGGTACTGGGTTCAACTTCAATCCCGATTGTCTTGAGGGATGTGTATCCATTTTGTGTTTTGGGGGTTTTATGAAATCTTTTTCAAATTTATTTGAATTTACAACTCCGCGCCCGATCATGTTGGGGGTGCGCTTGATGATATCCGTGTTCACGTTACCGTTGTGGCCGATTTTTTGATTGGCGGTGGCGATTACGATCTGATTATTGTAACCGTCAACCGGGTCGTCTCGTAGTAACATATTGCTCGGCGCCATATAAAGACCTATTCCAAATACATAGTCTACCGGGGTGCTGGCATTCTTCAAAACGTCTTGATAATTCTGGATCGCCTTCTCCAGATCCACCCTAGCTGAGATGGCGTCCTCTACAAGTGCCAAGAATTGTTTTTGTGCATCAAACGCTGTTCCCGTGCCCAGTATAGAACTGCGAGTTTGCTTCTGTGCGCCGAGGATGGCCCAGACGTACGTGCGAATGGAGTCGTTGACGCGAGTAACCCCGGCCTGCGTGAACCCTAGACCCTTATCTAACATAAATGTACCCCACGCGTTCTGAACCTCAGCAGCCTGCTGTATATAATCGAAGTGAGCCCGTTTCGGAGGTAACATTTTACAAGAAAACACGCCACAGTGCCGACCTCCAGACACTTCCGACCCGAAAGTCATAGTCGCGGGGTCAAAATTCCCGGCGTTCCGACTGACGATGTGGTCACCGGAGTGATCGTGTCTAAAATCAGTCTGCGTCCAATTCCCGGACTGACCCCGAATGAGAACGTCCCCGAGGCCGTTGGTGGTAGGAAATGCTTTCTGTATCCAGTCCGCGTCTTTTGAAACGTTAAATTCGTTACACAGTCTTTCAAACGCCATACGGTCGTATGCGTTGGAAATGGGATCCCAGGCGTCGTCTTGAGGTAGTGAAATACCTAGTTCTTTGAGAATCCTCCTAATAGTATAATACGTGTGAAAGTTGTAGACACTTCGGAGCATGACATTCTTGGATGTCAGATGGTCTTTATGTGAAACTCCACACCCGGCTGTTGCGCACCATATAGCGAAATTTATTTGGTTCTGCCAAAACTGCATCGGTGTTGCTTTCCACCAGTTTACCGCCTCCATCGTAGTAATCTTGGGCAGCCTATATTGTTCAAAGATGTTAGGGAAATTGGTGGCAAAGCCACTGTCCGGTCTAACCGTTACGGTTAGGTGTACAAGGTGGTTAACAACGTCTTTTTGCGTGTATTTACAACCGACCGCGTAATTTGCATTAGAGTTAAAGCTAAATGGTTTTGTATCCATTGAAAGATATTATTATGTTTGCTACTATCACTAATGTTCAAAAAGGGAGTTGTGAACTTCAAAAATCAATCGACAACTGCTGCGGACAACGCCGGGTAGGCCTCAGATCAATCACCTTCACGGTTGGGTGGCAGAATGTGGGAAAGAGTGAAGGGTTTTACTATGTGAAGGATGGACAACAATTAGGTGTAAAGCTGCCTCACGGACTGTGGGGAATAAGACAGCTCAAAGATTTTGTCAACTCAGAGCTTGACGGTATAATCAACCTCACAGTATCGAATGCTACCGGGCTCGCAACAATGACCATCAGCCCTGATAATAAGGTAGTGGTCTCCCCGGGGTTGGGTATTCAACTCGGTTTTAGAGAGACATACTCCGCAAATAAAGGAGTGTTTACCTCGGGTGAGTACGTCGGTGATAACCCGGTGGACTTCGCCTTCACGAAAACTCTCAGGGTGCACCTGGATCGGGTGAACACGTCGTACAACACGGTAGACGGCACTCCCAGCACATTACTGAAAACCGTGCAAGCCAGCGACTGTTTCTTTGGGGAGACTGTGACCTTAGACTTCCCACACCCCGAGATGAAAGTTTTGGAATCGGGACATATCCACGAATTTACGGTCTCTATTCTCGATGATCAAGCGAGAAAGTTGAAAAACGATTACCCGATTTCGGTAGTTCTCGAAATTTCCAATTGAGTATAGGTGCCCAATATTATAATTAATTTTAAGAAAATTATTATGAGTATATACGGACCAGGTAATTCTTCCGATTGGGTGACAAATTCAAAGAATTTGGAACCGACAGAAGGTGGATTTATCCCGACAGAGGGCGACTTTTTAACTACCCAAAAAACAAAGGCCTTGATCAATAGAACTATATCGAAGGTCACAAACGGGATTCACAGGAGTATATCAGATGTTAGAGTAGAAGTGCTGACGGCGACTGCACAAATTCAGGGAGTCCGAACGGATATTGAGAAAGATCAGGCGGCTTATAAGGTATTGCGCTTAGAGGACTCTCTCATCAGAGAAACGGAACTAAACGAACTAGACGGGAAAATAACCAAAGTTCGAAAAGAGGCCACGTCGGGTATTGAGAAAGCCCGAGAAGACCACCAGGCGGACCTTACGGAGGCTTATGAGGTGTTGCGCTCAGAGGACTCTCTCATCAGAGAAGCGGCGGTTGCCGAACTAGATAAAAAAATAACCAAATTTCGAAAAGAGACCCGGTCGGGTATTGATAAAGTCCGAGAAGACCACCAGTCGAACCTTGCGGAGGCCATTGCGGAGGCTTATGATGCGTTGCGCTTAGAGGACTCTCTCAACAGAGAAGCTACACTTACTGAACTAGACAAAAAAATAACCAAATTTCGAAAAGAGGCCCGGTTGGATCTTGATGGAGTCCGAACGGGTATTGAGAAAGCCCGAGAAGACCACCAGGCGGACCTTACGGAGGCTTATAGGGTGTTGCGCTCAGAGGACTCTCTCAACAGAGAAGCGGCACTTACTGAACTAGACAAAAAAATAACCGAATTTCAAAAAGAGGCCCGGTCGGGTGTTGAGAAAGCCACCAGGCGACCATTACGGAGGCTTATGATGCGTTGCGCTTAGAGGACTCTCTCAGCAGAGAAGCGGCGGTTGCTGAACTAGACGGGAAAATAACCGAATTTCAAAAAGAGACCTGGTCGGGTATTGAGAAAGCCCGAGAAGACCACCAGGCGGCCCTTACGGAGGCTTATAGGGTGTTGCGCTTAGAGGACTCTCCCAATGGAGAAGCGGCACTTACTGAACTAGACAAAAAAATAACCGAATTTCAAAAAGAGACCCGGTCGGGTATTGAGAAAGCCCGAGAAGACCATCAGGCGGCCCTTACGGAGGCTTATATGGTGTTGCGCTCAGAGGATCGGACGGGGATTGCGGGATTAGGAGCCCGAGTGGTTGAATCTATCCGCGCCGTTGATGAATCACTTGTTGCGGTTGATGATAAAGTAAAACGAGTTCGTACTGAGGCATATAACTCAAAACAGTGCACTTGCCGGAATAGTGCGAACAATGAAAACGCTAAAACGTGCCATAACAGTTTGGGCTGAGAAGCGGGGCCCATTGGTTGAGGGGCACTATGAATATTCATTCGGTGCCAAAGTGAGTAATAAATGTGGGGGATACACTATGACAGCTGCAGGTGAAGTTATCCAAATGGCGGTCTGCTCGGTTAATGGTAGTGGTAAACCTGTGGGCGCGGTCGCGATAAATATTGTAGTAGATGGGGAAGAACGGGGGGTTGGAGTCACTAAAATCTCTGGAGATAGTTCGACGGTGGTTTCGTTCTCCGGTTATGATCGAATTAGACTTTCCAAAGGTAGTGTTATTAACTTTGTTACGAAAATCGGTGACCCAGAGAGTTCTTCCACTATTGTCTCATTGTTAATTGAACTTATTTTGTAAATACTAATATATTGAAAATCATGAACGAATCAACGCTTCCAATTGTCAATACCACTCCATCAACACTGTGTACAATTAACGAAAGAAGTTCAGATTTTAGGTTGAATAATATCGTCGCTATGCAGGATATTTTAGTTAGAGAATATACAAATAGAAAAAGAAACGCTAAAAAATACAGACGCGCGGTGAACACGGCTGAAGCATCTAGCACGGCTCTAGCGAGTGTTTCTGTGTTGTGTGGGGCGGGGATAGCTGCAACTATATCCACCATTATAACGGTTCCTGTAGCGGGGATTTTATGTGCGGTGTCGGCCATTTCTGGGTTGTTGTGTATGGTAATTAGGGCGTCGGGTGGAAAACTCGAGAAAAAATGTAGAGAACATGATAGAATATCTGTTCTCGCCAGGTCGAAGAAAAATATCATCGACGTTATGGTGTCCAAAGCGTTGGCCGATAAGAAAATATCAAATTTAGAGTTTGAATCCGTGGTGGAAGAAATGGGGAGATATGAACAATTAAAAAAATGATATAAGAATCAAAGCGCGCGCCACCATGCCCAAGATTGAGAGTACTGATTGGGATAAATTTAGGGAAAAACTTGGAGATAAAGTCGGAAGAAATGTTACAGCACCAAAATAATTAATTTTATAATTAATTTAAAGAAAATTATAAAATTAATTATATTGGTGCAGTAAACAATTTATTAATTAATTTTAGGAAAATTATTAACAATTTAAAAAGAAAAAAAAGAAAAAAAGTTTTAGGTTCCACCGAGGCTCGAACCCGCGCCAGCAAAACCCTTCTGGGTCCACCCCGCTAAGCCTTCGCTTAAATTTCTTCTATTTTTTTTTTTCGGCTTAGCGAGGTGTGTTACACTCACATCTCCTACACCCCATCATTGGACCGATACCGCGGACCCCACCTCATCGTTACCTCCATCCGCTATAATGTGCAGAGCGGCCAGAGTGAAGTATATGTGGCGAAACTTATCTCACTGTTGAGATATTAATGCCGGCGTCCCGACACCGAATTTCTCGTATATAAACTTAACTTTGCTGGTGAAATAAAAAAAATTGTTATTTATTATTAATTAATTATTTCATTATATTAATTAATATGTTTTCTATATAATAGGGGGTGTTCAGCTTTACATTATAAATATTTTTATAATTTTATTAAAAACAAAACCATCCCGGAAATTCGTGAACTATATAACCCTCACTAAGTGTTTATAAACTGTGTACACCACCTGTGTAAATCGATAGCCCGTTTACATACCATCGATAAGGCTATAAATAACCGCGTGTGTAATATATATTACAGTGTGTTTATTTTCCATCCCGGAAGACGTAATCGTGTAAACCTCTCTATAAATGGACACTTAATATACGTGTAAGGTGGGACACATAATTTAAATTTTCATAACGCGTGTAATTGGAACATTGTCGTCTGCTTGGTGTTGTGATTACAACATAAATTTATAAGCGATATCGTAGAAATGTACATTCGTAAACGAATCGTTGGGTTTTAATAGTTTTATATAATACACCTTAGTTTCATATCCGATACGCATTATCCGTCTTAATGTTTGTATTTGCCTCTTGTATAGTTGACATAATTGCCGGTATAATATTGTAAACGTAACGTTTTTATCGGAGTGTAATAAATTGCGCTGGTATTTCATGTATTCGATATCGCCTAGTGTTCTCATTTTATGGAATTTATATATAGGATTATAACCCCCGTATTCTTCGTAAACTTCTTCAACACAGGCATTAAAAACTTTCAATTCCAATTGTATTATATTATCCATTTTCTCTAATAATATTGGTACTTGTTTTTTCTGTTCAATTTTCTAATTTTATAAAATTAGTTTGATAATGTTTTTTACAGTGTTTTAATGCTGTAGAAACACCGTGACTTATTAGATCGATTCTATCTTTGTAACTGACTTTCCGATTTCAATTATTACTAAACGATAATACTTGCGAGCACGTAATTCCCTTCCTGTTAACCATTCGATGAGTAGCCTCGAGTGCCACCGCATGGTGGACATAGCAGTGACTCGGCTTGGTCCCTACCCCACAATGCCGACATGGGCGAGGCGAAACGGAACCTCCTCGCATCCATGCACGGTGATATTTGCAATATTCGTAAATACCGGTGCGAAAACATCTCTCGTGACTACCTGTCTTCAACCACGCACACTTAACTAGAACCATTATGTTATATATGTAGTGAGTGTAACATATGTATTTTTATCTCTAATAGGGTATATCTTCTAATGTCATAAATATATGGTCTCGCGGTAGTAGTATATAAGAATCACAAATGATACCATCATGCTGTGGAAGGTGCCGCGCATTGTGACTCTTATATACTACTAATGTTACCATTTTAAATATCTCAAAATACACATGTATTTATATTGTTCTCTAACCTTGCATTCCTCTTGTCGACTCAAGACTGTTTATTTTCACCAAATCATTAGTGCATTCATGTTCATAAATACGGTATAAATCTAAACTTAAATCTCTTTTTTTTTGTTTATCTGTTTCATCACTTTAGACGGATATCTGAGACACAGTGTGGAAATGAGTGGGTGGGGTAATGTTTTCCAAATGAGCCAAGCATTAGGTCCTAGGTCTCAGAGTCTCCGACCTGTGACCTTATATACGATTGTAATATAGGAGTAAGTCTTGGTATCACGGCGGGTTGTCGTTCATACCATAAAGTGCCTGTGTTGTTGCCATGGTGCCAGTGGTCGCGGTCTGTGTAGTTTATTTCCAGTACGAAAAGTACTTATTATTCATAAATATTAGTTCGATTACATGAACTGTTGATACTACCGGTAAAATGTATCTCGTGATAATAATCAATACATTTACTTTTATACGTTCACGTTTCGTTTCCGAAATGTTTGAATGCCCCACCTGTGGGATGTCCTTGGCACACAGAAGTAGTTTTTATCCCGTCAACACAGTGCGTATGTGCCGTGAAACACGGTGCCGTGAAACATTTTGTATATCCAGTCAATACTATTTTTGCATTTTACAGCCATTTGTAGGTGTTGACGGGATAAATAGAATAGTAGGTTAGTGCCGTGAATGGGAAAACATATCTGGCGCGGCACGGACGGAATGTGCTCGGCAGAGCCTCGCCCATCCCGTTTCCTGAGCCTTGCCAGATATTTTTTCCCATTCACGGCACTAACCTACTATTCTCTATGAGGCGCCACTTACGGGGACACTCACAGCTGGGTAACTACCACTGGTGTGGCCAGTCCTTTCAGGTGAGCAAAGGTCAGGAACATAAAACCATATTGATATACTCTAAATGTCTTAATTGGCGAATTATTAAAGGATTAATTGTTGTGAACGCCATTATTTCACCGTCATTTGTGTGTCTGCTGTATTTGGCAGAACACATCCTAAATATGCCCAACATTTAAGGACTGACTACATGTATATAGAATATGGCATTTTGTTTCAAACGTAGTAGAATCATACATGTGACTGAATATCTGTATAAAGTATATCTGACCCTGTTGTTCTTAGAGTATACTATACAGAGCATTGAGTTGCCATCTCCGCCATTTTAGTTTGTACATGCTATCAGACAGTTTCACCACTTGGAGCGTTTGACACGTACAACCAATAATATGGCAAAAATATGTAATACAATTTGGTGCAATGTTTCCCAGATATATAGGACGACAACATCCTATAAATATTATTTCAGCAGACTACACAAGACGCTAGATATCTAAGCGTTTCTACCATCACTCACAAAATATACAATGGACACATTTTCAATGTGTAAAATGTCAACTGATGCACAGTCTATTATTAGAAGTACATCTGGCACTGGTAAAAGCCTTATTACTTGCATAGCAGGCAAGTAGATAGTAGTGACAACATTCTGAGATAACTGCTTACAAATCACTGGAATCAATAAAGTATGTATGGTAATACAGGTATATATCTACAACACTGTGTATTGTTCTTACTGTTACACAGTCTTTCCTGAATTTTCCAACATTTTAACAAAGGTTCAACAAACCCTTCATATATCACGCTTTGTATATACATTTGTTGACAACAAGGCATAGCACGCTGTTGTCTGATGTATCCCCATCATGTTGCACCAACTTTTATGCATGTGTTTGTAATACTGGCCGACTGCTTGTACACACTAAGATTGCCGACATGGCAGCTTCATGCAATGTGTGGGATATAGTAAGAAGAAAATGTTCACATGTATGATATAAAAATATCCCTTATCATTTACGAAGCAAGTATGCATTAATTGAATATATTATATAAACAAATCAGTAATGGGACATATTGAGTTAAACAAGCAGTTGTCCGGGCTTGCAAGGACAAGTACGCCAAACGTACGTTAGCATCTTTTTTGGTATTGGGTCGAGTAACCTTGAAAGAGAAATACAAGTAATTTACACTTATTCCGTAAATTTTGCGTTCATAGCCACCCGTAAATGTAAATGTAAATGTTTTTATTTAACGACGACACTGGCTTGATGACCTTGCATATCGGGACCGACTATTCAAGTCCCAATCCGATAGGACTACGCTAGCCCGAAGTTGTCTACCCATCGCAGCGGTCGAGGTGGGAATCGAACCCAGGGTGTCCCGATCCGCAGTCCGACCCTCTACCTACTGAGCTAATCCGGCCACTTTTTTTTCTTTATTAAATATATCAACAAATGGTTTGTAGAAGTTTGTATAGTTTACATAGCAAATTACGGAAAAAAGCAGACTTTCTTCCGTTGATGAAAGGTTACTCTACCCAATACCAAAAAGACGCTACCCAAACGTACGAGGTACACGTGATTTTACTTACTCTTTCTTTGATTTTATTAGGAAATCATCGTCTGAAACCTCTCATGCTGGCCGAGGGGGGCGATGTTTTAAGGAAGGTTGGCGCCTAAAAGTTATATATTGATGTCCTAAAACTTAAAGCTGTAAAATAAATCCCACAAAATCACCCTTGGGGAAAGTTATAATTTGCATATTTCCAATATGGCCGCCAAAATACAATATACATGTATTAAGAATTGTTTTTTCTGCGTAATAGCTGATCAATACGAAGTATTTTAATCCAAAAACTTGCTTGTTATCCTGAATGTCTGAGTCAATTTTTACTGTACTATAATCCAAACAGTTTGTTTAACAGAATTAGCCACCATTGACACAGAAATCAATACAGCTTAACATTTGCAGGATGCAGACCACCTGAAAAGGCACAGGGCGGCACAGCATGATGGATCAAAAGAATGTGTTTGCCCGATTCACGATGCAAGAACACTCGGTCAGCCACACCGAGGAACGGAAACGTGTTTGTGTGTGTGGAAAGGCATTTCGACAGAAATCAAGCCTGTCAAGACATAAGCGAACCCACAAGAAACAGTGATATTACTTTTAGGTTTTGAATAAACACAACAATTCCGCCAGGGAAGCGGTGTTGTGACTGCCGAGGCATTTGGCCGTAACATGATCATGGGCATGTGCTAAAGTAAGCATCACAAAAACCGTCAGAGAAGTGCATCCTTAAAACACGAAAAATGTCAAGGTTAAAGTGTTTCCACAATCATGTGAAGGTCAAAAAGTCAAGGTCATGTTAATGGCGGCACGAGTGTCTTCTAAATGCTTACATATATCTAGTGTCCAAATATTGAAGCAATATATCAAATAATGTTAATGTAATACGATGAAGAAGAAACTTGTACAAACTTTCTGACGAAAAAAAATGGCTCGCAAAAATGTGAAGCTAAAACGGTCAAGGTCAGGTTAATGGTGGCATTAGTGTGTTCCAAATGATCACATGTATCAAGTGTCCAAATATTGAAGCAATATGTTCAGTAATATTAAAGTTATATCATGATGAAGAAACTTGTACAAAGTTTTTGACGCAAAAATTGTTTCCGCATAAAATGTGAATGTTACAAAGGTCAAGGTCACGTTAATGGCGGTATGAGAGTGTTCCAAATGCTCACTTGTATCAAGTTTCCAAACAATGGAAGCAATCTAGAGTTTTCACAGTTTTGTGCTCAGTTTATCAGTTAAATTATGGAAGATACGAATAAACACATTTCGTGTGTATGAATACAGCAGCTATTATCTTTAGTTCTCATCGGACAGTATGGAGCTAGAAGTAAAATGGGGTGGACAATTTGCTATGTATTTCAGTACTGACCCTGCAAGTTACACAAGTGTATTTTACAAAGTTAACTTACCCCACATACCGATCAGTTTTCGTGGAGATAACATATTTCAGTACTTTCAGTACTTTGATTCTTGGTGGAGCTTTTAAACTCCATGCGAAAATAGTCAATGGTGTCTTCTCACTGAAACGTATCAGATATCTCCAGGTTTTCTGATATTGTGAGTGTGAAGTCATGTGATAAAGATAATCTCAAACGTGTTTCCATTTGATATGAGATTTATGAAACTCTTCAGTAATTGTATGCACCTTACCAGAGGCTCGGTGCATAAACTGTGCGTGAATCGTTTCATAAATCTCATATCAAGTGGACACGAGTTTGAGATTCTCTATTATCTATAATTACATGTTCATTTCTGCTATAGGTTTACATTTCCGTTGATATTATTATACAATAATTTTAATAATGTTATGCAATTGTGATACTAAGCCTGTGATTTTGGCTGATTGACTGTGATTAAAGTTTGGGATTTAGATTTGTTTTGTTGCGATTTGTTTTGAAACCCACATCCATATTTGTGTTTCTTAAATCGTATGTACATTTTTGTTTGGTACGTTCAGTACCTGGGAGTTCACCCAACAGAAGTAGTTGGATTAATACTGATTCTACTACGTTAATTGTGGAATGGGGTTGAGTGGTTCCGGTGTGGTCAGGGCCTGGCACCAGATCAGGTTTATTCTGATTTCAGGGCTGAATATGTATTTTATTGTAAATATTGAGCTCTGATTTCGGGATTTACCCCCCTCCTCCCCCCTTGGTACAGGAAAACACATGATTCCAACACGGTACCCGTTTATATATGACCTTAGCTGTTGTGCAGTCGTAAAACTCTATTCTATTCTACCTGGTTTGACCCTCATGTACAGTTATGTTTTTGTGCTTGAGACTTGAATCCGGTTATACAAATTACAAGAACGCCACCAGCGGCATGTATCCCATAGCTGTGGTGGCCATTGATGATGATAAACATGCACATGACATTTGAAGACAATCGTTGATATTCTAAATTAAGAAGTTACATGAAAATGGAGAAACAGTCAAATATAGATTTACTGAAGCGAACAGAATGGAGAAACCTTCACATATCTACTGAACCGACATTTCAAATTCATGTGACCGTGACCTTGGATAAGGGGTGAATATGGGTCAGATGGGGAACAAAACTATGGATGATGATAAACATCCATATCGTTACCAAAATGGTAAATCATCGTATCTACATAATTGTGATTCAACATGACAATATGGGTATTATGGCCTATGCGACCTGTGTAGACCCTGTGCATCAGGGTCTGGTCTACGATGTTCGCCATTCAGTCAGAGAAGCCTTCGTAATGCATCTAGGCAATACGCCCAGTTTTCCCATGGTGTGTCACATACATATTAATATATAGATATGACGTTTACTCATTTGGTAGCGATATAAAGTTTAAAGCGATTCATTCATATGGGAAATAAGTTACAGAACAGGATGGAGAAACTCGCATGAATGTACTGAAGCGAAAATTTCAAAGTCATTTGACCTAGACTTTGGGCATGGGGAGAACACGAATGGGGTGTACAATTGTATTATGGATGATTGTAAATGTATTTCTCTTAAGGTAAAGCAGTTGTAGCTGAATGAATAAACGCGCACAATCTACTGAACCAGACTGGACTAGAGAAACGCACACAATCGACTGAACCGCAAACTTCAAAGTGATTTGACCTTGACGGACGGACAGTCGGCCAGACGGACGAATTTTGCACCCCTACATCCCATTTCGCTACGGGATAGGATAATAAGAGAAGTAAGATTAACAGTAAGCTTACTACTCTTCGGGACTGGGGCTGAGTGGTGACCCTGGTGTGGTTAAGGCATGGCATCAGATTAGGTTATTCTATTTTCATGGCTGCCTATATATTTTTATGTAAATATTCGGTCTGATGTTGGGATCTTCCCCTCATTTTTACAGGTTTAATATGTGTATTCGACCCCATCGACCCGCCTGTATATGGCCCTAGTTGTTGAACCCCAATCAATCTATCAATAAAGCAATCGTTACTTTTGATGTATTCATATTCATATAACAATATACCTGGGGCAAAAAAGAAGCATTCATATATCGATAGAAATGGGTTCACTCAAATGTCATTCATTGAAAAGTAGGGGGCCAACATTTATATATATTACCATAGGACGTTAGCACCCGATACTTCAACCGATGTATGCATAGCGTCTATAACAATGAGCGAAAACAAATAGTGTTGACCCAGATCAGATTCCGCCTGAATTATGCTTTTCAATAGGTTATGCAATGTTTGCTTCACTAATTAGTTTCCAAGATGTAGATCTACCCCATCATGACTATTTCATGCAAAACATCGTTAAACACAAAGCAGTTTTGTTTCTTCGAAATTCATATGCACAAAAATTAGACAGCAATGCACCCGAATGAGACCAAAGACGAGCAAAAACACAAGAGTGACATTGTAGCCATTTATAGTTATGATACGGGTACAATAGTGGTTGCAGTCGACATATACATATAGACATAAATGGGTTAACAGTGTATCAGTATCATTGGATTGACACAAACAGTTACAATTGCGATACGAAGTGTCATAAAAGTCCAACGTCTTGTCAGCTTCATGCCAAAACTGAATGCCTAGTACTATGCCCATCCTCATGGTTGGCAACACTTTCTTCAACATCATCAGCGGCGGTTTGGCTCATATTTCGTAGAAGTTCTTTATACGGGGTTGTAACAGCTTCCAACGATTGTCTTTTCTTCACAAGACTTTTTATTTCCTTTGACGGAGGTGTTTTAAACAGTGATACAGTGGCGATAACGGTACTTTATACTTGGATCTTGCTAGTCTTTTGCGACGTCTGCTGTGCGCGTTTAATGATAGGTTTGCTGACCGCTTACTCCTCATCTTGAACCTGCAGTGAAAAGTGATATGTATATGGAAAAATACATCGTTAATGTTGACACAAATACGTGTACGTAATTGTTATACTTATTAGAAGCGTAATCACGTATGATTTATATGTACATTTGGCTACAGTTACAACCAAATCTTCATAGTCATTGCATATATTTCTTAAACTAAATTTAAAGTTAAAAATAGAACTTTTAAGTGTCTACATTTAGCAATCTACCACTATTTTTGTGACCCCTCATTAGCCATATATTCTGTTGTGACCCCTCATTAGCTTTTTAATTATGTTTTTTTTTTGGTACCGGAAAGTGATCAAGTCGACATAACGTTTGGTTCTTTTTTTGCATTTGTATATTGTAATGTGATTGTGCGCCATTCATATAGAATATCAGATCACCAGCTAGAATTTTTTTTTCAATGAACTTCAAACATGTGATCCTTTCCTAGCTATTGAGTTTTCTGTTACAAACATACGGGTGGCACATTTACACAAAGTAAGACTGTCTTTATGTCAGTGGGCCATTTAGTCTTAAGAATCTTTAATAAGACTACTCTTTCAATAGATCTAAAGACAAGATGGCCGCGGTCCAACAAATCGCGCTCACCGAGGCATTTGATTGTATCAGTGCATGGGATTAGTGTAAAAACGATTTTTATGTGTGTTTGTTTTTCAAAACTTTTAACGCAAATATTAAATAAATTTAACCGTGATAGTGGACATGGGTGACGAGAATATGGAAGGTGATATACAAGCAAGTGAAGTTTCAAGTCAGTCGACCTTATAGTTATGGAAATATTTTGGTATTTACACATATTAATTCAGATGTTAATTCAGATGTTACAACAAAAAAGGAAATAAGTATGTGAAGTTTAAAAGTTTACGGTTGGTGTGATAGTTGGTCCTTAAAAACAGGGACAGATTTATGTAAGTTTAGTAACCTAAAACACTTTGAACAATAATGTCACACCTATACTTCTCCAACACGACACGCCTAAGGACAACGCCATTGAGTTGCGTACCTGTAATCTCTGCCGGACTCCAGAAGACATCAGTTGACCGACAGGCCCGAGCTGACCTCTGCAGCAGTAAGCAGGCTGACAGCATGTGGCTCTGTCAATGAAATCGTCGTCTATATGCCCACTCAAACTCGTCCAGTGGACTCCACCAAGTATGGAGAGCCTACAACACATAGTTTTATTTAATGTATGGCCTTCAACAACCAAAAATTGTCGCAGATTATTTTTATTTTTTTGTGACCCCTTATTAGCCATATTCAATTGTGACCCCTCATTAGCATTTTCGTTTTTGGTGCCAAAACATGGTCAAATCGGCATTTTTTTTTCTCAATATCTTTTAGTATTGTACTATGACTGCGTGCCATTCGTGCACCATATCCGCCCAGCTATAATGGCAGTTTTCCAAGAAATTGTAAAATGTGACCCCCTTCTAAGCTACTGTGTTTTCGGTCCCGCACGTACATTGTTTTTAGTGCCCCTCCTTATCAAAATGTCACGTGGTACCCGCACCGTGAAGTACAGTTTAAGAGATTTCTCTTTTCAAGTACATGTTGTTTTAAAAAATGTCTCGGCGAATATAACTGCGATATTTGAATTATTTAGTTGATTTTTAAAATCATACATGTATCTCACTGAACTGAATGTGTTGACATGAACATAACCTGTGCGCCTTCTGGCTGTACATGCACATTGTAAGTTGCCCTGCGTGACAGCAAAAATATTTGGGTTAGGTTGTTCCATTTTGAATGAACTTAGTTATATACTATGTACATGTAGCCGGAGTGAATTTCAGCCTAACCGCGCTTTAGCGTTTGCCCATACCCTTTTCATTGTTTTGTCCCTTTGCGCGTTTTATCGACTTTACATCCTGGTACATTGGAGCTCAAGTCAAGTTCTCGACTCAAATATGTGTTTAACCCTTTCAACACTAGATACCTCTCAGTACCGTAACCAGGATTGAGGTCGCCTCGTCACTTATTTTGCCGCTTTTTTTGTTGTTGCTAAGAATTAAACAAATCCCCGGGGAGGTGGCTGGCAGAATGTTCCCTGACCCCCATATTGGGACTTGGTTCGCCTCATCTGCTTTTTACCTCTGGTTATGGCCCTGCAAACAGTGTATCTATCCTGATGAACCGACTCGTAATGAGCCGTCTCATTCAAGATATGCACCACTTGAGCATATTATTTTTTTTGCAAAATGACCCCCTTTTCTGCATAATGGAAGTCTCAAACTTAACATGAAACAGTTCATTTCAGTTACTTAGGGGTGAAAGTGTTAATCTTCAAAGGTTGTAGCAGCATTGTCAATGAAAAAATAGCAGTATGGACAATTTTTTACAAATCAAATATCCTATCCACAGGAATCTTCGGAATGTCAAATTTCTGGTGGATTAACTGTGCAGTTGGTCATGGACATGCACAGACGGATGGGTGGATTGACGCATCCATACATGCACAACGTGTGATTTCTGGCGTTTAACTCATTTAATTTATGAAGTATCTCCCCTGTTTATCACAGTCTATTATAGTATTCATATCAAGTAAAATAAAATACAAAGTCCTCGGATTTTGATCAAATAAAATAGTGTGTCTTGTGATAATATAAATAGAAAATTTGCATTATGGAAGGCGAAAAAGAAAGATATAAAGTTCCCGACACATCATCCGGGCCGTAACCAGGAAGTCAAGAACGAGGAGGCAGGTGTCATGCCCCCCCCCCCCTCCACCCACACACGGAAAGAAAATTACGAGTATGTATTATAAAATCCAAAAATACTTACAAATAGAGCAGATTCTGATGACACGGCTCGTTATGAGAGGGTCACCTGTGTCTACACGGCTTTGTTGAAACTTTCGAATTAACTCGGATTAATCGAGTAAACCAGTTCAACTTCAAGAAAATATTATTTTCGAATTACAGATGTCGCAATCATATTTGTTTCAGTGCTATTCTATCACACTGTTAAAGATACATACGGCAATGTTGTGTTTGGAAAATGAGACACTTTTCGGAATTAAAATTATAGGTTGCATTGGGATTCGAACCCACACATTGATACGCCACTAATGGTGCAAATTCGAAAGTCATTTGAGAAAGTCCTACACACTTTTTGACGTAAGAAAATGGCTAATTGTTTCAGCACCATTTTGAAGGTCACAAATGTCATGTCATTGGTGATGTGATTGCATCACACATATTCAGGTGAATGAACTGTCCAAATATTAAAGCAATCCTTTACGCGTACTATTGAAGATATTACATGTTGGCGAAACTCTTACAAACTTTTCGACGTAACAAAATGGCTTAAGTGTTTCAGTGATAGTTTGAAGGTGACAATTGTGAAGGTCGTGTTAATGGTGGCGCGGGTGTGTGACAAATATTCAGGTGATTCAAGTGCCCAAGTATTGAAGAAATGCTTTATCGAAATATTGACGATATTACATGTTGAAATAACTCTTATAAAAGTTTCGACGTAAATGTGCATGGACGGACGTACGGACCTCAAGAGCAACGCAATAGTCCCACATAATAATTAATACATCTTAGAATGTCCTACATATAAGCACAGAAGTCGATATGTATGCTGGAATCATGCCACCCCTAAATGCAAACTCATCAGTAATATCTACGTGACCGAGAACATGGTTTCCTCCAGGAACAGTGAAATTATATTAAGAGTATCCATCATATGCACTGGTGTGTGGCAAGGATATTCCACCCGAATGTCAGAATATGTCATCAGAGGCTTTGCCGAGTTTCTGACGACATATTCTGATCACGAGGGTGGAATATCCTTCTCTCACACCAGTGCATATGATGGATACTTTTTCTCGCCCCTATATAGAGTATATTTGTGAATCTCAAAATATTTATCTGACCCAGAATAATACCCAACTTTTTATTCGCTGAATTTATGCGCCATGTCAACAAAACGTCAAAACTTTGCTCAATGGATTGTTTACAAATTATTATTAAATTAATGTTCAATGTCATTCAGCCCTCGCGTGACTATACGGATATCCTTATCTCAGGTCATTTCCATATCCGTTTTTGTATGAATAATATAGTCTAGACTTAATGGATCTTACGGTGGCTGTGAAGGGACATGAGTGGAAAAAAAATATATTAAAATCGGGAAATTTCGTTCTAACGAAAAATAAAATCGTTCGAACGCATAATAAAATCGTTCAAACGAAAACAAATTCGTTCAAACGCAAAAATAATCGTTCAAACGCCAATAAAAATCGTTCAAACGCAGCATAAAATCGTTCAATCGAAAATAAAATTCGTTCAAACGCAAAATAAAATCGTTGAAATAAAACATAAAATCGTTGAAACGAAAAAAAATTATCGTTCGAACGCAAAATAAAATCGTTCAAACGCAAAAAAAAATCGTTCAAACGAAAAAAAATTATCATTCAAACGCAAAATAAAATCGTTTGAACGGGAAAAAAATCGTTCAAACGCAAACAAAAATAGTTTTGTTCAATTGGTACATGCTGAAATGTGTGCTGTTAACAGTTTTGTTCACATTTCTGACAAATAAATGCGAATAACTGGAAATGTGGCCTGTGCACCGGCTGGCAGCCTTGACCTTGAGCGTGGGCATGTAAGGCATGTTCATTTGTATCAAGTGTATACAAATTGAAGCAATTGAGAAGGTCTTGCAGGATTGAGAAACCTGCAGGTAGATTGATCCCAAATTGCTAAGTAAACATTTAAAGGCGAAAAGGTCAACATCGTATTATTGGTGGGTGGAGGGTGTGAGACATTTATATATGTATTAAGTGTATACATATTGAAGTAATTGGCAAAGCCATTGAGAAGTTATTGTAGGATTGAGAAACTTGCACGTAGATTTGTCCCAAGCTGCAAAGTAAACATTCAAAGGCGAAAAGGTCAAGGTCGAATGTCAAGGTTGTAGTATTGGTGGGTGGAGTGTGTAAGGCATGTTCAAATGTATAATGTGTATAAACATTGAAGTAATTGGCAAAGCCATTGAGATGTTATTATAGGATTGAGAAACTTGCACGTATATTTGTCCCAAACTGCTCAGTAAACATTTAAAGGTGAAAAGGTCATCGTCGAAGGTCAATGTCATAGTATTGGTGGGTGGAGTGTATACGGCATGTTCATATGTATCAAGTGTCTGAATTTTGGTGTAATCCGTAAAGCCATGGAGAAGTTATTGAAGATACTGTAATATCGGGACGTACGGACGGACGGACATGGCTTAGGCTATATGCCCCCGTACCTTGCGATAGTGGGTGCATAAAACTAAGACCCAGGATGGTATTTTGCGTTTGAACGAATTTTATTTTCGTTTGAACGATTTTATTTTGCGTTTGAAAGATTCTTTTTTGCGTTTGAACGATTTTTTTTCGTTTGAACGATTATTTTTGCGTTTGAACGAATTTGTTTTCGTTTGAACGATTTTATTATGCGTTTGAACGATTTTATTTTTCGTTAGAACGAAATTTCCCTATTTTAATATATTTATTTTTCACTCATGTCCCTTCACAGCCACCGTAGGATCTGGATACGGATAGCAAAACATCTGATCGAATATTAATGGAAGAAACAACTTTTTGTTGAAATTAACATGAAAATAAGACACACTACACTTCTGTGTTATTTTTCAAAGGTTATGTTCACGACCATGACTATTTGAAAAGCATGTTAACAAACACCTATTATTGCACGGATGCGGCGAAATCCTTTGATCTCAGCAGTGTGGTAACCTGGTGAGATCACTGTCTGGACCTGTCTGGCCCACTTCCCCCGTGTGATAATTCACGGAGAGGCACTGTCTAGCGTGTGCTATATGCTTGAGATTAACGCCTATTATACATGTCAGGATAACCTGCGCATTCGCAAATCGCAGTAATCCACTAATATACGATCCACAGTCTGTATGTGTGACCAGTGTAGATGCTGTTCCGCCTTAATGTTTACCGCTAACCCGAATGTTCTGTTTGTGCAAAACATTCGGGTTAGTTTACCACCTATCAATAATGACTATAATTTCCGTCGTGTTTAACAATACATATGAGTACATGTATTCTGTTCTTTTTTAATCGAAATCAGAAAATAATGACTGGTCGATGCCGAGTTGAGCTGTGCCCGCGCCCAGATTGCTCTATATCAGAACACAGAATAATGTAAACACTGATCAGACTGCGAATATCTGCAGACCGGGTTGGTTAAGCAGTGACTGCAAGCGGAGTTATACGGTTATGTCATGTAGTGAACCAGCACGTGACCGCAATACATTGAGTGCACGTCTACGGAACGCTGAATGACAGCGAGGTAACCAAGGTAAGTGTCTGAAAATAAATGTTGAAGTTATTGTATTTGAATCAAACTTATAACAAAGTTTACAAAATATATCATATTTATCTCAGGTTTCCACCGTATCCGTGCAATAAATTAGTTAAATGAAAAGTCATGCAGAGAATGATGTTATTAGCCGATCAAATCAGGGTTCAATATAATTATGTCCACATTTTAGTAGTTACGGAATCTCAGGGAAAAGTGAGAGAAGTGTTTATTTCCTCCCCAACCAAATTCTCACAGTTATATTTAGCTATCATTAATATCTGATCATAGCAATACTTATGGTAGTCAAATGTAAATGAACTAGCCACAAGTTTATAAAACATTCTAATGTGTTAATCATTTCTCTATATGCTGGTATATTTGAGCAAAATATGTAGATTCCCTTATATATATATTGGGCCAAGTG
The DNA here is from genome assembly GCA_029237695.1 of Conchocele bisecta. NCBI lineage: Eukaryota > Metazoa > Mollusca > Bivalvia > Lucinida > Thyasiridae > Conchocele > Conchocele bisecta. The sequence continues at coordinate 32,499,459 of CM055266.1, forward strand.
ATGTTCAGTTGGTGTGGTAAGGGAACCTGCCACCATATCAGCAAATGGTAGTTTCAGTGTTGAATGGATATTGTATATCCCCCACTGTAGCGCCGTTAAACGTAAAAACGCTAAAGATAAGCCAACATTACATAAAATAATGTTGATGTTTTTTCCCCAAAACATCTGGCATCTAAGGGCCGTAATGGCTCCATTTTTCTCTCGGTACAGTATAAATATACTGCAGGGATAATCCCCACTCGTATATTGTTAATTAACAGTTTGTAGCGTATATTATCGGCGGTATTTATACTCAAATGTACTTTGCAAAACAAATTACCTGTATCTAATGGTTGTATCTTCTTGCAAATGAAGCTGATGTGCGCTTATCAAGATCACGTGATCGGCCACTGTTCGATTGATTGGTCAGCTGGATGAGCCAACATTGGTCCGGTCCAATCAAATCACGAATACAAAATATCACGTTTTGTAACGAATAGTTTGGGATGAATTGTCGAGATTCCGGCACCGCGTGTTAATTTTTGTTTCTTGGTGGTTTTGTATACATTTGGGGTCTGGCTTTCTGAAAAATCCGGGTGCCATTTTTTTCGGACACGTTCAATGTCATTTCAAGGTCATTGACCTTTTTGGCATAATTGGAGCCCGTGTACCCTGAATTATACACCAATATGTCGTGTATACATATGACCCTAAACTGGTATAAATTAAACATATCTGGCGGTCATATTTTCAGGATGGATATTCTGAAGCTCTGTAAGTGTAGTATATTCTGCGACTGTCGTCTGTGTTGAGAACAGACGTCCAGACTTTGTCTGCCCTACTTTTGTGGGTGTCAAAATTGTCTATGTTCATGAAAGTAAATTACTATGGATTTGCCATTTACTTTGCGGCCATTTTCAGTTTTCTGACAATGGAGTATGTTAACTGCAACATTATTCCAGTTGAAAGAATTAACCTTTGAATATAGGTGAAGGCGCTTAGCATTACACAAATATGTAGCAAACATAAATACCCGATTTTTGGCGGTCATCTTGAAAATATGATAATTATATACCGAATATTAGTGTAGTTTACGTAAATTCTTTAATATATCCATCAGAAATGTTTTTAAACAAGTTACACCAATTTCCAAGTTAAGGACCATAACCTATTGGCTAATATATTGGCAGTTTTCGACTTCCGTCAAGCATACAGTTCAATGACCTTGAAATGACCTTGAACTTGGTTTAAAAAAATGGCACCCGAATTTTTTGGAAACCTTATACATTCCAGTTTATAAAAACACCGGGAGCCATAAATTAACACGAGGTGCCGGAATCTTATATATATACCTACTTCCGCTCCAATCAGATGTATAATTACGGGAGCAGCTGTATTTTTACAGGTGCAGCTGCATTTTTTACAGGTGCAGCTATACGTTTTACAGGTGCAGCTGTATTTTTTACAGGTGCAGCTATATATTTACAGCTGCAACTGTACATTTTACAGGTGCAGCTACAAACAAACAAACAAACGAGGAGGCAACCTACTCGTGCCTCAGTGTAGTTACGGCCCTGAGCATATGAGACGCATTTCCCTTTAAATATCCGATAGCTAGTACAGTATATCCCTTTCTAATAACCAACCAATTTCACACACTTGTAAATGCATCAATAAATTAATATAGATCCAATGAACTTAGAACTACATAACACTATCCAGTGTTATTGTATGCGTCAGTCTACATGATAAATCAAACAAATACATGTATTGGTGTAAGTTAACCTGGCATGGGATGAATTTGATGGTGAGAATTTATATCATTACACACATTCAGTTGATGACAGTTACTTCCCTTTATAAACAAACTTTGAAGGCGCAAATGTTTTAATTTGTATTACTTATTTTTGGCTATTAATGCATGAAATAAACTATATCAGTGATTACACAAGGTATGTTGTTGTATAGAAATATATATATAGATATCTTACATCGGAATAAAGACGATATCCACGCTGTTGAGTGTCACAATAACCAGACAGCTGTGGTTGGCAAGTGGGTGGGGTAGGGGAAATAGGGCCCAATTTGTTCTATTCAAATAAAAAGTTAGCTACCAGCCCACGCGTGCACCAAGTTTTAATTTCTACAGTAAGTTTATGACTGCAGAGGTAATTGAAAATATTAACTTGGTACACGGGTGGTCTGGGTATTAAATTCATGAACGTAGGGAAGAAAATGTCAAGACAATGCCAATTTTTCATGACGTCACGCCACGCCACGTCATGACGTCGTCGCATGATGTAAACTGATCAAAATTATATTTTTTAAAGAGATGAGATGTTGTATTTAACAAAACGGGTACAATTTATATATTTTTGAGAAAATTAAATTTTGGCAAAACCAGATGCGATTTCGGGGCCTTACCGCACCTTCCTCTTTGTCAATACAATTGTATATGTTGGTTTAACATTTTTATACGCCCGTTTGAAAATACAGAACATATTATGTATTCGCCTTGTACAGGCTGGCGGGCGTCCGGCGGGCGGGCGTACACAGCTTTTCCATGCATAACTAGAGTTCTACTTGAAATATTGTAACCAAATTTGGTATAGATTACATGTTTATCATGGCAAGATGAAGAAACCTATGCATTTTCAAAAATATTGTAATGACTTGTCTCCCCTTGGTGGCCATTTTTAATTTTCGCACTCTGTATCCTTGTCCACGTAAGAACTCAGGTTCTACTTGACGGATCATAACCAAATTCGGTATGTATACATGTTTATCACGTCAAGATGAAGAACTCTTGGTTTTCTGTGAGTTATCCTCCCCTTGTTGGCTGGCCTTGCCTCGACGGGTGTATATTGTGACCTTTGGCACTCTTGTTTAGTACCTAAAATCTTCTATAGCGTTTGGTCAGATTCATTTTAAACTCCATACATGGTATTGTTCTTTATTGTCTATATTTTCATCTTTTCATCTTATTTCTGCTCCTTCTGTGTGATTTCCAATTTGGTATTAAAGTATGTCCCATTGGATTAATAATTCTGAGCCATTTCGAAAAGTCCATTGAATCAGCGTGCGAACAGTAACTCTTGTAGTCTACTCCCGTACCGTCGTCTGACCAGCCGATGTTGGAAACTATGTAGTGAATATTTTCACAAGATTAAGTTTCCATCAGTTGTACGTGTGTGGGGGTGGGTGGTTGTAGGGGTTCCTATTTATAGGAATGTGACGATTTGCCTGATTTGGCCCTCAGGTACCTATATTTGGCTCTTTTGTTACCTGGGAGTTGAATTGGGTTATTGCCCATTATAAATGTGTTAAGATTATTACTGATCCTACTGCTTTTGGGAGGGGGCCAAGTGATTCTGGTGTGGCGAGGACCTGGCATCAAAATAGGATCATTCTGATTTCAGGGCTGAATATCAGGGGCGAATCCAGCATTTGGGGAACGGTAGGGGGGGGGGTGTCTAGTTACGAAGGTAACTCTTGCAATCTACTCCCTACGGACGGTACTAGAGTAATTGCAAGAGTTACCGTTCGCAACTAGGGGGTTGTCCTATTTTCGAGCTCTTTGAAATGCACTCCTGTGTTTTAAAAAAACGACATTTAAATTCAGACTCCAACTGGTGGTAAACTGTGATCTATGTAAACTCCGTGGTTGAACGGGAGGGGGCCAAGTGATTCTGGTGTGGCGAGGATCTGGCATCAAAATAGGATTATTCTGGTTTCAGGGCTGAATATCAGGGGCGAATCCAGCATTTGCGGAACGGCATGGGGGGGGGGGGGGGGGGGTGGGGGGGGGGGGGGGGGGGGGTGGGGGGGGGGGGGGGGGGTTATCTAGTTGCGAAGGTAACTCTTGCAATCTACTCCCTACGGATGGTACGAGAATAATTGCAAGAGTTAGCGTTCGCAACTAGGGGGTTGTCCTATTTTCGAGCTCTTTGAAATGCACTCCTGTGTTTTAAAAAAACGACATTTAAATTCAGACTCCAACTGGTGGTAAACTGTGATCTATGTAAACTCCGTGGTTGAACGGGGGGCGGGGGGCGGGGGGGGGCGGGGAGCGGGGGTACAACCCCCGGAACCCCCCTCCAGATCCGCCCCTGAATATATAGTGTTCTTTTTTTATTGTAAATATTCAGTTCTGATTTTGGGATGTTCCCCCCCACCCCCATTTGTACATGTACTTGGAACATGTACTTGTATTTGTACAGGTAATATATGGGATTTAGTGCTAAACCCATTGACCCGGCCTTAAATGACCGTAGCTGTTGATAGGCCGTTAAATCCGAACAAACAAGCAAACAAACAAACGTGTGTGGGGGAATGTTCAGCATTGAATCAGAATAAAATATTCTCTGAAACGTTTTTATCGTACACCGTACGCCGCCGTACCGCACTCGGTCTCAAGTCAATTCGTCGCCGCTCACAGTAAACTTCCTATGATATTATCATATATGATAATGTGTTCGGCGCCATATCCAACAATGTCGTAAGCACTCGCGTGTGTTTGATACAATTGCATACAACATTTTGCGACGCGAATGCTGGACGCGGATGTGATAGAAGACATCTTTTGACGTTGTCGCCAATATAAATAATGCCTTACTTACTTTCATTGTAGAAGAGCGTTTCCGGTGTTGCTAAAAATCGTATTGGATTCTCATAAATTATGCGCGCGACCTTTGTCTTAGACTTATCTGAGATTATACTTATGACTAATTTAAGATAAATCTTAATTTTGATCTTTACTAAGACGGTCTTAAGTCTAAGTTTAAGATAAATCGTAGATTCTTTATGAATACGGACCCAGATGCTGACGTCAGACCGTTGCGAATGACGTAGGGGTCACCATACGAAATCATACAGAAGTCAGTAGCGCGTATGGCCACCATTTACATCCATAACAGAAATACAGCGGCGGCGAATGGACCTGATAAGTGTCTGGATTTCATTATGTGGTATCGCGTTCCACTCTTGGTCAAGAAAGAGTTCTAACTGAGCAAACTCGACGATCCAACACATCCCAGAGGTGCTCTATTGGCGACAGATCTGGAGACTTTGCCGGCCAACGAAGAACGTCCACCTGCTACTGCTGTAGGTAGGCGGTGCAGACACGAGCGGTGTGGCACCTAGCGTTGTCCTGTTAGAATAACATCAGTTGTCTGTTGACGTTACTCATGGGAACAACAGCAGGTGACAGTTTCTCGCCCCGATAATGCACTCGTGTCAGGTTTCCTGGTACGACAACTAGTCTGGAGCGATGGTGGAAGGAAATAGCACCCCATACCATGACGCTGCCGCCTCCATACCGGTCCACTTGACGTATGCACCCGTCAGCGAAAAGTTCTCCGCGTCTCCTGTAGACCCAGTCAAATCCGTCTGTACGTTCCAAAAGAAATATGGATTCGTCACTGAATAACGCATTATTCCATTGATTCTGAGTCCATCGCGTGTGCTGACGTGCCCACTGTGCTCTACCACGTCGATGACGTGGCGTAAGCTTCGATCCTTTGTACGGACGTTTGGGTTTAATACCGTGCTCAACGAGTCTTCGTCGAACGGTTTGCGCACTAATCCGGTTGTTGGTTCGACCAGGCGCAACAGCAGCAGTTGATGGAGCGGATAGAAAACGGTTACGTAAGTGGGATGTCCTTGTTGGATGGTCCTGAGCCGTGTAGTTATGCGCGGCCTGCCCGAACGGGGGTAATCATCAACTGATCTACGTGTTCCGTATCGTCCTGCCAGGCGCGTTATGGTAATGCGCGACACTCCAAATTGAGCGGCGATGTCAACGTGACGCCGACCAGATTCCAACATTCCAATTCCATTCCAATTTAATCTCGGCATTCCGTTTCACAACTTTACCTCAACGTTTGATGTTTTTCTTTCGTTTGGGTACAAGCCCTGTATGTACACCGGTAGAGAGTTTCCACCGTACATGCCATGTATGTAGATCGTTATCAGAAAACAGGAGTATGTTATTGGAGCTACACTGTGCATTGGTCACAAGGCACATACGCTCATTGTTTGCCAGTTACAACCACATACACAATGATCTTAACTGATCCAAACTCAAAAATATGGAACGCCGAATCTACATAAACTCGAATAAGTATTACTAGCTCTAAATAATTAGAGCTAAAATTAAATTAGAGATACAGTATCATTAATTATTTGTGTTTATGTAGAACGCCAAATCTACAAAAACCCAAATAATTATTGATGATTTAGAGAGCTCTTCAAATGATTTGGAGCTAGCTCTAACTATTTTATGCTAGTTCTATTTATTTAGAGCTAGCATTAATTATTTGAGTTCATGTAGATTTGACGTTCCATACAATAAGCCATAGTTTGTCATATATAACAAATAATTAATTATATTTCGTCATGCGTATAACTATCTAAATAATAATTAATAATTGCCCCCACCCCCAACACGACTGAGACAAAAGGACCGTAACGGGTGTTCGACCAGCGTAGACCGACCAGTGTAAACCCAGATCAGTCCGCGCAGTCTGATCAGGGCTGTTCGCAGTCACTCCAGTAGCCTTGCTAACACTTCATCAGCATGATCCGATTGTAATCCGATAGAATTACTTTGCGAAATGATCTGGATGAGTGTTCAATATCTTGCGCCGGTTACTAGACGAACATTTGTTATGCAGAATCTTTAGCATGTAGATGAATGAGAATTCGTCAGAAATCCACCTTTATTTCAACGTGAAACATTTTATACTGGCGCGGAGTGCAACACCTGTGAATATATTAAACTACAGTGGAACCTCTCTAAGCTGGGCACCAAGAAACATCTGTGATATTATTGTTCTTACGTTTCCTGACCATTTATCTCAGGTGATAATGTCTGTTCGTGATCACATAGCACACACCTATGGCTCAGAGTTATCAAATGTCTGATTTACAGCGAAACCTCTCTAAGCCGGACACCCTGGGGACCACCCAGGGTGTCCGGTTTAGAGAGGTTTTACTATATTTCTACCGCACCAGTGCAAGCTGGATTAGACCAGTTTGCTCTGAGTTTCCCTGTCATAATATTGTCAAGCACTTGCTACATGAAGCATTGAACATAACAAGCTAAACAGTTGCATATGTCATCGTCTTTTGGTATGCTATGTACATTCAGGATTCCAGATTATTTTTTGTCAATTGAGTGTTCGAATTGCCGGTGACTTGAAAAGAAAACACGATTTAAATATATAGAGGATCTTACATGAGTGATGATATAATATTATATAATTCCAGCACAAAAATATTTACACAATTCCCTAACATTTGATTGGCCCGTAGCAAGTCTCTGTCCAAAATTTATATCCCGGTAAACTCCCATGCCGAACTACTTTCCGTAACCGTGAGGCGCAGTTAAAATAATTCTTAAGAAAACGGAAAATAAACACATTTTCTTGATGAATTTATTTCAAATGCTGGAATTATAAGGAATGAATGGTCTTTTTGTTGAATTTATCGGAGATATAAACTTGGAAAAGTCGCGGGAATACTGGACGAGGCCTTCCGGCCTTCGTCCAGTATTCCCGCGACTTTTCCAAGTTTATACCCCGATAAATTCCACAAAAAGGCCATTCATTCCTATAATGTATTCAACGAGTTTACTTATTTCATAAGAAACGAGGCTACCTTGTTCCTTATGAAATCAGTCAACGATTTTAATAAATATCAAATTAAATCAACCCAAATACTAGATTATATTTATTGCATAAGCAAAGTACAATACGTTGAAGCTGTAATGACCAGCTAGCCCATTTTCTGTCCCGGCCTCATTTGCATATCTATTACACTAGTGTATTATGATTTTTATTACACCGTGCTATTACATTGTGAAAGTCTATTTTATGCAATAACTACTTTATTAACAACTACACATTGTTTTGCGTGGGTGGTTGTCGATCGAATGAGACGGTGTAAATTAACGGTAGAGGTTCCTCCTTATAGCCTGGTTTGACCCTCAGGTACGTTTTTATCTTTGGCTCTTTTGTTACCTGGGAGTTGAATTGGGTTATTGCCCATTATAAACGTAGTAAGATTATTACTGATCCCACTGCTTTTGGGAGGGGCCAAGTGATTCTGGTGTGGCGAGGACCTGGCATCAGATCAGGATTATTCTAATTTCAGGGTTGAATATATAGTTTTGTTATTGTAAATATTCAGTTCTGATTTTGGAATTCCCCCCCCATTTGTACATGTACTTGAACATGTACATGTACTTGTACAGGTAATATATGGGATTTAGTACTAAACCCATTGACCCGGCCTTAAATGACCTTAGCTGTTGATAGGCCGTTAAACCCCAACAAACAAACAAACAAACATTGGCTTGCTTTACTAGTATACGTCACCGTTAAGCATACTTGAGACATAACATCGTTAAGTTCTAAGAACCGTTAAGTGTGTGCACGGACGCATCCGGGAATATTAAAAACAAAAACAACATATATTGTGGTAGAAAGTTATCGTTGTAACTCCGAGAGATAGCCCATCAACTGGTGAATTACACGATAGTGTTTATTTCTAGCATGCATTATATTTCCGTAATTAGCTTTGAAAGTTTGTAAAATGTTCAGATTCCAATGCGGAGTCATTCAAACACATTCATCATTCTTTACAAACATTTGACTTAGTTTAGAGAATAAATGGCTGTTTATTATTTCGAAATCACTATCGTGGATACGGAGAAATGTAAATCACAAGGTTGATTACTTTACCGCAGCGGTAATTCGTGGCTGTGACTGGAGAAATGGGGCTTGTGACATTTTTTACTATACTGTTTTATTACGAGCGTGGTTAGCTGCACGTTTTCCGCTTTATCTGTTTATAGGCAACAGGTTAACTATATCGCTACACCATGTTACACAATAAAAATGTGCGTAATAGCTTTTACACTTCGCGCGCACTAAATATAGAAAAAAACTGCACGGGTTGACGTTCGTACTTCGCTATATTGTTATTGCTCATGTAATGCCGTGTAATGAAATGTAATTATAGTTATGTACTCACAACTAGAGCGTGGGTGTTGTTTCACATACTGAATCGTGATCAGCTGATCTGGGTCTACACTGGTCGCAAATGTCATAAGCCCAGTCACAGCCACACTTGATCAAGTGCACTCCCAGATGTGAATTGATGATAAGAGCAGGTAAATGCACGCATTAAGTTGTTTACTTAACAAGCTCGACGTCGCTAGTAGTGTGTATAGTTAGACGAGTTATAGACTAGAACAAGACGTTAGTAGCGTACGGTACATTAACTATACGAGTCTACTCTACGACTTGAACAAGAAGGAGCGCCATGAAAACAGCGATGTTCAGTGGGATTTCTCTCCTTCTACTCGCGTGTCTACTCGCACGGCAACCCGTGCATGGACAAAGCATATTTCAGTACCGTAAGTGCCATTTTGTAAGCATGCACGTGTAACCGCAGTGTGTATCGCGATCCTTTGATGGCGTATTTCTGCCATCTTCTTAACGCGATAACGCGATAACGCGATAGCCTAACTCGCCTTGCTACATTTATAAGACTATTAGTCCTGGCGCTGGCACATACCCCCGCTTACAATCAGAGAGGCAAAATGTTTGACAAATGAAATCAGCTACATACTACATTACCATAATATTTCTCACAGGTGATAGTCTGGATTTTGTTGTGACAATGAATGGCGGCCATTTCAAAATGGCCGCCATCAAAAATGCCCTTCCTCATAGATTGGTCAGTAATTCACATATGTGTTTATCTTTGGTGCCTATATCCGTGTTTATAAGGCCCAGGAACACAATAAACATATTACTAATACTAGTTAATCATTTGGTCGATTGAGACATTTTAAAAATCAAAATGGCCGCCACGAAAATATGTTTTGTCCATATTGCAGTATTCTATTCACACAATCAAATAAGAATACTGGTTGTAAACGTGCAGAATTGTAATTTAAATTTCAAAATGGCCACCGATGCATGTTTTTTTTCTGCCCATATCTCAGCATTCGGTACCAGAGAACACACTGTGAACATTTGTAACAACATGTTTTGGTAGCCAATATCAAATTTCAAAATGGCCTGCGACAAAAAATTCTTTTTATCCATATTTATATCTCTACAAACTGAATTACGATAGATTTTCCGTTCATATTTAATCTAAAATTACATGTATATCTCAGTAGGTATCAAAATATAATATAGATACTTATCACTTTATTGGTGCATGTCAAACCGTCTAGCTCTAAGATAATATCCACTTTGGTCTCCAACACCTTAAGAGTGATGCCATGAAAAAGACGCGACTACATGTCATCATCATCATCATCAGCAGCAACAATAACAACAACAACCTGAGTGAGCTCTTGCTATTGTGTAAGATTTTCAAGGCAAGCATTACTTACTATTTACCTAATTATCTGTGTTAATAACACTCTCTAGAATAGTACTAGCAGAATGTCTTCCAACAGAGTTAGTTGCTATTGCGGGTGAGATGCCTGCTTGGGGAGGAATTCATGCTCTGATCACACATACACAAGCTCCACTAATGCGAGTAGGTTTCCTTCCAGTCATTCCCACCCTTTAACTGACTATGTTACTGAGAGGAAATCCCTTACTAACTTCCAGTGTTGCCGTAAGCAACTAAATCAGGAGATCATGCCTGTAGTGTCAGATGAAGGCGTGTTCTACTTCGTAGTCGATATTGTCATGGCAGAGCCTGAGCAATTTAATGACCTCTATACAATGCTTGGTTCCTTTCACATGGCAAATGTTCTCTTTCGCTGTGCTGGACGCTACCTCCCTGCTAGTGACTTTAATGATGCCCTCATTGAGAAAGAAAACTCTGGTTTCAGCTCTCTCATGAGGACATTATGTTAGAGCATTCCAAGGCATGCTGATTGTATCTGAGATATTCACAGCACTAGCATGGCATGCATTCTGAAACTCTTAGTGAATACGAGATGCCACAGTCTGTGGTTGAGCTGAGACACTCTCTAATTGGAAAGAAGCGTGATGTCTGTACAGTTAAGTTGTATATGCTGCCGGTAATTGCGATGCTGTTCGAACTCAGTTTGAGGCATTTATAAATGAGTGTCAGGGGAAGTCTGAGCTGTGTCTATAAAGTGGTGTGTATTAGCAGATTGTCATCGTAATCACACAGCTCATCACTGCTGATCGGGATGGGAACTGGCCCCTCAATATAGGAGCTGTCCGTTCAACTATGCCCATTTTGAGGGAGTTTGACGCAATCAACTACCTCTGGTATGGTTCCAGGTATCTTGAACATATACAGGTTCTAGAAAATAAACACCCTGCTTTGTATCATAGGTTTCTGAATGTATTCTTCGTGGTACGGGATCGGATTGATGCCGTGTTTTCTGTTGTGTCCGGTGGCATGAAACTGGAGTAGTCAATAAACCGTTTCTCACATGGTCCAGGTGATCATGTTATTGTGGGTAGTTCTGGTGATGCAACAATTGTAGCTCAATTTGATATGTTGTACAAATACACCCTCGCTATTCACAACCTCCTCCGGCAGCTGACCAATGTTAGAGTTATGGACCGCTTAAAGACGACAGTACAGCACGAGCTCAACGGTCACAAGGGTCTAATCTTCGACAGGAATGTTGTAAGGTTGTTAGATTTTGTTCAGACTCGAGGCAACCCATTCTCCATTATGGTCTCAGATGTGCCGCTACACAACCTTGTGACAACGATTGCTGTTGCTGACAAAATCAAGGTGACGATCCTTGAGGCCCTAGAGCATGGAGAGAAGGCATACATAGCGATATACAGAGAAGGTAGAGAAGTTTAGTGTCACACTCTCCAAGGTCAGTCTTCCTGCATTCAATTCCAAGTGTGACGACTAATCATCATCTCCAGCTAAGACAATAGTGACATCGAAGGACAATTCCATGACAGCAGAGACATAAAATCGCATCCATGCGAGGCATGTCACAAGAGCAAATCTGCTCTCATGATCTCATTCAGGCAAGTCCGCTATTTGATGGTGGCATTACCACTAAGTCAGATAAGTCACAATTAGTAGATAGGTTGGAGACAAAAACCAAGATCAGACTGACTATCACTTCAACAAGACTTCTTCACTTGACACACATGTTTTGGTAGATTTCATGTCAAAAACCCGACAGTTAACCAATATGCAGGCGTTTGAAACTTTTGGTGGGGGCCATCACTCACGTTGTTCAAGAGTTGTTCCTAGACATGTTATTCGACCATGACCCATTTCATTTTGATAGCTATAGTGAAATGTCCATAAAAGTTGGTGAACGGATGCGCAGGGCATGTGAGGGTGGTATCATCTGCATGACGAAGATATTTGAGTCGGTCCCTATTCCTCAGCGAATGGAGACGCTTTGGTCATCCAGCCATAACAAGCAATTATTTGCTAGGGACATAGCCATCCGGGATATGAGTATGGGTGTGCTCAGTGGCATGGTTGTGGATGAGGAGATTATGTCTGCTGTGATGAAGCATGATCCCGGTTGTCCTATGATTCAAATACCACAGTTGAACAGCTGGCTTGGAGAGGCAGACTGTCGTATAATATCGCATGCGGCATGGTCTGTGGCGAGAGGTTGCCAGTGGGTCGTTGTAGCTTCCAATGATACCGATACCATAGTTCTTCTTCACTATGTATCTCATTTGCTCAAGATTGGAGTATTGGAAGTATGGATACAGTTTGGCAATGGGCATGCAAAGCGAATGATTCCCCCACATATACGTCATGGCAAACTAGGTCAAGCGTTCTGCCATGTCGTCATCAAAGCTCATATAATCACTTGAACATGCAGCTCTGGTCTCCAGTCCAGTTGGCTACCTCTTCGAGCTTGACATGAAACTTGCAGTAAAGTATCTGGTCCGTGTATGGGCCGGCGCTCACAGTAAGACTACCACTTGTACTTTTGACCGACTGCAACTTGAGATTCATGGACGTTCAGTTGCATGGTTTTGCTTAGTTGCAACAAACCTCAAGCGCGTAATTACGGGTCATATTAGAAGAGCCTTCTTCGTTATCCGGAATGCAGTTACTCTACTCACTATCAGTCGCATTGTTGATCCACTTGAATATGGCCGGGTGAACGAAGATGGCAAACTGTTGCCCAAAAAATGCCTAAGACCCATCTCATCAGAAACCTTGAACCAGTGTGGCTGCCATGATAATGCCAAACCAATAGGTGATCATGCAAGAAACAAACGCCATGCTCCGTGTGTTATCATTTGTCACAAGAATTTAAATGGTCCTAAATCTGAGAATACAAAATGAAAGCTGACTGATTAATATGAAGTGTTTTACCAGTGTTGGTAAGGATTGCCCTGTAATCGATGTGTGAAACATATCTAACCAACCGTTCAATGTTAAACCCATGTAAAATGCAAACTAACAAACCAAACATGACTTAATAAAAGTACAGTAGGGTCGGTAGATATTGCCCTGTCACCTGTATGTAATCTGTAGTTAGCTTACTGATCAATGTAAAACATAATTATGCAAAATGTATCCTACTGACCAAATATGCCTTTATCTAATTAGTGTAGGTTAGGTTGGATGGCCACGTCCGGCTATGAATGTCACGCACATGTAAAACAGTAGTTTCATATGCTGTCCAGATGAAAGGTATATGAATTATTAACTGTAAATTTGAAAAGAGATGCATCGACACTGGCTACATGTAATATAGGTAATTAAAGTCCATGAGCAACCAAGTATGCATATGATATTAATCTCATGGTCGGATTATAAGTCGCACGTTCTGACAATTTCATACCGTAAGTGGTAAGTGATATTCTGGTTGTAGTGTAAACATTGTATTACATTGTAAAGATGTTATGATCCCTCCCCTCCAAAAAATTATTGTGATACTACACACTATTAGAATTTATGCAATTTTAGCATCACTGGTGCACATTCGCATATATGCTGAAAATAAAAGTTGCCAAAATCAACACTCTGTTCACTTCAGTGTTATTATTTTACCTTGCTTATTCATCTTGTATTCTAAAATGTTCAGTACTTTAGTGTCTATTAGTGAGGTGATAATATAGCACAATATTATTCATAAATGGAAGTTTGACTTGATTCCGAAAACATGTATTAACACTGTAAAGTAAAAACCAAGTGGTCATAAACCAACACAATTTTACATTGTCGGCCATTTTAAAATTCAATATAGCTGTGCTATCCAAGTCATTACATTTTGTTACTGTTGTTCTAATTACAATCATTAACATGAAGACATAGGCACCAAAATGAAGCATACATGTGTATAAAATAGCGTAATTTGGACAAAACAGCATTTTCTTAGCGGCCATTTTGATTTGCAAGTTGGTCTTCTCTACCAAAGCATCTTCTGTTATCACTAAGGTGGTACCTATAAATATAGGTATATGCATCATATATATACTTTTAGGTGACTCACGGACCAAGATAGGAGTAAAAACACTTTCTGATGGCGGCAATTTTGAAAAATGGCCGCCATGCATTGTCACCTGCAAAGTCCAGACTATCACCTGTGAAAAACTTTGTGGTAATGGAACATGTAACTGATTTCAGTTGTCAGAAATTGTGCCTCTCTGATTGTAAGCGGGGGTAAACCAGAGCCTGGACTATATACACTTTATCGCGTCAAGATGTCTTGCCTACTGTACAGGACCAGGGGCCTGTTGTACTAAACTTCGTACGACTAAAATGTGTTTAAGTGCAAACTTATGATAGTCTGTAAATTTCACATTTGCAATGCGGGTAAACAATTTATGGATTTACAGTTATTGAGCATAGGCTGTATGCAGCATATGCTCAATAAATGTAAATCCATCAATTGAAATTTCCAGACGATCCTAAATTTGCGCATACGAACATCTTAGTCGTACGAAGTTTAGTGAAACGGGCCCCAATTTTATTGAAGCAATGAGTTAATATGATCGATATGAATTTCTCGCAGCTTGATTTCCTGAGCCTGAGCTGCGGTACATCTCAGGTTCAGCCAATCAAACTGCTTGATTACGAATTGAAATTACCAATAGATATTCAGAAATGCTGACATCGCGGCAAGATTAACTATCAATTTACAAAAATAAAAACGTGTTTTCATCACGGCCCTGTGTAAAGTGGTTTAATTGAAGCTATATGACGATACTAGGTCCGCTTTGTTGTTTCAGTATTTTCACCCATATAGATACATAAATATCGGATGTCCTGTCTTTTTGCGTTCAACTTGTTGCGTTCAAAAAGAAATTTCAGCGGTCCTAGTATCGTCAAAAATGTTCAATTAAACCACTTTCCCAGGGCCGTGATGAAAACACGTTTTATATTTTATAGTATTTTTAAAACAAAAATCCTGATACGCCCCTTTAAGTGTACATTAACATAAAATAAAACTTGCCATGAAAACAAAAACAATCTAAAGGCATATTATTATAATAGGCCGTAAGATGGCGATTTTTGGTTTTCATGGCAATCATTATTTCGCTTACTTTCTGCTTGTTTTTGTCGCGCCCGCTTGCGGACAGCGCGATATAATCATCACAATCGCGTACTTACGTCCGTCCGTACGTGCGTCCGGGTTAAAGATTTTGGTTACGGTGTTTCGGTATACTATCAAAGCCTCGGCGGGCGCGACATGCGGGCCGCGGCCATCAAGTTTAACATAATTAGGAAATTGTTAATCGTTTTACCATATCTTCCCGCCCAGGCGTTATTCACCTGTGATTTCAGACACCGCTACTCGCATGCTAGAAGATACCCAAAGTGATCCACCATATCCTACCTGTTGGCGATTTCATCAAAATCGATAAGTAAACTTATCTAGCTAAGTATACACCGGAAAACAATATTACACTTATGCATAAATTCATTAATAATTTTATTTAATGAAATAAAATATTTTCTAATCACAACAATGGTTGTGGCAATGTAATAAATAAAGCGTACGAAAGCTGCAAATATAAACAGCCCTTTGTTCTATATGAAATAATGCTTTTCAATAAAAAATAAATAATTATTCCCTCAAATATACTTACATGTAGCTAGATAAGAATACTTAGCAATGTTGGTGCAATCGGCTACATGTCATTCATCTCCATTCATCTCCATTTCTTTCCTGTAGGGTGCGGAGCCAACTGCCAGGACACGTGGTGCTACTACATCCTAGGGTGCACCAACTGTAAGCCGCAGTACTGCACCATGTTCAGCGGATCCAAGTACGATATATATGGTGGTCAGTTGGGGACATTTCGTCTCTTCGTCGAAACGAATATTTAGAATATTACATTTCGTTCCTGAGTTGCACGCCTCCGAAAAACGAACATAAAACGAAGATTAAGAATATTACATTTCGCTCCTAGTTGTGCACCGCGAAGAGACGAACATTACATATCATTAATTGTTCGTTCCTTCGTTTCTACGCCGAGTAGAGACGGAAATGCAACCTTCTTAATTTTCGTCTCTACGCTGCATTGAAACAAAGAAACGAAATTTAAGTTTCTTATTTTTTGTCGTAGAAACTAAGAGACAAATGTCCTTAACGAGTCACCATAGAACCGTGTAAAATCGTAATGCAGCAATGACTGGAGAGTTGGGACTTATGAGATTTGTGACCAATGTAGCTGCTGATCAAATAGTACACACATGTAACTTGATAACGATCTAGAAGCATGACGGGTGTTTTATTGATGAAATAATGAACGGTGCAGATCCTGATCAGACTGCGGATGCACTGGTCACAAAACCCATAAGCCCCATTTTTCTAGTCGAAGGTACTTATTGCCAAGGATTGCGATCGGTATACAATGTATGTACATTATAACAAGAGTGCCGTAAGTCACGAATATAATGTTCGACAATGTCCAGCCGTGGGTAAACGTTTGCCGTGGCACGAGGGAACTGTTTGAACCCCAAGGCCGTAGGCCGCGGGTTCAACCAGTTCCCGAGTATTTCGGTATCTCTGGTGGTATTTGTGCATTGTTACCAACATGAAATGTACGTCACCTCCTGCGAATTCAGGTTATTGACAGTATAAAGGGGCGCCGAAAGTTCTGAACGGTGAATGTGTAGATAATTCGCGATTTCTGTCATGTGTAATGTTTGAGCACTAGTTGCATAATACTATGAAAATTACCCAAAAACAACAAAATCTACCCAAATCTACCCAAATCCACCAAAATGACACCAAAATAATGACCATCTGTTCAAACACCTGTGAGAAACAGTCTCACAATGTTATAAAATTAACTCGTTCTTGTATTTCATTTTACGGAGCCCCGCAGGGGACGTAGAATTATTTTTGTTATTAATTCGTTCCCACGAAATAACAATTCGTTCTAAATAACAAATCGTTCCCTAAATTCGTTCCAACGAATTGTTAATTCGAGGGAACGAATTGTTATATCGTGGGAACGAATTGTTAATTCGAAGGAACGAATTGTTAAATTGAGGGAACGAATTATCATTTCGTGGGAACGAATTGTTACATCGAGGGAACGAATTGTTAATTCGTGGGAACGCATTGTTATATCGAGGGAACGAATTGTTAAATTGAAGGAACGAATTGTTATTTCGTGGGGCTCCGTACCTTTTAGCGTGCAGAGATATACCGCAAACTATTTAACACTCTTTGCATGTTGGAGAATTATTTGCTGCACGCACGTGTAATTATATAGAACGTTTTGAAACATTTGGAAGACATTACATTCAAAGTTGAAGCCTAAACTAAACCGATATTATTTTGTATCACTGACTGACTTGGAATACTATCTACTATTTTGTATATACATGTATTTGTTTATATGACGAGAAACTTGTATGAGTTTAAGTCAATAAATTCTATTCTATTTCATTACCTAAACTGATCATCAGACAGGGGCATATACGTTAAGTTTGTTTTAACACCTCCCACTCAACCGCATACCAAACAAATGTCAACTACTGAAGTAGTCGTTGCTATGCATCTCTCACATGTACCACACTGTGTTTTATTAAATTAATTACGGTGCGTGTATTTATTTGCGGAAATTTAATTTGAAAGCTTCAGTGGAAGAAAGGGGCCAAGTCCTTAATAAAGGGGCCAGTAGAAGAAGGGGGCTAATTCCCTTAGGGACATAGTCCCCAATTTCTACTGACCCCTTCAAATTACTCGTAACTATTACAAGAACATACTATTCGGATGTAATTTGGCAAATATCCATGTCCAAAATCCATGTCCACTGTGGGGCTCCTTATGATGGTACATGTACCGTCAACATGCGACAATACAGAGCAATGAAAACACGATTCGTCGGCATAGTGGAAACGCCAGTCAGAAACTCGAGGACTCTTTTTGTAGCGTTCAATGTATTTTTGTAAAATTTATTTTGAAAAAGATTTAGCTTGTTACGGAAATTTTTCTTACTTTGAATTATTAATCTATATATAATGATTGAACCTGTAGTTCGCAATCAAGAACTAATTGTTATTCCTCACTTGTTTCGTACATGTTCGCTTGTCGGTTGTTCTCCGCACTGTGTGTGCCTACTTACATACTTTCAATGACACCACACCCCTCCCTCCCCCCCCCCCCCCGCTTCCCCCACTCCACATCCACCCCAGCTTTCTGCCTGCGCTGATCGTGCCAAAATTTAAATTGATGTGTATTTCAAAATACTTGAATAGTATGCTTGAAATCAAGCAACTTGATCGGCTGAGCCTGAGCTGTGGTAGAGCTAAGGCTCAGCCAATCAAACTGCTTGATTGCGTGTTGAGATTGCCAATAGATGTCAGAAAGGTTGCCATCTGAGCAAGATTAACGCGGGCAGTTGTGTAGTACCAGGATTTTGTTACAGGAGTATATGTGTGCCGCAATGCCCCAGCAACCAGGAATGTAAGCTGGTCTTAAATAAGCCAGTTTGCACCGGGTAAGTCTTGCTGTCGACGTCAACTGTCCGTCTGACCCGTTCATCTGCATAATTACTAGGTACTCAACCAGCACGGGTATTTGAACCCGAAAGCCCACAATAGCGGCGTTTGCAAACAGTGCAGATCCAAATAAGTCGGCTCGTAACGAGCCGTCTCATCAGGATGTGCACTTTTTGAAAGTAATTTTCATATATTGTTGAGAACAGAAAATACCCTTTTATCATAAATGGACTAGTCTGAAAACCATTTTGTGACTGTTGGATTGGTTGCAAAATTAACATATGAAAATCCATTACGGTTACTGAGGGGTTAAGACATGTATCACCAGTATAGCTCCGGATCATCTTTGTACAGCGACTCGACTTGTTATACCCATTTTTATTTTTTATTTTTTATTCTTTTTTTTAAATGTCTATAAAGTTTCGTCACGGTGTACGCAAAGTGAATCCGATTTTCGATTTGAATTTCATTTTGGATTTCGGGCCATGGATTATCTCCCCCCTTTTGGATTCAATTTTGTCTTGTAAGTCGTACCACTTTTAAAACCTAATAACTGCAGACTTGACATTTGGTATGTGGCTTCCTTATGGAGGGCTAAGTTAATCTCGCTTTTTACAATTTTTCCTTGTAATAAGTAACAGTTTTAAACCATAATAGCTGGAAACTTAATATTTGGTATGTGACTTCCTTATGGTGTGTATATGCGCAAAGTGAATTAAAATTTTTAATTCGAGTCCGAGTCATGTATTATTTCCACTTTTGGACTTAGTATTGCGCAAGTTGTCCTGTACGTCATAAACTATTTAAAACCAACTAGCTGGATAATATCATATATGTTATGTGGCTTCCTCGTGGTGTGTATATGCACAAAGTTAATTTAGATTTTTGATTTGACACCCAGGTCATGGATTATCTCCCCTTGTTGGGCTTAAGGTGTTAGGTCATATATAGATACATTTGGCTTCAATGATAATTGCTTCATAATGTTATGTGATATATGAATATAACATATGTGAATATTGTCTTGTTATTGTCTACTATATCGTACATTGAGCTGCCATCTCCGCCAACTTTGTATGTACAAGCCATCGTACCGTACAGTTTAACCACTTCGTGCGATTGACACATACTATGACAATAAACCAAATAATTTGATGCAATACATCATAGACTGATATGACAACGGCGTGCTATAAATATTATGCCAGCAAAATATACAAAATACGAGATATCTGAGCATTTTCCCATCAATCTCAAAATATATGTTGTGTGATTTACCAGGTAAAAGTGATACACTGTGCGACTTTCTGTATATGAGGCTATTTACAATGGTGGTTCATGTTGTTAAAAACACAGGCACAAACCTGTCCAGAAAACTGACATATTTTACTGTTTGGTGTAATATACTTTACAGGAGTCTGTTGTCCTGGCTTTTCTACATGTGATTGACTACACTATATCATATGTCCTACTTCACATTTTGTGTTTTGTGTCAAACGTCAGAAGAGGTGAAAGTAGCTTGAACACACAAAGATGACCGAGTTCGCCACTCCATGTGCCGTATATGATACAGTAACGAGGCAGTGTTCACATATAGTTTATACATATATTCCATCACATTTACGAAGCAATCATTGAATAAAAGAATGATCAGGTATATAACGGGTCCTTAAACAAGTGGAAACTGTCGGTATATTGCGATTATACACCATCGAGTTCCCTCTATATACATGTAGTATTAAAAACTGTTATCCAATGACAAAATGTGTCTGATTAACAGACTGGTGGAGGACAATCTGTAGCCGATTTCACCAACATTGCAAAGTATACTTATCTTGCTAAGTACACTTTGAAGAAGAAATTTTCAATTTAACGATAAATTTATTAATGTTTATTATACGGAATTTATTACATTATCACAGCCAACAGAAGCAGTTTGGCTGTGATAATGTAATAAATTCAGTATAATAATTCTGCATAGTTTTAATCATCAAATATATGCAGTCGTAAGTTCTATAAGAGATAATGCATTCCGGGAAAAATAAATGATTACTCCCTTAAAGTATACTTAGCTAGGTAAGTATGGTTAGCAATTTTGGTGAAATCGGCTACATATATGGGGCTGTACTGGAAACCACACGTTCTAATGTCCATTTTCTCAATATCACTGATGCTGCACTCCGCACTGACGTAAACTGTTTCACGTCGAAAATGCACCGGTTTCCTGACAATTTGCCACTCAGCGTAATTCAAGTACTGATTCGGATGTGTACCAAGATCAAATAAAACAACTCAACCAATTTCAGCCTAAGGAAACAATAAGTTGGTTATTGAAATCATCTCAATATTTTGTTTATTTTTCCATAAACGTATATGTTGTTACCATTCATTTGAACCGTCTCGTCGAGACGGTTCAAATGAGTGGTAACAACATATACTTTTGAGATGAAATAAAGAATATAGCGATTGTTTTCTAAAAAGTCATACTATTATAATTGTATCCCGTCTTTATTGGACTAAATCACTCACTCCCCTTACATTACACCGGCGGTTTCGCTGCAGGGCGACGTCGTAGGGGCTGAAGTCCTGGGCTTGCAGAGGTTTGCCGACGGTCGCCGTGTAGACTAGGGATCCGGCAATGCAGAAAATGAAGAAACAGATTGCAATGTATTAAAACAAATATTTAATTATTGATTTGTATCGTATTTCTGAACACAACTGTACATACAAGTTGGATATAACTATCATTGGAAAACATAGTTTTCTAATCGATGGCTACTAATTTAATTTAAAGGGGCATATCAGGCTATTTTGAAAACAATACTATAAAAAATAAAAATAAAATTGTAAAAAGTGGTTTAATTTAAGATATATGAAGATACTAGGACCGATGGGCTATATAGAAATTCACATTGAAACAACCCAGCGGTCCTTGTATCGTCATATATCTTCAACTAAACCCCTTTACACAGGGCCATGGTGAAAACACATTTTTTTTTTTATAGTATTTATTTTCTTAAAAAAAATTGTGATATGCCCATTTAAAGGTGCATGCCCACTCAGTAAGCACAAAATGTTCATTATATCAGAGACATCATCTGAAACATTTTATGGCAAAAAAAACATTCATTCACCATAATCCACGTATTGATTGGCATTATTATACATTTTATATCAGACGTAACTTTCGACACTGACATCAGGGGCGATAACCGTGTTTCCTTAAAATGTTAACGGACATTACTATTTATACTCTGTATTTATTTTTTGATGTGCAATGTTCATACTTTATAATCTGTCGAAAATATTATTTGTTCATGTCACGCATTTAATTAGTATAAATAATTAAAAGATATCATGCCTCATTTACATATGAAAATAGTCTAATACCACCGCGCGTCACTATCAGTAAACTAAATGTGTATATCTGTATAGCGGGCACTCGTAATTTTTAGACCTGGTGGAATAGTGACACAATTGTTCACTTATTTAATTCCAATAAAGAACATGTTGTGCCGACTGAGTGGGCATGTACATTTAACTACTGAGTGGGCATGTACATTTAACTACTGAGTGGGCATGTACATTTAAATGTACATTTAACTACTGAGTGGGCATGTACATTTAACTACTAAGTGGGCATGTACATTTAACTACTGAGTGGGCATGTACATTTAACTACTGAGTGGGCATGTACATTTAACCTGGATGCGAAGGGTAAATTAAACAATGGGATTCATCCTTACCGGAATCCCGATATCACTGGTTTGGCCCGCAGATCATGGCATTTTATCTTTGGCTTTCTTGCATGTGGTTCTAGTGTGTTTTAGATGGTCAAGTATCGTTACTACCAAGGTAGCGAACTCGCATTTACCACCGTTGTGCGAAATTCCCACAAAATGTGGTCTGCAACGCGTTACAGCGTGTCGAAACTGCTGTTTGTGGCGTGTTTTCAAGTGTAAACTAACAATAATTCGCTTCTTAAAATCTTGGTCGAATATTAACTGTTAGGCCCTGTTAAAATACACACTTTCACTTCCTGATTATAAATAAATATTACCCGTCATATTGGAAAATGTTTAAATCACGTGACATGCAGTGGTTCGGTTGGTTACAAGATACAAGATGTTATTTCCAATTAAGTTCCCTCAAGGGGCAAACAATTTCATACTTTGATTAGAGTTATTCATACATGAAAATAACAATTAAATACATGTAATGTAAACTTGTGATCAATCACTACCGCAATAAAAGCCAATAATGTATGTATGAGACTGGATTTATCCGCGTTTCTCGAATGACTGAATCAGGAAATTGCCTAGTTCTCTCAAAATATTAGTGTTTTCACAAGATAGAAGCCAAATAAATTGATTTGATACTGAACGACTCGAAAAGTTAGGACATTCTGATGAAATATATGACATTAACATAGCTCTCTCTCTCTCTTGTGAGTAATGTGGACAGTTGAACAAAAAGTGTAGTTCATCTTCTATGGAATTATTCATACAATTCTCACACAATCTAGATTCTACTGGAGTCTTGTTGTATCTGCCAGTGTCTATACGCATTTCAAAATTGTCAATACCATCTAAATAGTGTTCTAACTGAGAATTATATTTAAATGTAAAGTAAGTCCTTAATTTACCAGTAGTTAACTTTGTCTTCTCTTTTGCCCAATTGTCTTGAAACTGCTCTACTAATTTCAATTTAATTTTCCTGACAAGTATTGGCAATGATGTTGATGTACAGGAGAGAGACAACATTCTCAGTTAATCTTAATTAGCTAACCAAATCACTGCCTGTCACATGATTTAAAAATCGTAAAGATGTTTTACTTCGAGAAGGATGTGTTCCTAACATAGGAAGAAATTATACAACAGAACAGATGACGGATAATATTTATTGATACACAGGAAGTGAATGCGTTTGATTTTAAAGGCCCAACAATCGGTGCCCTGGTACCGAATTTAGAAGGCGGGGCATATCCAATTACTGATAGCGTCTCTAGCCTGTCAGTTATACACTGGCTTTATAAATAGAATACATACACAGCAGCACATGTTTGTCGTCTGCTCCCAATGTAAAACAGTGAGGGGGCTGCTGGATAGCCAGTATATGTGTTTCTGTACTGACCAGTATCTAGATATACAATATGTAGGTTTGTTATCAAGCTTGTGGTCCCATAAAACACACAAATGATACAGTGAATACCAAACCCTCAAATAGTATTTGTATGTTTTATTTGTTCAGGAAAATGATTGAGAATTTACTGAAAGTGTTAATTAAAACTTTCTACATGTAGTATTTTGCTGCTAACTATTTCAAAGCAAAGAGTATTTTGATGCTATTATATAAATTATTAAAAACATAAAGAAGTAAAATTGAATGAAACACCTTTCCATGTGTCACACAATGACAAAATGGGACTTATTGAGTGTTTGATAAGTTTAAATCACATTCAGATAGCACATGACTACAGCATGATGCAGTTTATATCATTAATTAGAGCCACCACGAATGACCACCAAACTAAACAGTGTAGATCCTGATGAGGCTGCGAGGATGCACCAGCTGATCCGGGGATATGCATGTCGTAACGTGTCCACGTGTCCGTTACTTAGAGTATGTCACCTACATATAGTGAAACCTATATTGTACTTCTGGACCTGAACAAGGTTCCTATCTTCGATGTATTTTGTAAGTACATGTAGTAACCAATATATAAGAATATGTGTTTGTAATAAGTCAGTATTTGATACAAATGTGTATCTGTGTCATGTCATTCCTCAGATAACCCCGTCCCAGTTAGACTGCATTGCTGCAGATATAATATATGCTGACAGCTAATTAGAGACCAGTGTTGAAATGGCCATACTGGTATGTGTTAGGATACATGAAATAAGGCTGCTAGAAAACGTGAATTCATGTAGTCATGTAAGTTCCAGATCATACTGCACATACATGCTGTTTTGTGAATGTGCATACTAACCCGAGTATATGCTGTTTATAATTAGTATATACTGCATTTTCACAGCCACTGTATCAAGTTTCTAGGCGACATATTTCTCTTGCTGGTATATTAAACCATGGTTTTTTATCATTCACCTTGTTATGTGCATACCAAACACATATTTAATTTGATATTACTGTCCAAAATCAAAGTTGTGCAGCTGGCACACTGTCTGATGTTGATCATACAGGCAGTTATATAGCTGTTATCACTAAACACTCACTAAACACGTGGGGCTGTTTAATTACAATGTCGGGTCATGAACTCAGCTCTATGAATGAATTACATACGCAACACCTACGCCCCGCCCGGCAAGTTTGAATCAGTTGTCAGTTGAGTACATTGTATTACTTCAAATGCACATTTACATTTGTTTTCTTAAATCCGAATTTTTCTAGACCTTTCATAGTTGTATTATCTATGTCTGTGTGAAATAGTGTAATTATTTGTTCAGTGCATAGACATAGAATATTCTATGTCTATGTTCAGTGATATTTCTAAACTATCTGAAAATGTGTCCCTGAAGTGAAGCATGCATAACATTATCAAAAAGCCTGCCCAGCGCCATCTGGTAGCTTTTATATCCCAGTTGGGATCGGTGCCCTGGTACCGAATTTAGAAAGAGGGGATTATCCGATTACTGATAGCGTCCCTAGCCTGTCAGTTATACGCTGGTTTTATAAATAGAATACATATACAGCAGCACCTGTTTGTCGTCTGCTCCAAATATAGAACAGTGAGGTGGCTGCTGGATAGCCAGTCTATGTGTTTCTGTACTGATCATAATCTAGATGTATGGTATGTAGGTTTGTTATCAAGCTTGTGGTCCCATAAAACACACAAATGAGACAGTGTATACCAGTCCCTCTAATAGTACTTGTATGTTTTATTTGTGCAGAAAAAATGATTGAGAATTTACTCAAAGTGTTAAAAATTATATAGTATTTTACTGCTAACTATTTCAAAGCAAACAGTATTTTGATGCTATTATAGAAATAGAAGGAAGTACAATTGAATCAAACAGCTTTCCATGTGTCACACAGTGACAAAATGGGGCTTATTGAGTTTTTGACCAGTTTAACTCACATTCAGATAGCCCATGAATACAGCATGATGCAGTTTACATAATTAATTAGAGCCATCATGAATGACCACCATGCTAAACAGTGTAGATCATGATGAGGCTGCGAGGATCCATCAGCTGATCCGGGAATATGTGTTAATTAATTATTTGAGTTTTTTTTATGTAGATTTGGCGTTCCAGGAACGCCAAATATACATAAACTGAAATAATTATTGATGATTTAGAGAGCTCTTCAAATGATTTGGAGCTAGCTGTAACTATTTAATGCTATTTCTAATTATTTAGAGCTAGCTTTAATTATTTGAGTTTATGTAGATTTGACGTTCCATACAATAAGCCATATTTTGTCATGTATAACAAATAATTAATTACATTTAGGCATGCGTATAATTTTCTAAATAATAAGTAATAATTGCCACCCCCCCCACCCCCCCCCCCCCCCCCCCCCCCCCCCCCACACACACACACACACACACACGACTTAGACAAAAGCACCGTAACAGGTGTTCGACCAGCGTAGACCGACCAGTGTAAACACCCAGATCAGTCCGCGCAGATGTAGTCACTTCAGTAGCATTACTGACACTTCATCAGCATGATACGATTGTAATCCGATAGAATTACTTTGCGAAATGATCAGGATGAGTGTTCAATCTCTTGCGCCGGTTACTAGACGAACATTTGTTATGCATAATCTTTAGCATGTAGATGAATGAGAATTCGTCAGGAATCCACCTTTATTTCAACGTGAAACATTTTACACTGGCGCGGAGTGCAACACCAGTGGATATATTAAACTACAGTGGAACCTCTCTAAACCGGGCACCAAGAAACACCTGTGATATTATTGTTCTTGAGTTTCTTGACCATTTATCTCAGGTGATAATGTCTCTTCGTGATCACATAGCACACACCTATGGCTCAGAGTTATCAAATGCCTGATTTACAGCGAAACCTCTCTAAGGTTTAGAGAGGTTTCACTATATTTCTATCGCACCAGTGCTAGCTGGATTAGACCAGCTTGCTCTGAGTTGCCCTGTCACAATATTGTCAAGCACTTGTCACATGAAGCATTTGACATAACAAGCTATAAATTTGCATATCGATGGTCTAGTAACATAAGGTCGTAACTGTTATGCTAAAGCATAACAGTTACGACCTTATGTTACTAGACCATCGATATGGCATCGTCTTTTGGTATGCTATGTACATGTATCAGCAAAATCTAAAATCTGCCCATTTTAGTTGCGGATTCAGGATTCCACTTTTTTTTGGCAATTGAGTGTTCGAATTTCGACTCCACAATACCCCCGTCCCGCACCCTTCGACAAAATCCTCGTTCCGCCATTGCGTTGTTTGTTAGGAAGGCGTTAAAAAGAAAATCAACTGTAAAAATGACGCCACAGATTACGTCAAGTAAAAAACAGACGTTGGTTGGAAAGGTTCGGAAACCACGTGATCCCATACTCAGGTCCCTGTTGATTATTTTGAAAACAATTAGTAACCACCAATAACACACCTAGCGTTACGTATTTCGCCAAATACTTGTCAAGGTTATGAACAACTGTTGTCACTAATACCTGTTTATTTCAGGTTACGCATCGCTGCCGGTGACTTGAACAAAAAAAAACGATTTAAATATATAGAGGATCTTACATAAGTGATGATATAATATGATATATATGATGATATTTATTAAAACGAGTTTACTGATTTCATAAGAAACCAGGCTACCTCGTTTCTTACGAAATTAGTCAACAAATTTAATAAATATCATATTAAATCAACTCAAATGCCAGATTATATTTATTGCATAAACAAAGCACAATACGTTGAAGCTGTAATGACCAGCTAGCACGTTTTCTGTACCGGCCTCATTTGCATATTTATTACACTAGTGTATTATGATTTGTATTACACCGTGCTATTACATTGTGAAAGTCTACTTCATGCAATAACTACTTTATTAACAACTACACATTGTGAAAGTCTACTTCATGCAATAACTACCTTATTAACAACTACACATTGTTTTGCTTTACTAGTATACGTCACTGTTAAGCATACTTGAGACATAACATCGTTAAATTCTAAGAACCGTTAAGTGGGTGCACAGATGCATCCGGGAATATTAAAAACAAAAACAACATATTGCAGTAGAAATTTGTCGTTGTAACTCCGAGAGATGGCCCTTCATCTGGTGAATTCCACGATAGTATTTATTTCTAAAATTATATGTTCCGTAATTAGCGTTTAGTTTAAAGTTTGTAAAATGTTCAGATTCCAATGCGGAGTCATTCAAACACATTCATCATTCTTTACAAACCTTTGACTTAGTTTAGAGAATAAATGGCTGTGTATTATTTCTAAATCACTATCGTGGATACGGAGAAATGTAAATCACAAGGTTGATTACTTTACCGCAGCGGTAATTCGTGGCTGTGACTGGAGAAATGGGGCTTGTGACATTTTTGGCTATATTGTCTATCGCGAGCGTGGATAGCTGCACCTTGTTCGCATTATAGACAACAGGTTGCACTTTATCGTTACACCAAGCTACACAGTAAAAATGTGCGTAATGGCAGTTACTTCGCGCACTAAACTATAGAAAAAACCTGCAAGGCGTTGACGTTCATACTTGGCTATGTTATTGAGAGACAATTCCACAATATGACACAAAAATATTACCATAAACTTGCCTAATAAAGTGTGCATTAGTAAAAGTCTTATGTCCACGAAGTAGAAAGTAAACAAAGAACTCTTCAAAAGCACAGTTGGAAAGAATACTCTGTCATAACTCATGTAATGCAGTGTAATTAAATGTAATTAAATGAGTTATGTACTCATAACTAGAGCGTGGGTGATGTTTCAGCTGATCTGTGTCTACACTGGTCAAAATTGTCATAAGCCCCGTTTCTCTCGTCACAGCCACACTTACGCAATTGCACTCCCAGACGTGTGTTGATGTGTTTTATAAGAGCAGGTCAATGTACGCATTAAGTTGTTTACTTAACAAGCTCAACATCGCTAGTAGTGTGTATATATAGGTAGACAAGTGATAGACCAGAACAAGACGTTAGTAGCGTACGATACATTACATCTACGAGTGATAGGCTTGAACAAGACGTTAGTAGTGTACGGTACATTAAATCTAAGAGTGACAGACTTGAACAAGACGTTAGTAGCGTACGATACGAGTGATCGACTTTAACAAGAAGGGGCGCCATGAAAACAGCGGTGTTGAGTGGGATTTCTCTCCTTCTACTTGCGTGTCTACTCGCACAGCAACCCGTACATGGACAAAACATGTTTCAGTACCGTAAGTGCCATTTTGTAAGCATGTACATGAACGTGTAACCGCAGTGTGTATCGCGATCCTTTGATGGCGTATTTCTGCCATCTTCAAAACGCGATAACGCGATAGGCTAACTCGTCTTGCTACATTTATAAGACTATACACTTTATCGCGTCAAGATGTCTTGCCTACTGTACAGGACCAGGGGCCCGTTTCACTAAACTTCGTACGACTAAAATGTGCGTAAGTGCAAACTTATGATAGTCTGTAAATTTCACATTTGCAATGTTTTCTTGTAAACAAGTATTGGATTTACAGTTATTTAGCATAGGCTGCATGCAGCCTATGCTCAATAAATGTAAATCCATCAATTGAAATTTCCAGAAGATCCTAAATTTGCGCATACGAACATCTTAGTTGTACGAAGTTTATTGAAACGGGCCCCAGTTTTATTGAAGCAATGTTACAATGAGTTCATATGATCGATATGAATTTCTGGCAGCTTGATTTCCTGAGCCTGAGCTACGGTACATCTCAGGTTCAGCCAATCAAACTGCTTGATTGCGAATTGAAATTACCAATAGATGTTCAGAAATGCTGACATCGCGGCAAGATTAACTATCAATTGTACAAGATGTCTGCCTGAAAACACGCTAACACCGTCGATGAAATATACCCTTAAAGGGGCATATCACGATTCTTTGAAAAAAATACTATAAAAATAAAAACGTGTTTTCATCACGGCCCTGTGTAAAGTGGTTTAATTGAAGCTATATGACGATACTAGGATACTAGGACCGCTTTGTTGTTTCAGTATTTTCACCCATATAGATACATAAATGTCGGATTTCCTGTCTTGTTGCGTTCAACTTGTTGCGTTCAAAAAGAAATTTCAGCGATCCTAGTATCGTCAAAAATCTTCAATTAAGCCACTTTACACAGGGCCATGATGAACACGTTTTATATTTTATAGCTTTATTAAAACAAAAATCCTGATACGCCCCTTTAAGCGTACATTAACATAAAATAAAACTTGCCATGAAAACAAAAACAATCTGAAGGCATATTATTATAATAGGCCGTAAGATGGCTATTTTAGGTTTTCATGTCAATCTTTATTTCGCATACTTTCTGCTTGTTTTTGTCGCGCCCGCTTGCGGACAGCGCGATATAATCATCACAATATCGTACTCACGTCCGCCCGTATGTACGTCCGTGTTAAAGATTTTGGTTACGGTGTCTCGGTATACTATCAAAGCCTCGGCGGCACGACATGCGGGCCGCGGCTACGGGGCACCAAGTGGGACATGGCTTAATTTTGTGCCACAAAATTCATTTTTGTGCCACAAAACTCAATTCTGTGTCAAATTCACTTTTGTGCCACAAAATTCAATTCTGTGTCACAAAATTCAATTCTGCACACGCATGTAAGAAGGACTACCATTGGTCAGAAACTGCACTGGAGAAATGGGTCACGGTCGCCGATCTACACATTCAATGTCGATGATTCATTTCTCATTCTGCCGATGATTCATTTCTCATTCTGCCATTTTGCTTCAACTATCTCCAAACAGTCAAACGTTGACAAACCCATTCGTATTTAAACTCATTTGCGTTATAATTGTACACATAATTCATGTACATGTAGATCTCCCGCGAGTACAAACCTCATTTAGTGTGTATCGCAATGTACATCTGCCTTGCTAAATCAATAATACACGCGCTGTGACCTGTGTTCTGACTGCTGTCTGTGTTTATAAACAGAATGTGTGTGTTGTGCCATTTGAGGAAACTATTTGTAGTATTTGTGTGCATACCATGGATACTAAGATGGTGTATACTGTAAATAATGCATGTAGACACATAGTTGCGAACACGCAACTAGTAGACACAGATCCAATACCATTTGTTTCACAAGGTTAGATCTACTGTTAGAATAATACGTCATCTAATGTTATTTTCGAGCATAAAACGTTACCTGATAAATAGAATACCAGACTAGTGTATTTTAATATCAAGTTTATCAGGCTCGGCTCGGAAACGGTAGGAATTCCTCGGCAAGCCTCGGAATTCCTACGCGTTTCCTAGCCTTGCCTGATAAACTTGATATCAAAATACACTAGCCTGGTATTCTCTATATATGGGCATGCTCTCAGGTCTAGCTATGTCCCGGCTACTTTATGTTTGACCCTGTTTACATAATTGAGGGAAAATTCTGAATATTTTTCTTATTTATCCTTCAAAGTATATATGCTTATATGGTGTGACCACTCATTTGTAATCATAATATAACCAAAATAACTGTCCATAAAGAAGTATAATATTGATATATTGGGTTATAAACCTGCAAGTGTACTCCACCATCTAGTAAAATGGACTAAGACCAATCTCAACCAATCAACGTAGAGATGACATAGACTATCCTACGCAAACTAATTTTTGTGGACAAAAATGAATTCTGTCCCACAAAACTGAATTTTCTTCACAAAACTCAATTCTGTCTTACAAAATTGAATCCTTTATAACAAAAATGAATTTTGTATACGAAACGTATACAGAATTGAATTTTGTGACACAGAATGGAATTTTGTGACACAGAATTGACAGAATTGAATTTTGTGACACAGAATTGAATTTTGTGACACAGAATTGAATTTTGTGACACAGAATTGAATTTTGTGATTTTTAGTGTTACAAAACTCAATTTTGTCTGGACAAAATTGGTTTTGTACACATAATTAACCTGTCCTGCATGGCGCCCCGTAGCGGCCATCAAGTTTAACATAATTAGGAAATTGTTAATAGTTTTACCATATCTTCCAGCCCAGGCGTTATTCACCTGTGATTTTAGACAACGCTACTCTCATGCTAGAAGATACCCAACGTGATCTACCATATCCTACCAGTTGCCGATTTCATCAAAATCGATAAGTAAACTTATCTAGCTAAGTATAGACCGGGGAACAATATTCCACTTAATAATTTTATTTAATGAAATAAAATATTTTCTAATCAAGACAATGGTTGTGGCAATGTAATAAATAAAGCGTATGGAAGCTGCAAGATTTTAATCATCAAATATAAACAGCCCTTTGTTCTGTATTAAATAATGCTTTTCAATAAAAATAAATAATTATTCCCTCAAATATACTTACATGTAGCTAGATAAGAATACTTAGCAATGTTGGTGCAATCGGCAGCATGTCATTCATCTCCATTCATCTCCATTTCCCGCTTGTAGGGTGCGGAGCCGACTGCCAGGACACGTGGTGCTACTACAACCTAGGGTGTACCAAATGTAATTCGCAGTACTGCACCATGTTCAGAGGATCCAGGTACGATATATATGGTGGTCAGTTGGGGACATTTCGTCTCTTCGTCGAAACGAATATTTAGAATATTACATTTCGTTCCTGAGTTGCACGCCTCCTAGAAACGAACATCAAACAAAGATTAAGAATATTACATTTCGTTCTTAGTTGTGCACCGCGAAGAGACGAACAATACATATCATTAATTGTTCGTTCCTTCGTTTCCACGCCGAGTAGAGACAGAAATTAATCCTTCTTAATTTTCGTCTCTACGCTGCATTGAAACAAAAAAACGAAATTTAAGTTTCTTAATTTTTGTCGTAGAAACTAAGAGACAAATGTCCTTAACGAGTCACCATAGAACCGTGTACAATCTTAATGCAGCAATGACTGGAGAATTGGGACTTATGAGATGTGTGACCAATGTAGCTACTGATCAAATAGTACACACATGTAACTTGATATCGATCTAGAAGCATGGCGGGTATTTTATTGATGCAATAATGAACGGTGCAGATCCTGTTCAGACTGTGCGGATGCACTGGTCGCAAAACCCATAAGCCCCATTTTTCTAGTCAAAGGTACTTATTGCCACGGATTGCGATCGGTATACAATGTATGTACATTATAACAAGAGTGCCGTAAGTCACGAATATAATGTTCGACAATGTCCAGCCGTGGGTAAACGTTTGCCGTGGCACGAGGGAACTGTTTGAACCCCAAGGCCGTAGGCCGCGGGTTCAAACAGTTCCCGAGTATTTCGGTATCTCTGGTGAATGTGTGCATTGTTACCAACATGAAATTTACATCAGCTCCTGCGAATTCAGGTTATTGACAGTATAAAGGGGCGCCGAAAGTTCTGAACGGTGAATGTGTAGATAATTCGCGATTTCTGTCATGTGTAATTTTGAGCACTAGTTGCATAATACTATGAAAATTACCCAAAATCAACGAAATCCACCCAAATCTACCTAAATCCACCAAAATGACACCAAAATAATGACCATCTGTGAGAAACACAACAGTCTCACAATGTTATAAAATTATCTCGTTCTTGTATTTCATTTGTACGGAGCCCCGCAGGGGACTCATAATTGTTTTTGTTATTAATTCATTCCCACGAAATAACAATTCGTTCTAAATAACAAATCGTTCCCTAAATTATTATATCGTGGGAAGGAACGAATTGTCATTTCGTGAGAAAGAATTGTTATATCGAGGGAACGAATTGTTAATTCGTGGGAACGAATTGTTATATCGATGGAACTAATTGTTAAATTGAGGGAACGAATTTTATTTCGTGGGGCTCCGTACCTTTTAGCGAGCAGAGATAAACCGCAAACTATTTAACACTCTTTGCATGACGGAGAATTATTTGCTGCAATCACGTGTAATTATATAGGACGTTTTGAAACGTTTGGACGACATTACCTTCAAAGTTGAAGACTAAACTAAACCGATATTATTTTGTATCACTGACTGATCATCAGACAGAGGCATATACGTTATGCTTGTTTTAACACCTCCCACTCAACAGCATACCAAACAAATGTCAACTACTGAAGTAGTCGTTGCTATGCATCTCTCACATATACCACACTGTGTTTTATTCAATTAATTACGGTGCATGTATTTATTTGCGGAAATTTATTTGAAAGCTTCAGTGGAAGAAAGGGGCTAAGTCCTTAATAAAGGGGCCAGTAGAAGAAGGGGGCTAATTCCCTTAGGGACTTAGTGCCCAATTTCTACTGATCCCTTCGAATTACTCGTAACTATTACAAGAACATAATATTCGGATGTAATTTGGCAAATATCACCACCGTGACAGGGAACACACACGTTTGAATCAGAGCGTAATTGCCGATCCCGCATTCACCCACCACCCCTGACAACATTGATTTGGCGTAACTGGATAAATACATGTCCCTAATGACTCATGTTGATAATTACAGTCAATCGTCTTCTCGAACTTCGCAGACAAGAAGGAATTATTGTACGCGACTTATATAGGGCTACATGTTCGATAGTACGGAGCCCCGCAGGGGACGTATACTTTTTTTTTTATTAATTCGTTCCCACGAAATAACAATTCGTTCCCTCAATTTAACGATTCGTATCCACGAATTAGCAATTCGTTCCCTCAATTTAACAATTCGTTAATTCGTGGGAACGAATTGTTATATCGTGGGAACGAATTGTTAATTCGAGGGAACGAATTGTCATTTTGTGGGAACGAATTGTTAATTCGTGGGAACGAATTGTTAAATTGAGGGAAAGTAGGGGACGTAGACTTTTTTTTTATTAATTCGTTCCCACGAAATAACAATTCGTTCCCTCAATTTAACAATTCGTATCCACGAATACAATTCGTTCCCTCAATTGAACAATTCGTTCCCGCGAAATAACAATTCGTTCCCACGGAATTCGAGGGAATGAATTGTCATTTCGCGGGAACAAATTGTTAAGTCGAAGTACGAATTGTTATATCGTGGGAACGAATTGTTAATTCATAGGAACGAATTGTTAAATTGAGGGAACGAATTGGGAACGAATTGTTAAATTTAGTGAACGAATTGTTATTTCGTGGGAACGAATTAATAAAAAAAATCCATGTACCCTGTGGTGCTCCGTACGATGGTACCGTCAGCATGCGACAATACAGAGCAATGAAAACAGGATTCGTCGGCATCGTGGAAACGCCAGTCAGAAACTCGAGGACTCTTTTGTAGCGTTTAGTATATTTTTATAGAATTTATTTCCTTACTTTGAATTATTAATTTATAATTATTGAACCTGTAGTTCGCTATCAAGAACTAATGGTTATTCCCAACTTGTTTCGTACATGTTCGCTTGTCGCTTGTTCTAACTGTGTGTGTCTACCTACATACTTTCAATTACACCACCCCCTCCCCCGCCCCCCGCTTCCCCTACCCCACATCCACTCCAGCTTTCTGAGCCAATGACGATATCCTGTATACAGCACCGCCTGCGCTGATCGTGCCAACATTTAAATTGATTTGTACTTCAAAATACTTGAATAGTGTGCTTGAAATCAAGCAACTTGATCGGTTGAGCCTGAGCTGTGATACAGCTCAGGCTCAGTCAATCAAACTGCTTGATTGCGAGTCGAGTTTACCAATAGATGTCAGAAAGCTTGCCATCTGAGCAAGATTAACGCGGGCAGTTGTGTAGTACCAGGCTTTTGTTCCAGGAGTATATGTGTGCTGCAATGCCCCCGCAACCAGGAATGTAAGCGGGTCTTAAATAAGCGATTTTGCACCAGGTAAGTCTTGCTGTCGACGTCAACTGTCCGTCTGACCCGTTCATCTCATCTGCATAATTACTTGGGACTCAATCAACACGGGTATTTCCGTTCATTTATATGGAACAGTTGGCCGTCGTCAGTTGGGCTCGTAACGAGCCGTCTCGTCAGGATCTGCACTTTTTGAAAGTAACTTTCATATATTGTTGAGAACAGAAAATATCCTGTTATCATAAATGGACTAGTCTGAAAACTATTTTGTGACTGTTGGATTGGTTGCAAAAATTAACATCTGAAAATCCATTACAGTTACTGAGGGTTGAAAGGGTTAAGACATGTATCACCAGTGTAGCTCCGGATCATCTTTGTATAGTGACTCGACTTGTTATACCCATTTTCCTTTTTCTTTTATGTATTATTTCCACTTTTGGACTTAGTATTGCGCAAGTTGTCCTGTACGTCATAAACTATTTAAAGCCAACTAGCTGGATAATTCATATGTGGTATGTGGCTTCCTCGTGGTGTGTATATGCTCAAAGTTAATTTAGATTTTTTATTTGACACCCAAGTCATGGATTATCTCCCCTTGTTGGGCTTAAGGTGTTAGGTCATAGATAGATACATTTGGCTTCAATGATCATTGCTTCATAAGAGTGATGTGATATATGAATATAGCATATGTGAATATTGTCTTGTTACTGTCTACTATATCGTACATTGAGCTGCCATCTCCGCCAGCTTTGTATGTACAAACCATCGTACCGTACCGTACAGTTCGACCACTTCGTGCGTTTGACACATACAGCAAACCAAATAATATTTGATGCAATACATCATAGATAGATATGACAACGGTGTGCTATAAATATTATGCCAGCAAACTATACAAAATACGAGATATCTGAGCATTTTCCCCATCAATGTCAAAATTTACACTTTACCATAGTTAATAGCATAGTAGATGAGTAGACACCACGGACAATGCACTCAGGTAACTGCTTACATGTCACTGGAGTTGATAGCTAATAACACCGTACACCGTACCGTAGTGGGTATATATGGTATATGTTGTGTGATTTACCAGGTGAAAATGATACACTGTGCGATTTTCTGTATATGAGGCTATTTACAATGGTTGTTAAGAACACAGGCACAAACCTGTCCAGAAAACTGACATATTTTACTGTTTGGTGTAATATACTGGCTTTTCTCTACTTCATATTTTGCGTTTTGTGTCAAACGTCAGAAGAGGTGAAAGTGGCTGATGGCTTGAACACACAACGATAACCGAGTTCGCTACTCCATGAGCCGTATAGGATACGGTAACGAGGCTGTGTTCACATATAGTTTATATATATATTCCATCACATTTATGAAGCAATCATTGGATCAAAGGATGATCAGGTATAGTACGTGTCCTTAAACAAGTGGAAACTGTCGGTATATTGCGATTATGCACCCTCGAGTTCTGTTATTAGATTAACGGAATGGTGAAGGACAATCTGTAGCCGATTTCACCAACATTGCAAAGTATACTTATCTTGCTAAGTACACTTTGAGCAAGAACATTTAAATTTAACGATAAATGTATTAATGTATCACAGCCAAAAGAAGCATTTTGGCTGTGATAATGTAATACATTCAGTTAAGTCAGCTACATATATGGGGCTGTACTGGTAGGCCTACCACACGTTCTAATGTCCATTGTGCCAATATTACTTGTGCTGCACTCGGCACTGGCGTAAACTGTTTCACGTCGAAAATGCACCGGTTTCCTGACAATTTTCCACTCAGCGTAATTCAAGTAATTCGAATTTGTACCACGATCATACAAAACAACTCAACCCATTTCAGCCTAAGGAAACAATAAGTTGGTTATTGAAATCATCTCAATATTTTGTTTATTTTTTCCATAAACGTATATGTTGTTACCACTCATTTGAACCCGAGACGGTTCAAATGAGTGGTAACAACATATACTTTTGAGATGAAATAAAGAAAAATTCGATTTTCTTTTGTGAAAAAAAGTCATACTACTATAATTGTATCCCGTCTTTATTGGACTAAATCACTCACTCCCATTACATTCCCCTCCCCTTTCGTTGCAGGATACGTCGTAGGGGCTGAAGTCCTGGGCTTGCAGAGGTTTTCTGACGGTCGCCGTGGTCACTAGAGATCCGGCGAAGCAGAAAGTGAAGAAATAGATTACAATGTATTGAACAAAAACAAAATATTGTTTTTTTTTTATTGATTTGTATCGTATTTATGAACACAACTGTACATATAAGTTGCATATAACTATCATTGGAAAGCATAGTTTTGTAATCGATGGCTACTAATTTAATTTAAAGGGGCATATCAGGCTATTTTGAAAACAATACTATGAAAAACAAACAAAGATGTAAAAAGTGGTTTAATTTAAGATATATGACGATACTAGGACCGATGGGCTATATAGAAATTCTGATTCTTATGTACCGATATCAGTGAACATTGAAACAACCCAGCGGTCCTAGTTTCGTCATATATCTTCAACTAAACCCGTTTACACAGGGCCATGGTGAAAACACGTTTTTATTTATTATAGTATTTATTTTCTTAAAAAAGTCCTGATATGCCCATTTAACCTGGATTTCCCGGGTATTTGGTTGGGAGCATGTTGTGCCGACTGAGTGGGCATGTACATTTAACCTGGATGCGAAGGGTAAATTTAACAATGGGAGTCATCCTTACCGGAATCCCGATATCACTGGTTTGGCCCTCAGATACATTTTATCTTTGGCTTTCTTGTCATACATTGTATGTGGTTATAGCGTGTGTTGGATGGTCAATTATTGTTTATATTATATATATATAAAATACGTTTCTAAAACAATTCAAATGTGCCCCGGTGTGATTATTATATTACTACCAAGGTAGCGAACTCGCATTTGCCACCGTTGTGCGAAATTCCCACAAAATGTTGTCTGCAACGCGTTACAGCGAAACTGCTGTTTTTGGCGTGTTTTCGGCATACATTGTACAGTTCTTAATACATCAACATAAATTTCAAAGATTTCAAGTGTAAACTATAAACTAACCCCTAATTCGCTTCTTAAAATCTGGGTCGAATATTAACTGATAGGCCCTGTTAAAATACACACTTTCACTTCCTGATTATCAATAAATATTACCCGTCATATTTGAAATTTGTTAAATCACGTGACAAGCAGTGGTTCGGTTGGTTACCGGAGAGAGATATCATTCTCGGTTAATCTCAATTAGCTAACCAAATCACTGCATGTCACGTGATTTAAAAATCATAAAGATATTTTACTTCGAGAAGGATGTTTTCCTAACATAGGAAGAAATTATACAACAGAACAGATGACGGATACTATTTATATTATTGGTACAGTTTACACGCAAAATCTCTGAGATTTATGTTAATTTCTTGATGACTAATATTTATGTCGCAAATTCACAGTAAACAGCGATTTCCGAGCATTCCAACACATTGTATCTGTGTGGCCGAATTTACCCGATCGTGTGGCAAAATCAAACAAGTGTGGTGCATGAGACTTTTTTACCTTCTAAAATATACATTGTTTAAACACCGAGCGCATTTGATTTCTTTGTACATTGTTTAGAAATGTGTTTCATGTATGAAGAAACAATAATTGACCATCCAAGACACGCTAGAAGCACCTGTGTTTCTTGTTAGGTAATAGTTGAATCCGGTTATACCAATTATGAAGGTAGCAACATTAGTACTAATCATATTACTTTTATGAAGCATGGGCCTAGTGACTGGTGTGATATTATTCTAATTGCAGGGCTGAATATATATACTTATTCTATATATCTCCCCCAACCCATCTCAACAGTACATGTGAAATGGGAGATTCAACCACGTTAAACCAGCCTAAAATGACCTTAGATATTGAGAGGCCGTTAAACATCGTTAGCTAAATAAATGTACATAGTTTTCTTTGTAGAAGTTGATTAAAGTTAATGAACGCATCAAAGGACACGTTTTAATGATTGATTTCCGACCGTCGCCGTCCCCAATATCCATTTATAGCATTACACTAATTATGTCACGGTTCAACAGTTTTAACACAATCCCTGTTCGCTATTACACGGTGGTCAAAATAAAATGTCGAGTAAATGGGGGCCGTTTCACTAAACTTCGTACGACTAAAATGTTCGTAAGTTCAAAATTAGGATAGTCTGTAAATTTCACATTAACAATGTTTTCTTGAGCAGCATATGCTCAATAAATGTAAATCCAGAAATTTGAATTTCCAGACGATCATACATTTGCACTTACTAACATTTTAGTCTTACGAAGTTTAGTGAAACGGGCCCCTGTACTTTAGATGAATGACCGGAAGAAATCTCCACTGGCAAATATTCATTGATGTGTTTATAGTGTGGTGGTTTATGGGGCGGGACAGAGCAAGCGATTTAGTCAATTACAAATGTCTAATTTAAACAATGTCTAATTCCCACCTTCTGGAAGTATATTTCTGTCGTATTCATTTGTTTATGCATTCGTGTATGATGTCATCACCACCTCGGGTGGGTGTGTGGTGGTTTATGGGACGGGCAAGCACATGCGATTTAACACATTAAAGCTAGCCAAAGTCTAATTATCGGCTATTGGAAGTACATTTCTGCTTAATGTCCAGTGGGTGGGAGTGTGTGTGGGGAGCAGAGTTTTCATGTAGAACCGATAGCACGGGACAACAAATATCACGACCGTGGAATCGTTTCATGACCTAGTTGCGGACAACTCTGCAAAACTCTCATACAGTACTTCCCGCAACTATTCACCACACAACTCTGATGGTGTTTTTGAGCCTACTTTACGTGTATGTACTCCCGACCAGGGGCGGGGTTGGGTGTCGGTGGTGGAGTGAGACATTTACTTGTGGATGGGGTGGGACATCCACTGCCTCCTTTACTGTGTATGTAGTCCCGACCAGGGGTGTGGTGGGGTGTATTTGGTGGAATCAGATGTGT
The DNA here is from genome assembly GCA_029237695.1 of Conchocele bisecta. Taxonomy (NCBI): domain Eukaryota; kingdom Metazoa; phylum Mollusca; class Bivalvia; order Lucinida; family Thyasiridae; genus Conchocele; species Conchocele bisecta. The sequence goes on from CM055266.1 coordinate 32,540,328, forward strand.
ACTCGGGGATGAGTGAGGTTGGGGGGGGGGGGGCGGCACATAAATTGCGTTATTCCACAACAAATTGTGCATAGTAAATCAAGTATTTTGTACGGACGGTACGGGAGTAAATTTTATGAGTTACTGTTCGCAACAAGTTTAATTCAAGCAGTAAGACATGTACATACATGCGCCAGTTGTAAGGTATCGTTCTAGATTATGTTCTGGCTGTGAATAGAAGCAAAATGGCCCTGAAAAGGGCCGTTTATTCGTAGCTGTGTGGCGTAGGTTATGGCCTACATATAGTTACCCTCCGCCCCCACGTCTTCCAATGGGCCTCCAAGAACGAGACACCGAAGGCGGTGAATGTCGTCTGCCGTACGGCGGGCGTAGTCGTAGAACATGTTCCTCACGCCCTCCACGACGGCCAGTCGCAGACGCAACTGGTAGCGGCGCGATCGTACATTTTCCTCCTTCGCGGAGCGGTACCGGAAGGCGAGACCTGCAAGCGTCTGGTTGATCAGGCGGATCTGTGCGCATGCCTGGCGGAACTGGTTCTCGGCGTGCAGAAGGCTCGTCTCGATTGGCGTCTCAGTGGTCAACATTCTTCCGTCGTTTCGTCACGAAGTCGGAGTTGTTATAACACACATGGCGGGTATATGCGTATTTATAACATACGGGCAACATTCCAAAGATTGATACAATATGTATCATGAGTAAAGGTGTTAAACTATTGGACGATTAATAATTTGATAAGCAGACGACGGCGGGTGGAATATTAAAGTTGGCGTATGAAGTCGTTCACAGGTGTGAGACAGCATTGTGTTGTTTGCGCGTGAGAAAGCAAACTTCGGCGACGAGTAGAGAATGGTGTGAACATCTCTAGATGGACCGATATTTTCGTCTTTGATGTCTGCCGATACCTGTGGATTTTGTCGACAGTGGCCTTGGGTCTTATCGCAAAAGAATAATAGCCATCGGCTGTACAGACGAAATATATAAAAAAAAATATTAAAATTTTACCTAGAGGCAAAATACTGATACATTACACTTTCACCCAATCTCACCATGTTGCAGTGTGGCTGTGCCTGGTGAAATGACTTTCAAATGTGTTTTTGCGATCAGCGTAGACCCAGAGCATTCGCGCAGTCTGACCAGAATCTACACTCTTCGTAACTCAGTTATTTAGAAATCTCTCATGATTACAACATTCCGCGATCGCTGATCTGGATCTACGCCGGTCACCATTCAGTCATTTAAACACCTCTCGTGATTATAATATTCGCGCGATCGCTGGTCTGGATCTACGCCGGTCACAATACAGTCATTTAGACACCTCTCGTGATTATAATATTCGCGCAATCGCTGGTCTGGATCTACACTGGTCACCATTCAGTCATTTAGACACCTCTCGTGATTATAATATTCGCGCGATCGCTGGTCTGGATCTACGCCGGTCACCATACAGTCATTTAGACACCTCTCGTGATTATAATATTCGCGCGATCGCTGGTCTGGATCTACGCCGGTCACCATACAGTCATTTAGACACCTCTCGTGATTATAATATTCGCGCGATCGCTGGTCTGGATCTAGGCTGGTCAACATTCAGTCATTTAGACACCTCTCGTAATTATAATATTCGCGCGATCGCTGATCTGGATCTACGGTGGTCACCATTCAGTCATTTATACACCTCTCATGTTTATAATATTCGCGCGATCGCTGGTCTGGATCTACGCTGGTCACCATTCAGTCATTTAGATACCTCTCTTGATTATAATATTCGAGCGATCGCTGGTCTGGATCTACGCTGGTCAACATTCAGTCATTTAGACGCCTCTCGTGATTATAATATTCGCGCGATCGCTGGTCTGGATCTACGCTGGTCAACATTCAGTCATTTAGACACCTCTCGTGATTATAACATTCGCGCGATCGCTGGTCTGGATCTACGCCAGTCACCATTCAGTCAGTTATAACAAACATAATATAGACATTTATCAGGAGTGAGGTATATTGCAAACATCATAAGCCACATTTCTTAAGTCACAACCACACATATTTTTGCTATCGACGGTACATACACTATCGCCTGCGTTAATCTTGCCAATAGGTGTCCCTTTCTTTTATTTCAAAATACTTTAGTATTGTTCTTGAAAGCATGCACATTGATGGTCGGAGCCTGAGCTGTGCTGCAGCTCATGCTCAGACAATCAAGTTGCTTGATTGCCAGTTGACAATCTTGGCAAGATTTACGCAGGCAGTTGTGTACACCCCGCTGCCTGAATGACGAACAGTGTATTCCCCGATTGATCGGTTAATTATTGGTGTTTAACGGCCTATCAACAGCTAAGGTCATTTAAGGCCGGGCCTACGCAGTGGACTATCCCGTATTTAACCTGTCCACAATGAGGGAAATTGCCAAAATCAGAACTCAATATTTACAGAAAATATATATTCAGCCCTGAAATTAGAATACCCTGATCTGGTGCCAGGTCCATACCACACCAGAGTCACTTAGCTCCAACCCCAAAAATAATATTATCAGCACTAATATTATTACTTCTTTAATGGGGGGGGGGGGTATAATAATAGGATTTAGCTCTCAAGTATTAGAAGGCCGAAAACGTACATGAGGGCCAAACCATCGGTAAAGATGAACCCCGATCGTTAAACCCTTCGCGCGCTCCCGACTAACCACCCACGTGCATGCCCTGAACAAACTGATAATGAGTAACATGCTGTTGGAGTGGCACAAACGCAAGCCCGTATCTGTCCGGATGAGGTGGGTGGGGTACGATGCTCGTGGTAAATAATCTGACATCATTTCAATTCCGACCCGTGTATACCGTGATCAGCGTACAACAATGTGTTGTCAGGCAGCGTGTATTCAGTAATATATATATATATATATTCCACAATAAGCCATGTTATGTGGCATATTCAACTGGATTATATCCAAGTAACGACAGACAGTCAATCAAAGAATATCAGAATATCTGCAGAACAACAGTAATGTGACAATAACAATTTTAATGAACATGAATTAATGCAGTAGAAAACACAGAAACAAAATTAAGTACAACTAACAAGTATCTGTGTCCAGTTTAGAACTCCAAATAATTAACATTCTCTGATTCCACTAGTGTCAAGATATTGGCGTGTTTTTGAGAGTTCACGTCGGTATGACAGACGTATTTGGTAAATAAAACTAGTTTTCGCTGGCAACCTGCGTACATGTCATTCAGGGAATATATAAAGCCGTCTGTTGGGGCTGTCTAAGGAGTGTACATATTGCTCGCTAGAGATATACACTCAACTTGACTGGTTGGAAGGTCGGACCCACGCTGGGTACCATGTTTATCACAGTTTTTGATAGTATTGTAACGAGGGGTTCTTGCGCTTCTTTTCTCTATTCTGGGGAAACGTATACTCATAAGGCTGTGAGAGGTTTTATATATAGTTATTCCCATCGTTACAAGAATTAAGAATAGATGTTACATGTTCGAAAGTTGAGTTCTAACTGCCCATCTCCTGGACTCTACAATCCAAACCTGGAACCATTTGGTCTTGGTCAATTAGCTAATAACTAGATATTTTAATGTCCCGTGCAATATCGGCTTGGCACTGAGTTCACAAACAGTTTAATTGCCGCCCGACCAGAGTTTGACCCAGGTCAGATTACACCCTGTATCTGACCATGGCAATACTACATGTATATCCCAGTTATAGCAGACATACTGTGCAATCTGTCCAGGAGCTATAATGTTTGCTTAGCTTCGTGACATCACTGCGGGCCAATGATAATTTTGAATCCACTGCAAAATGGTATTTACTATAATAACATTAATATACGCTAATATTGTATTTTTCTTTCCGGTGCTATACAAATGAACCTTTGTAAGATAAGTGATCAGTTTACCCTAGAAATGCCCAGTTGAAATAACATAGGATTCAGAAATGATAAGTATTTTGCACTGGCTACTTGTTAAGAATAGGAAATAGGATCAATAGTAAATCTACAATCTATGTAATAATTACACACATGCATATAGCTTGCAACCATTACAGTACAACATAATTATTTTGTTTCCTGTCTTGCATAACATGTAAACTACATGTATAAAGTGGAAAACAAAAGAATTCATGTCCTTTGGCGGTCTATAGCGAAAATATGCATGTACATGTACTCATGTTATGTATACAGAGTCATACCGTCATTCAGTTACAATGCACTTCGTAATATACCAACATTTCAGGTACAATAGAAATACCACCACACACATTGTATATCGACATGAAATTTAACATGGACAAATATTCTATTAATCAGATATATGAACAGAATAAGAGAGAAACATGAGTATTGGCTGGCCAGACCATAACTCAGTCTTTCTGGCATAATGAATCTTATTACATGTGGTCTCAGTTGATAACGCTGCAATCAGTAAAGTTCAAGTCCAGGGGTATTGGAATTAACTGAAATTACGGAAATGCCCATTAGTGTCAGGATAAGATTTCCCATGAAAGGAATCTTAAAGCTTTTGCATGTCAATATATATACATGTAAAACACAATTACACATGAATAGTACACACATTCAACACACTGTTTCTAAAATCTAAATAATATGTCCACAAACATGGTACTGGAAAATAATGTACAGTCGCAAATACAGAAAACAGACTACTTTTTCTGACTTTTTCTGTCTGTCGGTATTTTACCATGACTGCCTGTGACATATTTCTGACATTCTACAGACAAATCTTTGAAGGATATCCATGAATTGTGCGAGTTATCAAAACTGTACCATTTAACCCTGTAATACCAAACTCCATTGGTATATTTCTTTCTGAGAACCTTCTCTATCTGAAAATATTGATTATCTTCCTGGGTCAAACTCTGGTCGGGCGGCAATTAAACTGTTTGTGAACTCAGTGCCAAGCCGATATTGCACGGGACATTAAAATATCTAGTTAGTAGCTAATTGACCAAGACCAAATGGTTCCAGGTTTGGATTGTAGAGTCCAGGAGATGGGCAGTTAGAACTCAACTTTCGAACATGTAACATCTATTCTAAATTCTTGTAACGATGGGAATAAATATATATAAAACCTCTCACAGCCTTATGAGTATACGTTTCCCCAGAATAGAGAAAAGAAGCGCAAGAACCCCTCGTTACATTTGGTGGGGAATCTAAATTCAAAAATGTGTAAATTAATACAGAAATAAGGAAAATTCTACAATTTACGGAATCGGACTTACAGTGCCAGCAGGATGTGTACAAAGAAAATGTGATGCGAAATTTAAACATCAACGGATACTGAATATTTGGACATACTGATGAGCAGCTTACGTTCACAGACATTCAAAATGGCCGACATTGAGAAGAAATTGAATGAATTATATCAAAAACTTTCAAAACCACAGGAAACAACGGATGCCACACTGGTTGCAATGTCGAAATCAATTACAGAAATGAAAGCCAATTCTACATCCACTACTCTACGGCCAGACATTTTTCGTGGAAGAATTAATGAAAATGTTGGTGCCTGGTGCTCGAAATTTCGGGCATATGTAACATTAAACAATTGGGACCAGCAGCCAACCAAAGTGATAAATTCTATGCAGCTGATGTTGGAAGATGGCGCATTATCGTGGTTCTTGGCACTGCCCGACAAACACAATATGTCACTCGACGAACTGTGTGACTCATTAACGAAACATTTTCAGAGCCAGAAGCCAACCTGGCTTCTTGAACAACAGTTGTGGACGAGGAAAATGTCTCCCAATGAAGGATTAGAAGAATTTATTTTGGACATTCACCGACTTTGCCAGGACCTGTCCAAAACAGACAAGGAGTAGACGGCATCATTCGTCCGAGGATTGCCACCCACAATCAGATGCCAAGTTGTCCAGAAAGATCCACGAAATTGGACCGAAGCATGCCAGGCTGCCCGACTAGCACAGCAGGCGGAAGCTATCGTCCACCCAGCAGCACGGGACGGCGCGGGTACCGACATGCGCAACATGATGAGTCTGCAAGCGCAGTCAATTGCGGAACTAGCGTCTGCAATAAAGGGATTGCAGACAACACCGTCGGCACCGTCGGAAGTCGCATACGTGTCCCACATTAGTCGCCCACCGAAGACGATTTGCTTAGCTTCGTAACAGTATGTATACTTGAATATGATTTTTGAAATTTCATCAAATAAGATTGTGCGATTGGTTGATGTATGTCATTTACTGTACATTAACCCTTTTCCTGCTGAGGATACACCATAAATGTTTTGCGGAAATCATAAATATTTTCCTTCTATGCGATAAGAAGTATAATGTCGTGACCACCATTTGAACCGTTTCGCGTCGTCGCCGAGACGGTTCAAATGAGTGGTCACAACGTATACTTTCATTGAGAAATAACAAAAATAAAAATAAAATATTTAATCAATTTCATACCCGTAAAGGTGTATTCCGAAAGGAATGGGTTAAGCTACAAAACCACGTATTGTATATCTGAGACATTTGAAATACAGTGCCTTTGATATACGAATACACAGTGTATACACAATACACATACTCAGATTTTCAAGAAGAAATCTACACACATATTTTATCTCATGAAACGGGGCCTACGTATGATAAAGGTAAATACAACGTATAATTGTACTAGTACATGCCTAACAGTGTCTTCATACTTCAGAATGGAATATCATTGATATTATTACATGTATATTCAAGCACATTTCTTCTATTATAGCTACTTAAAGCTAGTCCCACGTGCCAGGTTATAAAATAGGAAGGCATATTTGTTTCATCTATTTGTTCGGGCAAAATAAACAGTCATTCACCATTTCCTGACGATATATTTGGCATTATTATTCTTCGCATATCAAACATGAATTTCCACTCTGATATCAGGGGCGATAACCGTGTTTCCTTAGATAAATATATTTTTGTTCAGGTGACGCATTTAATTTGTATATATAATTTAAAAATGACCTGCGTCATTTGCATATCAAAATAGCCTGATACCACCGCTAATCACTATCAGAAAAATAAAGATTACTAAATGACTATATCTGTATAACGGGCACTCGTAATTTTTAAAACTGGTGAAATAGTTACACAATTACTAATATACAGTTATTTAATTCCTCTGAAAATTTTTTTATGCCTACTAGATGGGACCCCAACTTTAATAGACTTTGTACGTTCCTATTAATTATCAACGCAATGATAATGTGTCTGATAGTGGTCCTACATGTACGTATAGAAATATCACATACTCATACAAGTTTACCGTTACATGTATACCGAAAAAGCGCGGAAAACTAGCATGTCCACATATAGATAAACAAAGTTACATGGGACACATCAGTTATCAGGCTGATCTGTGACGACGTTAGTCTCAAACTGAATACTCTCAGTTGTGTCACGCCTTGATATAAGTGTTGATGTGACTGGATAAATGGGGTTTATGGGTTTTGCGACTAGCGTAGATCCAGATCAACCTGTGCATCATTGTCTGCAATGTTCACTATTCCATCAATCAAACACCAGACATGTTTCCAACAAGTAATATACATGCATGTCGTTTACCAGGCTACATGATTGTGTTATTTGATCAGATGCTACACGGATCACATATCCCATAAGCCCCATTTCTCAAAGCCACTGCTATGTTTAGTTTTTGTTCCCTCTGGTCGAATAGACATTTGCCATTGCTTTAATACGCTTCCTCCGCTTATGCTTCTTCTCTGCGTGCTGCAGTTCTTGTTGTTCCGTATCATGCACAGCTGGATCTGGTTTGTATGTCTTCACAGTACATGTATTCACAAATCTCTCATACGTCGCTGGTTTCTCCTCGGGTTCCTTTTTAGGTGCCGGTGTAGGAATTTCAAAGTACTCCCCATTTTCAAACGACTCCCCTCTAGTACACAGACTGGAGTCGTTTGAAAATGGTTTAACTGCCATTTTCAAATGACTCCCCTTTAGTACACAGACGGGAGTCGTTTGAAAATAGTTTAACTGCCATTTTCAAACGACTCCCCTCTGGTACACAGACGGGAGTAGTTTGAAAATGGTTTAACTGCCATTTTCAAACGACTCCCCTGGAATTATAAAGGTGTGAGCGTAGAAAAACTGCGGTTGCCGCAGGGTCATCATACCTATCTTTTGCGATGGCCGTAGAATTGATATTGGCCGTAGAAATTGAAAGACCGTACGGCCGCCGTGGCAAATGTGACTGCGGTATAATAAATGATTTTGTGATTAATCTACGCACCAGTGCCATCATTATGTTTTCCAAACTATCACGAGTTGACTGTATAATAATAGTATGTATATAATTATACTGCCACATAGTAGAAACGTCCCACCATGTTCATGGATAGATTGCTGGAAATCGGTAAGGATGGTGGTACTACAACCTGTACGGAAAATGAAGTTTGATCATTTGTGAATGCATCAGTTGTAAAAATTGTGTTGGAATGAAGTATTCCGAGTGACAGCACGGGAAACTTCCACTAAATCCACTAAATCACAAGTTGGCTCATACAATATAACATTTTTTTCAACGGAAATGTATTGATACTAGCGCGCTTGCATGTCTGTTGGAAGGGGTGGTGCAGTGGCTGTTAATAGTGTAGTTGTCCAATTTCAAGCAATTTCCCGTCGATATATTCCTTGTGTTTAGTTTAGTGTGGCTATGGCTTAATCGCCATATTGGACCAGCATATACCAGAAGTTCGCAAACCACGGGTCAAATTCTGGGCATATATTATTCATGTCAGTTTGAAAATACATGTATTGGTGGTGTAATAAAGAACAAAATATATAGCCAGCTGAATATGGTGTAATGAAACATCGGAAACAACATGTAATATAAATAAAGTCAGGTAATCATTGATCAATTTTCACAAGATACATATAATACTGTTGACATGTATGTTTGGTCTATTGTCCTTGATTGCCATATTAAAGGGGCATAACAGGAGTTTTTGGGGAAAATATTTAAAAAAAAAGACAATGAAAAATGTTTTTCATCATAGCCCTGCATACAGTGGATCAAATTGAAGTTGCAGGGTGGCCAAAAGTTCTAAAATTGCAAATCCGCAAGATTTTGATTTTTTTCTTTTTTCTCCACAAAAAAGTATATTTCGCGACCCTTTGGGAGTCGCAACATATACATTTTTGAAGAAAAAATTACGTAAACATCCCTTATCTAGTTTCAAACCACTCCCCATCAGTATATGGTACATGGGTGCATGTACAATGAAACTTTAAACGTAATGACCAACACGGTAGACGCTTGTCTTATATCACAAACGCGTAAAGTGATTGTGTGCGTCATATCGTCTTGCTCGTTGTTTTAATCAGGGGAGAACTTTGAAAATGGCCGTTTGCATCCATTTTCAAACCACTCCCCATCAGTATATTGTACATGGGTGCATGGACAATGAAACTTTAAACGCAATAACCAACACGGTAGACGCTTGTCTTATATCACAAACGCGTAAAGTGATTGTGTGCGTCATATCGTCTTGCTCGTTGTTTTAATCAGGGGAGTACTTTGAAAATGGCCGTTTGCATCTATTTTCAAACCACTCCCCATCAGTATATTGTACATGGGTGCATGGACAATGAAACTTTAAACGTAATGACCAACACGGTAGACGCTTGTCATATATAACAAACGCGTAAAGTGATTATGTGCGTCATATCGTCTTGCTCGTTGTTTTAATCAGTGGAGTACTTTGAAAATGGCCGTGTGCACCCATTTTCAAACCACTCCCCATCAGTATATTGTAAGTGCGTACAGTGGGATTATGCACGTAGCCGCTTATCGTATACCATAAGAGCAAACGCTTACCATAAACGGCGTACATTTATCTGAATTTTAGGGTTTTAGGTTCTACGGCATGGCTACGGCCTCTACGGCCGCCACACGTTTCTATCGATTTTGGGCCGCCGTATCCTAGCCCTAGAGCAGATATGGCTGAGGTATTAAACACACACCTTTATAATTCCAGGGGAGTCGTTTGAAAATGACCGTTAAACCATTTTCAAGCTACTCCCGTCTGTGTATCAGAGGGGAGTCGTTTGAAAACCTGGCCGTTAAAACCATTTTCAAACGACTCCCGTCTGTGTACTAGAGGGGAGTCGTTTGAAAATGGCAGTTAAACCATTTTCAAACGACTCCCGTCTGTGTATCAGAGGGGAGTCGTTTGAAAATGGCAGTTAAACCATTTTCAAACGATTCCCGTCTGTGTACTACCATAGGGGAGTACTTTTATCAGGGGGAGTAGTTTGAAAATGCGACACCGGTTTGCTGATTAGTTTTAATTTCTTGCGTGGGTTAAAATTAACTGCGACGTCGTTTGGATGGCGTCTATATGGTGGTCGTTTCGGATTTGATTTGTCAGAGAGTTTCAGGCTTTTTGGCTTATCCCGCTTCCGGGATTTGACCTTTTTCACTGCCGGCGGCTCGCTGTGTGCTGTACACGTCGTCAGTTGAGCTTGCGTTTCGCCTTCCACTGCTGGCGGTAGAGTTATGTACGCGACTGCACTTGGTGTTTCAGTCAGTTCAGGTGGCAGTATCTGATTCTCAATGTCGTTTGAGTCTGTTGCATTTTCCTCAGCGTTTTGGTATGAATAGTCATTAGGAGCCACAGATTCAACCGAAGGCATACTGCGTGTGGGTTCCGCAGAACTCGACGCTTGCGCTGTAGGTCTAGATAAAGGTGTCTCTGAATTTGACTGTCTGTCAATCGTCGTCTCCGCAGCATTGCCACTTGTACTGTTGGATGACACGCTGGTGGAACTGCTCGCGTTTGCCTCGGACTTTCTACTCTGTCCGCTGTCTTGTCAGCTCCTGACTGTCACTGAGTTCAGCATTTGACGTGTTGTCATAGAAATCGACATTGCTTGTGGTTTGGATTTCTCCCTTTGATTGAGCTGATGTTGATTGCGTAATTGGTTCAGGTATGCCAGGATTGATACCAAGTATGTCGTTAATGTCTTCATCTAGTCTTTCTGGGATGGCGATAGCAGTAGCTATCGATGGTGTATATGTTCCTGCCTCGACATCCACGATTGTGTCGTTTCCTACACGTATCATATCAAGCCTATTGTTGTATTATGTACCATATAGTATTACATCAGTCTGTGTTCCAATTAGCCAGCACTGTTACATGCTATACAGAGTTAGTTCCCCTGCTACTGTCATATAAATACAGCCCCATTTGGTATAGCAACCACTCTTAGTATAACACTCAACCTAAGCAGTCATAGATGTTAGATGTATTAAACTAGTGTATAGTTAGAATACCATTTGTCATTCTATGAAGTCCTACACCACATACATGATAACATTACATGGTGTCAGAAGTAAAAGAAGTTAAAAGTTACCAAGCATTATTATGTAAAAAATAATTAATCGACTTGGATTAAACTAAATAACGGGACAATACACAAGTGAACAACAATGGAATTATCTGGCGTTCCAACTCCGAAAATGGACTGGGATTCACCCAACCTGCCGGAAGCGTGGGAGAAGTTCGAGGATCACCTTCAGCTCATATTCCAGGGCCCATTAAAGGGAAGGTCGGATGAAGAAAAAGTTACTTATCTACTTTTATGGGTTGGCAATCGAGGCAGGGACATCCGGAAAACGTGGAACCTGGATGCGGATGACGCCAAGAAATTAAGCGTCATCTGTGACAAATACAAAACTCATGTTCGTCCGAAGATGAACCCGGTGTTTGGACGATACACATTTTATAATGAAGTACAGGGATCCGACACCGTGGATAACTTTCTGACTCGCTTGAAACTCGCAGCGAGAGAATGCGAATTTACAGATCCAGACGACGAACTCGTCAAAAGTTCGTGAAAGACTCATCAACGAGGGTGCAGACCTAACATTGGACAAGGCAGTCCAAATCGCCCAGAGTTACCAATACTCTCAGGAGCAACTCCAGAGCATGAGCGGTCCGGAAGTACATTACCCGTCATTACCCGTCTAACAACCCGAGAATGACGAGGAAACCGGAGTACCACCGTAACAGACCAACGACATCATCGTGCGGGAACAATCCGACGACATGATCGTGCGGGAATTGCGGATACAAACACTCTAAAGCGGAAACGTGCAGAGCCAAGGGCAAACAGTGTGATTACTGTCACAAATGGAATCATTTTGCTTCTATGTGCCTTAAAAAGAAGCATGATAAATCTAGGAAATCCGTCAATGTTGTCAATTGTGGACCAAATAGTGATTCTGAAGATGGAATATCAGATTTCTTTGTTGATAGTGTTGATACGAAATCAGTAAGAAATGGTCAAGCATACGTGGATCTCGAGGTAGGCCCTAAATTATCTAATGTCACATTCAAGATTGACACAGGTTCACAAGTAAACATTTTGCCTGAACGCATATACCATAAATTAGGCATCAAACATGTTTTACAGAAACCACCAGGTCCACTCTTCGCTTACAATGGTGGCATACTTCAAAGCATCGGATTTTGTAATTTGCCATGCAGACGTGATAACAATGACATAACAATTGATTTCCATGTAATTCACACTGAGTCATCGCCGATATTGGGTCTCAATACATGTCTTGATCTTAACCTTGTCAAACTGACATACTCTGTAGAGGCTACACATACGGATGACAAACCCCTTGACAAGAAAACTGTCTTATCTCAGTACAACGACGTATTCAAAGGTATAGGCACGTTTTTCTGGCCAGTGCACCATTCAACTTGATCCTAGCGCCAAGCCAGTGGTCCATCCACCGAGGCGTGTCCCCGTCGCACTACGTGATCGACTCAAGCAAGAGCTCGACCGTATGCAAGAACAATCCATTATTACCAAGGTCACAGAGCCTACCGACTGGGTAAATTCAATGGTTATTGTTGAAAAACCACAAACAGGCAAACTTCGCATATGCCTTGATCCCCATGATCTAAACAAAGCAATTCTCAGACAGTATTATCCTATGCGAAGTCTCGAGGATATACTGCCTGAACTTGCCGGTTCACAGTACTATACAAAGCTTGACACACGGTCAGCTTACTGGACATGCAAGCTGTCGGACGAAAGCTCGTTCCTCACAACATTTAATTCTCCTTACGGCCGGTACCGCTATTTACGGCTACCGTACGGTCTGAAATCATCCCAAGATGTGTTCCAACGGAAATTAGATGAGTGCCTTGAGGGTCTAAACGGCGTTGTGTCCATAGTTGATGACGTCATTGTACATGCTCGTACACGTCATGAACATGACCAGAATTTGCATGAAGTTTTGTGTCGCATGTCTGAGAGTGGTATCAAATTGAATGAAGACAAATTAAATGTAGGAGTCAGTGAAGTCCAGTACTTTGGACATCTCCTGACCTCAGATGGTCTCAAACCTGACCCTGCAAAAGTGTCTGCTATCAGAGACATGGACCCGCCGTGCAACCGTGCGGAGTTGGAAACAGTCTTGGGCATGATAAATTACTTGTCCAAATTTGCCCCAAACTTGGCAGAAATCACCAGCCCTATGCGCAAGCTGCTTGTCAAGGACGTGATTTTCTCCTGGGACAAACCGCAAGACACAGCTTTCCGAAAGGTCAAAGACCTCATTACTCAGAGTCCAGTCTTATCTTACTATGACAGTAACAAGCCACTCACATTGCAGCAGATGCATCTCGCTCGGGACTAGGCTGTGTTCTTATACAAGAAGGCAAGCCAGTTGCATTTGCATCCAAATCACTCACACCTGCAGAAACCAAATATGCCATGATCGAGCTAGAATTGCTAGGCATATTATTTGTTGCAAAACGGTTTCACCAGTATGTCTATGGTCATACAGTGCTTGTGGAAACAGATCATTTACCACTCATAGCAATTATGAGTAAACCACTTCATTCATGCCCTGCAAGGTTACAGCGTATTTTACTACAGCTGAAACAATATGACCTGCAGGTCAAACACGTTCCTGGTAAAAACATACCAGTCGCTGATACACTATCACGGAAAGCTGTACCTGACACTTTCCCCAGCCTAATTACAGGCATGGATGCACATGTTCACACAGTCCTATCCAGTTTACCCGTCAGTGATCGCAAAATGCAAGAAATTGCAACTGCTACTGAACAGGATGCACACATGACAATTCTCAAACAGGTTATCATGCAAGGATGGCCTAACACGAGAAAACAATGTCCACCAGAAAGTCTCAGTTTCTGGAACTACAGAGACGAGCTCACAATTGCTGACACTTTAATCTTAAAAGGTCAGAAACTTGTGATCCCAACATCACTCAGATCTAAAATGCTAGAAATACTGCACACAGGTCATATGGGTATTATCAAAACCAGAAACGTGCTCGTGATGTGATGTTTTGGCCAAACATCAGCTCAGATATTTCAAACATGATTCAGCAATGTTCTGTTTGCCAAGAGCATAGAGCATCGAATGCTAAAGAACCGCTGATCTCACATGAAACACCTGATTATCCATGGCAAACTGTTGCTACAGACATATTCACATGGGATGACAAAAACTTCCTTGTAACCGTGGACTATTATAGTCGTTACTTTGAAGTTCAGCAGCTGTACAGAACCAGTTCGAAGGCTGTCATTGCTAAGCTGAAATCTGTATTCAGTAGACATGGAATTTCAGGTCAGGTGAAATCCGACAACGGTCCTCAGTTCTCATCTCAGGAATTCGCAAACTTTGCAAAAAGCTGGGATTTCAGCCATGTTACCTCTAGCCCGAAATACCCAAGGTCAAATGGTTTGGCTGAGAGAACTGTCGGCATAGTGAAAAGCATTTTCACTAAGGCCAAGGTGGCTGGTACTGATCCATATCGTGGGTTACTAGAATACCGCACTACCCCTCTGACAGAAATGGATTATTCCCCGGCTCAATTGCTAATGGGTCGCCGTCTCCGGTCATATCTTCCAACAATGTCAGAGCAATTAAAATCACAAATTCCCCCTCATGACATAGTACGTGAGAAAATCACTCTGGCTCACAAACAGAGTAAGAAAGATCATGACAAGACAGCAAAGTCGTTGGTACCCTTGAATGTTGGTGACTCTGTGCGAATTCAAAATGACAACAAACGTTGGCAGCCTGCTATTGTTACCAAAAAGCACGACCAAAGATCATATATTGTTAGCACGTCTAACGGTGCCAGTTACCGGCGAAATCGCCGACACCTCTTAAAATCAAATGGGAATTCTCAAAATATGTATTTTCAATTACCATCAGTTAACTCGAAACCACAAAGCTCCAATAACAGTCAATGTGACATTAGTTATAATTTGCCTAACCACGACATCCAACCTGCTTCGCCAGCGAAATCTGACATTCCACCTCCAACAGTCCCAGGAATGATTCTACGATCTGGCAAAGTTAAATCAGTGTAGATATGACTACATTCAGATACAATGTGCGTACTGCAGATACAATGTGCATACTAAAGTAGAATGGTATTGTATAGTGTTTAGTATTACAGTCATCAATATAGTTTATGCTACATTATACATTAGAGCAAATGACATAAACTCAATACTGGACAATGGGATTATCCAGAACTACAGAAACACACATTGTCGTTTTCTCGTGATAAGGGTACAAGTACTGATATGGAACCTCACAGTTAGTGTTGATTACAACGGATGTATCACTGTTAAGTTGACATAAAACAATAAACCACATTTACGTAATGTGACCCATGTTTTACCAACGAGATTAAAACAGTATTGGGGAACGGATATATGTCCCACACCTTCACATTAATCACAATTAACATAGCAAACATAGATTAATCTGTCAATCCCACACTTGTGAGATTTGCACTGATGTTACATGTTTATACCCTGTTTAAAGGTATCCTCACAGTAAGGGCAATTCATATTTTTTTTATTTTAAAAACAGGGAGATGTTGTATTATGTACCATATAGTATTACATCAGTCTGTGTTCCAATTAGCCAGCACTGTTACATGCTATACAGTGTTAGTTCCCCTGCTACTGTCATATAAATACAGCCCCATTTGGTATAGCAACCACTCTTAGTATAACACTCAACCTAAGCAGTCATAGATGTTAGATGTATTAAACTAGTGTATAGTTAGAATATCATTTGTCATTCTATGAAGTCCTACACCACATACATGATAACATTACACCTATTAGGAACTTGTAGTCGGTCTGTATTTTGAATATCAATGTCTGGCAGAGGTGTGTCTGGTTTCACCAGTGGCGATACATGCACCTTCTCTCTGACTTTTGGAATCTTTGATATCAAGTGTGATTTCTTCCTTACAGGTGACGTAGCATGCACTTTCTTACCCACTGATTTTCTGCCATCTTTTTTACTCCGGGAAGAGCTTTCAAGCCTATGTGAAGACCGTCGTTTAACGAATTTACCCTTTTTATGTATTGCTTTGCCTTTGCTTGGTGTCTGTATATTTGTTGCAGCAATATTATCGTCTTCGGCCGAAGTACTGGGGCGAACGTCATCGTGTGCTAACATAAACATTCCCGCTGGTATATCATCCCTTTCCATCGCCGGTCGTCTAGCTTCACCACCGTCCTCAGTTGGTCCACCAACGGCGCCCTCCACTACTGGAACCACAACAACACTGCCCTCGACTGCCACCGCCTCAGATAGACCACTTACCGTTGACTGACTGGACAGCGATGTTTGAGAACGAGACGAGTTGTCCCGTGAACCTTTATGCTTCCGTACACATTCGGAAATGGGCGACATATGAGATATCGGCAATGGAGGGACGATGTTAACGTTCATACGTCTCGGCGACAAGGACAAGTTGTAGGCCTTCAGCGGAGGCATTGACGCCGTGTCCATAGTAGCGTCTTCGTCATCGTCACCGTCACTAACGTCCGTCTCATTAGCTTCTCCAGCGAGGCTTTCACCGATCTGTGTATTCTATAACGGGAGAGAGGATTGAATTACAGCAGCTCTTTGTATCATTAAGTGTAACAAGGGCAACGTTATTACGAGGCTAATCCCCTCGCTGGCAGCCTTGATAATAATAATAATACGCTTTGTTTGCCTCGCAAAAAGGTGAGCAGAAGTCCTCAGTGACCTTGACCTTGGGCGGTCGGACGTGGGTCGTATGCAAAACAAAGCACCATCCCAGACATTGTGGCCGAATATTATCAAAATTGGTGAAACAAGTTATGGAACAATGAAATGTGTTACTAACGTACATGGAGTAACGCTATATTTCATCTTGCCTATCGGCGAGGGAATAATCGTTGAAGGATTCAGTTGCAGAAGGGGGCTATGTACATAAGGGACATAGCCCCCTTCTGCAACTGACCCCTTCAATATCAACTTACACACATTTATTAAGATATATTTAGAGTGCTGACTCGTGGCTGACCTTACGGAGTTTCCAACAACTGTAGATTCTGCTGCTCTTGCTAGATACATAGTTGAATTAAGATCTAGTCAGTTTGCTGACGCCAATCAGGTTACGTCCAGTGACAGAATGACGAACAGTGGTGGCCCTAGTGCGACTGCACGGGCGCACATGATGATCAGCGACGACGCTGGTAGAAAACGTCGTAATATCTATAATACTGTGCCGAATTTGAAACCACCATAGCCTTGCAGTTCTATACATGGGTTTAAATATTATAAATTTTCTGCTAACATCAATTCCACTTTAGTGGCTGAATACAGAACAGCGTAGGCCATGGTCAGTTTGTTTGTATATTGGTGTTTAACGGCATATCAACAGCTAAGGTAATTTAAGGCCGGGCCAACGGGGGTTCGGTCCCGTATTTAACCTGTTGCATTTACACCGAGAAAACATATGTTCAGTTCTGAAATTAGAATAACCTGACATGGTTCCATGTCCAAAGTCACTTGGCCCATGTCCATAAAGGTAATAGTAGGCCCTGCTCAGACTGCTACATGTACAAGAGAAAATGACACAACCGCCTCATATGAACAGCTTCAGCGAAACTCATAACAGTCACCACAAAATCAGACAACTCGCTCACGGCTGTTCAAATGGCACCAACGTTCAACCACAGTGAAGAAACATTGCGACTGTGACTGGATACATGGGGCTTACGTGTTTTGCGACCAGTGTAAATCCAGATCAGCCTGTGCATTCACACAGTCTGATCAGGATCTGCACTGATCGCCATTTCATCAATGAAACACCCGTCATGCTTCTAATAAGTAGTTTAGCTCGTTATCAGGTTACAGGAGTGTGTTATGTGATCGGAAGCTGCATTGGTCACAAACCACATAAGCCCCATTTATCCAGTCACAACCACAATTAAAGCAACACCATATGGGGAAATAATTACAGTACTAGAAAATGCACCTGCTGAATCGATGCCAAGGGAAGACGATATAATACCAGCACAAATACCACACAAATCGCACAATGGTTTTGTATACAGCCCTAATACCTAATACCATACGTGATATCTCTTGAAAAATACATATTTACAAACTATGATATTTTCCGTAAATGACGGTGAAAACTTGAATTTCATTATCTTTCAACGTAATTTAGAGAAAATATCACATTGCTCATGTTCAAATGAGACACGCCATGTGATTTTTTACCTAAGAACATGTGCGATATCTCATGAACGGAACATATTATAGTCATGTACATCTATTTGTGGCTGTGACAGGAGACATGGAGCTTATGGGATTTGTGATCCGTGTAGCTCCAGATCAAATAGCCCATTTCTATGCCTGTTGCCTAATAACGATCTATATTCCTTGTTAAAAGCATGGCGTGTGTTTCATCGATGGAATCACGAACAGTGAAGATCCTGATGCGGATGCACAGGCTGATCTGGATCTACACTGGTCGCAAAAACCCATAAGCCCCATTTTTTCAGTCACAGCCACACTTATTTCTCTCTGGATCTACATTGGTCGCAATACACACATACACATTTAATGAAACATAGCAGATGTTCATAGGTACAAAATCCCATTGCTTGTCTCAATAATATACTTTACGTTTTCTACAACGTGTAATTGCCCACTTACGGCGTCGCCTTTCTGTTTGTGGCGCCTGAAGTAGATACAGAGGATGAGGATAATGAGGTCGATCACGATGAGGATCGCGATCAGCAGCCCGAACAGCAGGATTATATCTGCAACAGAAAATACAAATATTAATGGTATAAAATAGTAGTCTGGTGGCAATTGCTCAGAATCCGGCACATCATGTTGATTTGTATTTGTTAGTGGTTTTGTATTCGTCTGGGATACAATTTTCCGACACTTTCATTTGAATGTCATTCAAAGTCAAGGTCAAAATCCTGGTATTTATGCCCTAAATCCGATGAATTGGTTCATTTGAAGTATCAATATCTTCGGTGGTATGCATCACAATAATTCAAAACCAACTGCAATCAAGAAATCTAACAGCAAGCATCAAGGTCAATGTCGGATCACTATATTTTCAAGGTCACCGAAGGAATACGGTAACGTTTCCTTTGTAGTACTGCTATAACAGTATTACGTACAGTCATATACCGTTAAGTTATTACCCTAGAACATATATCTCTCGAGATATGTAACATAATGTTCATTTAACCTGCTGCATTGGTTGCGGGGTTGGGGAGGGGGTCCCAAAATCAAAACTGAATATTTACATCGAAATACATTATATAAACAGCCCTTAAATTGCAATAACCTGACTTGGTGCCAGGTTCATACCACACCCAAGTCACTTGACCCCTTCCCCTAAGCGTAATACAGGACATACATACATATAATACATACAAGAAAGACAAAGACGTACCTGTATCATTGAACATCAAGACACATTTGATGCTTTTCTATACTTTTAAAACATATTAATTAATACATTTGGCATACAAAAAGTGTCAATATTTTCATTGATATTGATAATAATATTATGTGTGGAATAGAATAGCAGCCATCAAATTGCAATATCATAATAGGTCTCAGATGTTGATACTATTAAATTCAACAATAATATTAAGCTGCATATGTTTCGTATTTTTGTCGTAATTCCGCATTTATAGACATTTATTTATAAAGCAAAATATCATCAGAAATGTATTTATGCCCCCTATGCACTAGAAAGGGGGCATATTGCGTTGCTCTTGAGGTCCCATATGTCCGTACGTCCATCCGTGTACATTTACGTCGAAAAGTCAACGTTTGGAAGAGTTTCGCCAGTTATAGTTCAGTATGCCACGGGGGCATATCCATGTTTATAAACAGTATGCCTAGTTATGTAACGTATTTGTTTGACTTTCGTTAAAGTTTTCATAGGTTCTTCGGACTCCTCTCTGTATCTTCTTGTCTAGTTTTGATAAGGCCACAGTCTGGTTAAGGTAGCAAATCTAAACGTATATGATTGTATTCAAAGTTTGTGGTAATGTAGTATAATTAGTAGTATTTATTAGTGGGACAGTTAGTTTAAACATAGTGTATTGCATATAAGTACAATGGGCTTGGGCTACAAGTTCTCACAAGATTAATTACAGCCCTTACCCAGTTAAACGGCCCTCACGTATCAGTCGCGGCACCCGCACGACTCCTAAAGCATTTTCGTGAGGCTTCCAGCCGGACGTTGACCGATTTCTATGAGCCCCGCTTTGAATTTTAGGAGTCGCCCGAACCCCGCGGGCGTGAGAACCTGACTACCAAATCTGCGATTTTCCAAGCGCAATTTTAGGTTGTGGCAAGCCTGTAGACTCGTCGCTAGGGCCCAGCCCGGCGGCCTGCCGGAAACCGACCGGTGATTTGGCGGCCGCCTGAAGATTTATACAACGCATATATACACCGGGCTCCGCCACGACGCCTACCGATATGTTCTTTAATCAGCCGGCGCCCGCCAGATTATATAGCGGCGTCCGTCCGACGCCCATGCAGGCGCACTGCCTCCACTACGATCCAATGTTCAAAGGGCACCACCCAGGTCCGTCTAATATGTGAGGGCACACGTCGCAGACATGAAATTCTCCCGATTCATCCACGGGCTATAAATCCCCCGGCGACTCATGCGAATAGAAAAATCGCGCGGACGCCGTCTGATATGTGAGGGCCGCTTTACATCCATACAGAACGCACATCGCCCCCATAATATATAACAGTTTCTAACTCTCCGAGGAAACGGATATGTACGACCTCCAAATGAGGATGGATTCACTGTTATCCAGACACTATACTAGATGATATATATAGCCAGCTTATTTCGTGTTATAATATATAATATCACCAAGTTATCAAAATAGCAACTTTCTCATAAGATAGGACAGAAACAATGCATTATAATGATATATCGCTAACAAATCATACAGAC
Organism: Conchocele bisecta; assembly: GCA_029237695.1. NCBI lineage: Eukaryota > Metazoa > Mollusca > Bivalvia > Lucinida > Thyasiridae > Conchocele > Conchocele bisecta. Next base: position 32,561,665 of record CM055266.1, read on the forward strand.
CAGCACTTATTCACAACAGTCTTAGCTTTGATCATCATAATGATCTCATATAATGTATATTTCCTAATGTATACTGGCTACCAGCAGTCTGTTGTGCCATCCAACTATGCGCAAAAAAGTTTATTGCATAAACCATGCTGGCTCTTTACAACAAACAGACAAGCAATATGAAAATACAAGTATGATGACATATAATGGACACGATTAGCACATGATATATAAGCATGCATTGTATACATTCTCCACTGCAACGGATATCATAGAAGAACGTAACCAAGCCCACCATCAGCTCTGAATACAGAGCATTCTGCTCTGACTTGTATAATAGAAGCTCATAAAATAGCATATATAATAGTTAAGTGTCTCGTAAAAATGATGTCCTCCTACCATACGCATTTTATTGTATTAACATGTTGACCTTATTTTCCATCAGTCTACGGTCAATATGGTTTACTCCTTTCTATTATACACTTATAAATAAACATGCGATGAGTTTGCAAATAGACAAACAACCCATTCTGGTGACCTTCATTATGCGCAGCTTATCATTACTGGATGGAATGATTAAATTACTTAAAATAACCAGAATCTGTTTCAACTCACTAACTGACTTCTAAAAGGGCATACGATGCAAATATAATTATAGGAATTGTTCTACATTTCTTGTTTTGCACATACAGTACATTGTATGGATGAAAACTAATTTAGGCCAGACAGGTTTTATGAATATCATCACCTTCTAAAAGTCACTGGTATAATGTAACCACTGAGCACTCTATAAACCTATTTAATGTATGTGAACATATAGGCAAGTGAGCACTCCTTATAACAACAATGACATGTTCGAACATCTGTGCAAACATTCCAATTAAGTCATATCCGTGTGCAATGTGTTCACAAATTAAAGAGCCTGCATGTATACATATTGTAAAACCTTATCGACTATGTTACTTCGCACAGTGCTGAATTCTTTGATACTGACTATGTGGGTATAGACACAGTATGTTTGAACAATTGTGTATCAACTTCCAAGTAAGCAACATATGTGTGAAGTATGAATATAATTGACTAGCAAATGTGATATAAACCATGACAAGACTCATGGAATATTTGACACATATATTTATGGTGTATTGTTAGACTATTTTATATTCAGTGCATGGATTAAAGCATCCACATGAAGTTCACTATTTGACGTTTTCACTGGTCTATACTTGGCAACTCGTTTTATTTTGGTGGCCATTTTGAAAGTAGATATGATTTCCGTGATTATTGTGTCGTTGCTAGCAAAGACAGTATTATCAATAGCAGATCATGTTCGCTTATTTCACTTTCTTAAGCAAAGTGATGGATGTGTGCACCGGCATCACTAAGTTATTTTTTCAGCATATCTGTATTTATAAGAAAATGCAGTTTGGCGGCCATTTTGAAATGTAAATATGGTAACGTATAAGAAACGGCATCACTACATTTCTTATACGATTATTTGAACTACAAATACATGTATATGTGTATATACATGAAAGTACGCTCATACGTGTCTGACATACCGACACGTAGCTTTTTGGCGGCCGTTTTGAAAGTTTAACCGCCATACATATAAAAGTATCGTGTGTTTCTACTAGTAAGTTGCAGAATATCTATTATTCCCATCTTCTGAGTAATTGTATATGGTTATCAGTTCAATGAAAACTGCAAATTATCATATCCATATCATTACACCCGGATTTTAAGTTATAAAATCATCTGGGGACAAAAATTAACATGATGTGCCAGATTCGTATACGTATAGGTATATTAGCCCCCGGACTATAGGGGATATATACATTTTGTATCCCGAAGATATTTGTATATATCTCACTAGTTTCTTTATTTGATATACAAATATCTCTTAGATAGAAATCCCGTATTTTTTAAAATGACAGATGACTAAATAATATGGAAACTTCTAAATCATATGAAGAAAAATAAATCCCGTATTGTAAAAATGGCAGATGAATAAATAATATGGATATTTCATATTGTATAAAAAAAATCGTTCTACAAATGTCATTTTTAAAAACGGGATTTATATCCCGGAGATATTTGTATAGCGTATAGAGAAACCTCCGTGTAACACACGTTTACACATATAGCGTAAGAGATTTGTGATCAGTGTAGCTTCTGATCAAATAGCTCACGCGTGTAGTACTATAGTGTTTGTTATATGCATGTCCGGTGGTTATTGATGGAATGGCGAACAGTGCAGATCCTGGTCAGACTGTGTGGATGCACTGGCTGATCTGGATCTACACTGATCGCAAAACCCATAAGACCCATTTCTCCAGTCAAAGCCACAACTTTCCTTGGAATTGAATTTAAGTTCAAGGCTGAATCAGTAATTATGTTTCATATTAAGTCGCACAGGCGTAAACAAACGTGCTGTGGCAACGTGTATAATATGTTGGTATATATGGTTGAACATTTTATTAAAGGTACATGCCCACTCGGTAGGCACAAAATGTTCTTTATAGAATTAAATAAGTGTATATTTGTGTCACTATTCCACCGGTGCTAAAAATTACGAGTGCCCTCTATACAGATACAATCATTTAGTAATATTTATTTTACTGATATTGACTGGCGGTGGTATCAGGCTATTTTCATATGCGAATGAGGTTAACATTTTAATGAAACACGGTTATCGCTACTGCTATCAGTGTGGTGTATAGCGGGCACTCGTAATGTTTAGAACTGATGGAATAGTGACATAATTATACACTTATATACTTCCTATAGTGAACATTTTGTGCCTACTGGGCGGGCATGTACCTTTGATGCATATGATGCACATTTGATATCAGTTCAGTATTGATTGAACGGTACTTCATTGATGTGGTGTAAACCCATTCACATGCATACGTTTTCTTTAGAATAAATGACTGTTTGAAACTCCGAGAACAAAACTTGTCCGAAACTACCTAACTGTAAGAACTAAAGATAATATCTGCTGTATTCATACGTACGAAATGTCTCGATTCGTATTTTCCAGAATTTAACTGATAAAGTGAGCACAACACTGTGAGAACAATATATAATAGTATATGTAGAGTTTTATATACAAAGCAAGACAGACCAAAACGCCATAGGATAAGTTGGCACAAGGCACTACTTTCTTGGTCGTACACGCCGTTTAGGCGTAGCACGATCAATGGCTGCCCCCATAGAAAGTTGCGTGACACAATATGATATCTCAAGGGAGATAACATATAAAAATTGGTCCACCTGATCATGACTACACTATTTCCATAATGGATTGTGTGACCCAAAATGTATACGTTTAACTAACATGCAATAACAACGAGAAAGCTACATACGAAACTCAACTTTTAATAAAGAAATACATTATATAAGCACTGTAGCACCGCCTGTTGTTCATCAACGCTTAGTGTCCACGTTTGTAAATAAGCCGGCCATGCAGGCGCGAATAACTTCGTCATTTCTAGACGTTTTATTACCAATACCGTTGGTCTCCAAAGAACTTAGAAAATATACATAGACTGGTGAAAACTAGGGGTTGCCAAGAACGCTTAGTGTCCACGTGTGAAAATAAGCCGGCAATAAAGTCCCGAGTAACTTCGTAATTTCTGGACGTATTATTACCAGTACCGTTCGTCTCCGAGGCTGTTTATCCCCCTGGCATGGTTAGCTACATTAACTTCATCCAAAGAAAAAAATACATATACTTTTTAAACCGGTGAACACTAGGGTTTGACGTCAACGCTTAGTGTCCACGTGTGAAAAGAAGCCTGCTTTGTCGGCTTCTTTTCACACGTGGACACTAAGCGTTGATGAACAATATGCGGTTCTACAAAGCACGACATGTATGCCCCAGAGTGCATACACGACAATACCCAATACAACACATTACATGTACAACTTTATTCAATAAAATAAATGCATGCACTGTATAATATAATACAGTATAATGGTTCATAGTGAATTCCGATCAACAGAGCAAACATGAACATCAGTCATACCAGGACTACTGTCTGTTCCACGTTTTGCTGCCGACGAAAATTTGGCTATTAAACACATTAGCCTGAACAATATTTAAATGTAAGTACTCTTTTATCAATAAGAAAAGAGCCACCCTCCCCAAAAAAATTGTATTTGATGAAATTACATTAGATATTGATTTTATAACGAAAAATCGATTTCCTATGGGAATTTAACATGGGGGCTAAACATATATATATATATATTTTATTATTTTCAAAATCTAACTTTTATTTTCTTAGTTACATCATTTCAAAACTATCTAACCAGGTTTCGGAGACAATTTCCAAAATAATTATTTTTTGACAAGACTCCACCTCCTTTTTGCCCCATGTTAAATTCTCATAGGAAAATTATTTTTTCGCATCAATATTTGATGGAATTTTATCTTCTTTTTTTTGGGGAGGATGACTTTTTGTTATTGATGAAAAAGTACTTACATTTAAATATTTTCTAAATTTAATGTATTTAATAGCCAAAAGTTCATCGGTAGCAAAACGTGGAACAGACAGTAGTATATATGTGTATAAGTAACTGACTGTTGATAGGCCGTTAAACACCAAACAACAAACAAACAAACGTACTACTCATACTAGTCAGTATATGCGACTATGATGATGATCTGCACTGGTCGCTAGTAAATCAGTGAAACTAACTAGTGCTTCTAATATAACCATGTCGAATAATATCCCCATCAATTTTCAGCATAATTATATGGAGACACATAGCTCCGAGTACATGAGTCTAATGGCAACAATAGCTCTATAGAGTAACCCATAGCTAGGAAGCGGAAAACGTGAGGCTAGAGGAGTGTGCTATTTCATCAGGATATACGGTCACAAATCCCATACGCCCTATTTGTCCAGTCATAGACACGTATACTTGGTATCAGTCTGAGTGATTGATAATAACTAATAATTGTGCACACCAATAAACAGCATACCCTTATCATCTGTCAATGCATCTGTAAGGTGAACAAACTATTCAAGTATTTTTGACACAATTCTAAAATGCACCATAAAATAAGTTTACAATTTTTTGTTGTTGATATTTTTCCATTTATTTCATATTTCCTCATAAAGTATCAGGTTCATATACACGCAATAAAACAATTATAAAAATATAATCTATCAAAATATATTGCTCATCAATACCGTCTAGTGAACGCGCAGATTTCATCGAATTGAACATTTCAAACCTTTACATTTTAATTATTATCATTATTAGTTTTATTATTATTATTTTCAGTATTTATATTTATTATCTGTACATGTCAACTGCAGCATTCATTTCATCTGGTCAAATTGTATCACTTAAAGAAAGTAAAAAAAAAGAAAAGAGGCAACACCACGAATGCCGGGTTTTCGGAGAGACTTAAACACACAAACTGAACATTGAAAATGAATTTATTTAAGTAAATGATGCGGGAAACGTAAGTAAATGTGAAATGAAGCTCATATTTCATACTGAAATACACCAGTAGCAGATGCTGTTTGGTGGTAGTAACCGTTACAGTGTGTGAGATATGGAATTGAAGATTAAACAACATGAATAAGTAAATGATGCTGACAAAAATATTTCAACGTCCAAAGAAGGTCATATGTACTGCAGTTTCTGGTGAACACCACTAGCAGATGATGTTGCCCAAGTTTGGTAGGTGTAGCCGTTACAGTGAGTGACAAATGTACTTAAACACAAACACGTAAAATTAAACTAAGTAATTGAAGCGGATAAGGTAGGTCAATATGCTGTCCAAGTTTAATTATCGTAGAGATAAATGAACTTACTCATCAAATTGGAAGAAGTAGGACAGGGTCAGATTGCACAAACAAATGTATGTTTAGAAGCAGCTGTATTATGATCCAACTACAGCCCTTACACAAATTGTTTAAAATCGGTTTGTGTCCATATTCCGAGTTGCAATCCGAAATTAGCGATTTATGTATAAAACACGATTAATGATCATCGGAGACACAAATAGCAGAACAGGAATGTTGGCAGATAATACTCCAGCCGACGAATTTATTTGCCGAGAACATAATCTTGAAACTGTACTTACAGAATACAACCAAGAGTTATCCTACTTTGAAAATTCACCAATCTCCAATGAGCGCAAAAACGATGATCGAAGCACAAACATGTATGTATATAGTCTGATAGAATTTTGTAAATGTAACAATATTTTTATCTTAAATGGTAGAACCGGAAGTGATAAAAACAAAGGATCAAAGACATGCCGTGATGCAAGTACTGTTGATTATTGTTTTATTTCGTCAGCTGCTTTATTCTCTCGAATTGTAAATTTTGAGGTATTAGAGTTCTGTAAAACGCTGTCGGATGTACATAATCCTATTTCGCTCGAATTGAAAACAACTAGTGTCGATAATAAACCCACGACAATTGTTAACTCAGCCCGATTATGGGACGCAAACAAGGCCAATGAGTTTCTGCAAAACATCGATATGCATAAGATACAAGAAATGCATAGAACACTAGCCAACCTGGAAAACATTGAACAAATAACCAAAGAAAATGTTAATACTATAGTAACTGACATTGAAGACATTTTCTCTTCGTGTTCGAAAGAAACATTTGGTGTAAATAGCACTAAAATAAACAATGTCAAACATAAAATCACAGACTCATGGTTTGGTTCCGAGTGCCGTAAATCCAGGCGAAACTTTCACAGAGCAAAATATAAATATAAACTAAGACAAACAGACGACAATAAACATAAACTAAACACAGAGAGCAAGTTATACAAACCCACACTCAACAAATATCACAACAAATTCAAACAAGACAAAATAAATAAACTACGAAAGCTGCGTAAATGCAGTTCAAAAGAGTATTGGAAGGTCATAAATGACAATAAAACCCCAGAACGTATAGAATGCCCGCTAGAAACATTATTCGCCCACTTTCAATCCATAAATCATACAGAACCAGATAACGTCGATGTCCCACACAGTGACACATCCGAACACAATGATGATATAAACAACCGGATATCACAATGCGAAATAGAGCAAGCGATTAAAAGCCTTAAAAATAATAAATCGTGCGGTTTAGACTCGATTGTCAATGAACAAATTAAAGCTACATCACGTGAATTTATGCCGCTCTATGTAAAACTGTTCAATATTATTTTCGATACCGGTCATGTACCGGAGTCCTGGACAGTAGAGTGATAAAACCGATATTCAAAAAGAATGGAGAAAAAATAGACCCAGAAAATTATAGGCCAATAACACTTTTGAGCTGCTTCGGTAAACTTTTCACAGCAGTCATCAACAATAGATTGACAAAGTATGTAGAAGAAAATAGCGTTATATCGGATTGCCAAGCCGGTTTCCGTAAAGGCTATTCAACCACCGATAACATATTTATTCTCTATTCTTTAATACAATACCTATTTAGCCAAAAGAAAAAGTTATTTTGCGCGTTCATTGATTTTAAAAGCGCTTTCGATAAAGTATGGAGGGCTGGATTATGGGCAAAAGCCCATAAATACAGAATTAATGGGAAATGTTTAACATTGATACAAAATATGTATGCAAATGCCAAATCGTGTATCACTGTAAACGGTAATAATAGTAGTTTTTTCAAGTGCAATGTTGGTGTTAGACAGGGTGAAAATCTTTCACCATTGTTATTTTCAATTTTTCTGAATGACCTAGAAGAATATCTATCAGGAAATGAAGTAAATGGAATACCATGCCGCTCACATACAAATGACAACACACTTACTATCTACTTAAAATTACTGATACTTTTATATGCTGATGATACAATTTTAATAAGTGATTCACATTCCGATTTAGAGAAAGCACTAAAGCGTTTTTGATACATATTGCGAGCAATGGAAACTTACAGTGAACGCAAAAAAATCGAAAATAGTGATATTTTCTAAAGGAAGACCAGCAAATAGATATAATTTTTTCAGTCTAAACGGGAATAACCTCGAAATTGTTGATGAATATAAATATCTCGGCATATTCCTACCCAGGAGTGGTAGTTTTTACAAAACCAAGAAACATTTAGCAAACCAGGCAACACGTGCCATGTATAGTCTTATTTCTAAAATCAGAAAACACAGCTTACCAGTTGACATACAAATTGATCTCTTTGAAAAGACCATTAAACCAATTTTATTGTACGGTAGCGAAGTATGGGGTTTTGGTAATAACGAAGTCTTAGAACGTGTACAACTTACATTCTACAAACATGTACTAAAATTAAAAAAATCTACGCCTAGTATAATGATATATGGCGAATTGGGAATATACCCCCTTGAACTAGACATAAAAGCCCGGGTAATATCGTTTTGGACAAAATTGACCACACCCGAAAACGTAAAATTATCATCACTTGTATACTCAATAATATTAAGTAACCATAATCACTCACAATTCCACTATCCATGGATCGATAGAATTCAAACAATATTACAGAACTGTGGCTTCTCAGGAGTATGGGATTCTCAGCTCGTGCCAAACCCGAAATGGTTAATATGTTCTATAAAACAAAGACTTAAAGATATATACTTATCTGAATGGCGAACAAATGTATATAAAGATAACACATACAGACTTTATAAAGATACTATAGAGTTTGAAAATTATTTAAATTTGCTTCACTATAACGAATTGGGAAACATAATCGCATATAGAACACGCAACCATAGATTACCTATAGAAACTGGAAGGTGGAGACATATTCCAAGAGATTCGCGAAAATGCTCATTATGTAAATCAGAACTAGGTGACGAATACCATTACTTACTATGTTGCAAAAAATTACACAATGCACGATGCACATATATAAAACCGTACTACTATCGAAGACCAAACGTTAGAAAATTCCATCAACTGCTAAGTAACCACAACACAACTGAACTGAAAAAACTGAGCAAATTCATTCAAACTATAATGAAACTATGCCAATAGGACCTTGCGTCTGAACAAACGTTGATAGAAATCGAATTCGCACACACGAAAATTTAACACGTTCTCCAACTTACATTCAGATTTACCAAACATGTTGTCTCACTTTCTTTTAGATGTATATCACGGTTGGAGTTGTCTCCCATTCCCGTGCAAACAGCCCGTCTGCTTGCCCATTCGGGCTGACTGCACGAGTGCGACGATACAAACCCAATCAACACGAACGATTATTAACCATGTCGATCCATTATTCATTCGGTTGTATTTTATGGTCGGAGTTGTCTCACATTCTCGTGTAGACAGCCTGCCTGCTTGTTCAGACGGGCTGGCTGGACGAGTTCAGGATACAAACCCAATCAACACAAACGATAATTAACCATGATGATTCATTATTCATTCGGTGATATTTTATGGTCGGAGTTGTCTCCCATTCTCGTGTGGACAGCCTGCCTGCTTCTTCAGGCGGGCTGGCTGCACGAGTGCGGGATACAAACCCAATCAACACAAACGACAATTAACCATGTTGATTCATTATTCATTTGGATGTATTTTATGGTCGGAGTTGTCTCCCATTCTCGTGTAGACAGCCTGCCTGCTTGTTCAGACGGGCTGGCCGCACGGGTGCAGGATACAAACCCAATCAACACAAACGATAATTAACCATGTTGATTCATTATCCATTCGGATGTATTTTATGGTCGGAGTTGTCTCCCATTCTCGTGTAGACAGCCTGATTGCTAGTTCAGTCGGGCTGGCTGCACGAGTGCAGGATACAAACCCAATCAACACAAACGATAAACAACCATGTGGATTCATTATTCATTCGGATGTATTTTATGGTCGGAGTTGTCTCCCATTCTCGTGTATACAGCCTGCCTGCTTGTCCGCCAGCGGGCTGGCTGCACGAGTACAGGATACAAACCCAATCAACACAAACGATAATTAACCATGTTGATTCATTATTCATTCGGATGTATTTTATGGTCGGAGTTGTATCCCATTCTCGTGTGGACAGCGTGCCTACATGTTCAGTCGGGCTGGCTGCACGAGTGTGGGATACAAACCCAATCAACACAAACGATAATTAACCATGTTGATTCGTTATTCATTCGGATGTATTTTATGGTCGGAGTTGTCTCCCATTGTGTAGACAGCCTGCCTGCTTGTTCAGGCGGGCTGGCTGCACGAGTGCAGGATACAAACCCAATCAACACAAACGATAATTAACCATGTTGATTCATTATCCATTCGGATGTATTTTATGGTCGGAGTTGTCTCCCATTCTCGTGTAGACAGCCTGCCTGGTTGTTCGGACGGGCTGGCTGCACGAGTGCAGGATACAAACCCAATCAACACAAACGATAATTAACTATGTTGATTCATTATTCATTCGGATGTATTTTATGGCCGGAGTTGTCTCCCGTGCTCGTGTAGACAGACTGCCTGCTTGTTCAAACGGGCTGGCTGCACGACTGCATGATACAAACCCAATCGACACAAACGATAATCAACCATGATGATTCATTATTCATTCGGATGTATTTTATGGTCGGATTTGTCTACCATTCTCGTGTAGACAGCCTGCCTGTTTGTTCAGACGGGCTGGCTGCACGAGTGCAGGATACAAACCCAATCGACACAAACGAAAATTAACCATGTTGATTCAGTATTCATTCGGATGTATTTTATGGTCGGAATTGTCTCCCATTCTCGTGTAGACAGCCTGCCTGCTTGTTCAAGCGGACTGGCTGCACGAGTGCAGGATACAAACTCAATCAACACAAACGAAAATTAACCATGTTGATTCAGTATTCATTCGGATGTATTTTATGGTCGAGTTGTCTCCCATTCTCGTGTAGACACCTGCCTGCTTGTTCAGACGGACTGGTCTGCACGAGTGCAGGATACAAACTCAATAACACAAAACGATACTTGAACATGTTGTAGAATGTATATGCATATGCATTCTATGTATATGTTCAATAATAAAACATCACATCACGCATTTTCGAATTTCGAGCTCAGCATGAGGGATCTGACAATAGTTTATTTGGAAGTTATTTAGAGTTAAAACCACCCACCATAGTCTCTACCTCCGTGTATATGGAGGATGAGACAGTTGGGTGAGGGTATACATATGTGTATAAACTTTGAATGAAAATTGCGAAAAACAGCAGTCCTACCCCACTCAAATGGGCATATCGGCTCGCATACAAAATCATCGATATTTTTTGTTATAAAATGCATAAACCCGAATTTACGACAAATATTATCTAAAAATATACATATACAACTTGTATTATCATTCGTTGTACATGCTCACCATAACCATGCCATATGTGTCTTGAAATCGATATCGATTGTTACCTCTTGTATTCGTTCATGTAACGAACTGAGTGAAATAAAGGTATATAGTGAAAACTCAACTGAAAGTGAACCCTTACGAATTTGCCAAATACACCAACTGGACATTTATTTTCACACACAAACTTAACATTGAAATTGAGTAGTCATCGAAATGGAAAAGGTAGGTCGAGATTGTGTTGATTTTTTTTGCAACCGTATTATAATCCAGTTAAAGCCCATACACAATTCAGTTAAAATCAACACAACTGCACATATTTCAAAGGGCCCATACATGTGAACAATTCTTGCTCGGATTATTTTTATATGTAGCTGTATTGTGATGCAGTGAAAGCCCATCCAATATTTGGTTAAAATCGGTAGGCTGCAACAAAATGTATCGCCTGAAAATGAACCATTATACATTTGCTAAACGCATCAACTGAACATTACAAGAGACGGCCGCCGCAGTTTCAGGCCGCCGCCTAGTTGCGAACGGTAACTCCTGCAATCTGGGAGTAAATTGCAAGAGTTACCGTTCGCAATTACCCGCCGCCCGTCGTCCATCAATCCAATAGCCGGGATTTAAAACAAAACAACAACGAAAACGCCAAAAACAGATCTGGTTAATATTCAACTATCTAATGCCAAGTTGAACCCTTTCAACCCTAAAACTAAAAAATAAAGTATTTGCAAACATCGTAGATATCCAGATGAGCCGGCTTGTAACAAGCGACTTATGTTTCAGATATTATTTTAAAAATACATGTAGCCCTTATCTGATTAATTGGATAGTCCTGTAGCCTATTTCACCATCATTGCAAAGTATACTTATCTAGCAAAGTATACCTTGAGGGAGAAATTTTCAACTTAAGGATAAAGTTATTAATTTTTATTATACTGAATTTATTACATTATCACAGCCATTTTGGCTGTGATAATGTAATACATTCAGTATAATATAATTCTGCATTATTTTAATCATCAAATATATGAAGTCGTTAGTTCTATATGAAATAATTCATTTCGGGAAAAATAAATGATTACTCCCTCAAAGTATACTTTGTTAGATAAGTATAGTTTCCAATTTTGACGAAATCGGCTACAGAAATGATTATGGAAGTATCAAAGAGGTGAAAAAATTATAGATTCTGTTTGGCGCTGTGCGACTTTAATTTAGCTAGTTATCTCCCCTGATGAACATTGTCTCCATTTGTAAAGTGAGTGTGCGAAATGGATGGCAGACGATGGAGCTATAGGAACCAGTCAGGCAGTGAATACGTTGACTGTGAATCATTCCTGGTGCATACAGCGGGCGCCATTGTTATTATTTATGCCAGTTAAAAACACAAACGAGCCGCTACAGGAAAGGTCAGTGACATGTGCATAGTTAGTTCAGAGCTTCAGATTATCAAAAGAGGGAGTACAAAATACTCGCAGCAATGTGAAAATACATGACATTGTACACTGTACGCATCTTAAATTTACTTAGTTGAGCTGCAAAAAGTGTTTGCTTTTTTGCAGCTCCGATAAGTGAATTTTTAAATTTGTTTTAATTTCTATTGACCTTTTCGACATTCCGGAAGTGATGACACGAAATCTAGGTCAGGGGGGGGGGGGGGGGGGCGGGGGGGGGGGGGGGGGGGTGCGCACGCGTATTGGAAAACTAGCTGTCAGATTTGACAAGAAAACAATAACAATAGTAGTATATAAGAGTCACAATGATACCATCACCTCTGGAAGGTGCCAGCTACGCGCGGCACCTTCCACAGCATGATGGTATCATTTGTGATTCTAATATACTACTACCGCGAGACCATATATTTATGACATGAGAAGATACACCCTATTAGAGATAAAAATCCCTATGTTTATACTCAGTTATATATATATAACAATCTGTCATACTTTTATTACGAATAAAATATAAACTGACACCCTATTAAAGATAAGAAATCCATAAGTTATACTCAGTATTTTACAGCAATCTGTCACAATATAAACTGACACCCTATTAAAGACAAGTTATCCATAAGTTATACTAAGTATATTACAATAATCTGTCATATATTTATTACGAATAAATATAAACTTACACCCTATTGAAGATAAAAATCTATTAGTTATACTCAGTATAATGCCTACCATAAAGCAAATGAGAGAGCAAGCTAAGAGTTGGGGAATTTCCCTAAGAGGTTTGAGACTCAAGAAAGATATAGCAGACAGGATAAGTGACGCGCGAGCCGTCGTCTACGAGGAGAGGCTGCGGCGTGCGGTTTCGACCGGACGACTGCCCGCCGACCCCCGACCCCAAAAACGCTCCGAGAAATTGGAGAACGAGACGACGGCCAGTCTGCGCGCCACCGCTTACGCGCAGCGTGTAAAAGAAGATCCAAGCGCACGTAGAAAAACCCCTATACAAGGCGTACTACAATAAGATTTATCAAGGGTTAGTGGGGGGACCTCCCAAGAAGAGGAGAGATATCGCCAGAGCTTTGGTGGAGGAGGGTCCCAGGATTCTCGCCGAAGAAGCCGAAGTTAGGGGTAGGAGGAAGATAGTATGGACTTTCGAGAGGGGGGTAGACGGGGAGATCGCTAATCGCATAATGAATAAAATTCGCCCAGAGATGACCACGGCATGTTATCTGAGGTATTCGTGCTCGTATCGTATTAGGAACATAGAGACCGACGCTACTATGATCTATCACAAACAATCAAAGGGAAGTCCGTGGATAAACGAGATCGCCAAAGCCGAGAGTTGGATATCCGATAGAGAGAAAGGTCGAATGGACATCGACAAAGTCGATAGACCAAACACAAAATGGACCTTCGTTCATTGGATATCGGTCGAGGTGAAGATGATCATCGACGCACAACAACTTCTCATGGGGGCGGGAAAACTCCCAGACTGGTTAAGAGAGAAAAAGGGAATGTATTCCGTCGACACGTACGACGACTACTTGTGTCTGTTTAGGTGCATAGCCATCCAACGTGGAGGGAGACCAGACCGCTGTTGTGAGAAGGCACGAGCTCTGGCTCGCGAATATCTCGGGCATGATAACGGACCGGGTAGCCAGGGAATTCCCCTGGACGATATTAAGAAGTCGAAGAGCATTTCAAGTTGGGTATTCGCGTTTACGAGCCCACCGCCGATGGAGTGTGGTACCTCATGAAGGTTCCGGCAAATTACGACGTGGTTGGGGGGACGACAATGACGATATGAATGTTTGGAGGTCACTCGTTCCTCATAGCAAATCTCCGCAAGATGACGAACGAGTACGGGTGCACCGGATGTCAACAACGGTTTACAACAAAGTCGTGTAACATGCACAGGCACGCGACCACCTGCATGGGTGGGAAAACCGTGGTGACATGTCCAGGTAAGAGGGTAGAGAGACCGCAGTCGGCCTACGAGAAGGCGTTCTATCCTAAGGGGTCAGCGAGTGTGAGGTCGATTCAATGGTTGAGCAGAGAAGAGGAGAGGTGGGAAAGCACATACATCACGCCAACTGCGGTCACGGTGGTGAGAGGTGGGTGGCCGGTGATCCGGTCGACGGTTACTGTCACGAGACTGAGACCGTGTTTCAGTTTCACGGATGCTACTGGCACGGGTGTCCGAGGCATTACATGAGAGGTAACGCGAGATCGCTGTACAAGAGAACGAAAATTCAAGAAGCCAAGATAAGGAAGGCGGGTTACGAGCTGGTGGTGATGTGGGAGTGGGAGTGGTTGAATTAGGTGAATACCTACTATCCACAATCGCCACGCGAGGAGGAGACGACTCTGTACCCCACCAGATAGTCTACGACTTCGAGGCGTATCTCGACAAGTCAAAAAGCACGCGACCCACCAAAGACCTGACCTTCGAGGTCGAGCACGTTCCTATATCGGTGTCGTTGGGGGATACGATGCATAAAGGGATCACACACCTATGCGAGCGAGATCCCGACACGCTAGTCGAGAAGTTCGTGACCGAGCTGCAGATGAGAGGCAAGGCAATCAGGGAGGGGGTTAGGAAGAAGTATCTGCCGGCCGACATAGATATGTTATCGAAGTCTCAGCAAGCAAAGATTATCTCTTGGATTGACCAAGTCCCGGTGGTGGGGTTCAACTGTAGCAGGTACGACCTGAACCTCATCAAGCAGTACTTTGTAGAGAAGTTGGCGGCCACCGTGAATAAGGTGATGGTCGGAAAGAGAGCCAGCACGACGATGTTTCTGTTTACCCCGGAGTTTAGATTTCTCGACATCATCCAGTATCTGGGACCCGGTACCATGTACGACCGGTGGGTTAAGGCGTACGACTGTAAAACGGTAAAGTCTCACTTTCCGTACGAATGATTCGATAGCGCGGACAAGCTCGACCATCCGGGGCTGCCAGACTATCCCGAGTGGTACTCGAAGTTGAAGGGTGAGTTCCTACTGTCGTTGTCCGAGTGGAAAGAGTGTAAGAAGGTATTCCGAGAAAAAAAAGGGGATGAAGACGTTCAAGGAATGGTTGCAACACTACAACGACTTGGATGTAGGACCGTTCCTGGAGGCTCTGACTAAAATGACGGAGTTCTACAGGGGAAGAGGCGTGGACATACTCAAGGATGCTGTGTCTCTACCCGGTGTTTCCCTTCAGTACCTACTCCGCGGGTCGATCGATGGGAAGGCGGACACGCCCGAGCTGTGGTCACCGAAGTCTGAAACTTACGAGATGATGAAGCAGGGATTGGTCGGTGGTCCGTCCATAGTATTCTCCAGATACGCCGAGGCTGGAAGGTCGACGATCAGGGGTCAGGTGGGGAGTCGGGAGGAGAAGATGTGCAAGGCGGTGCTGGGGTACGATGCCAATGCTCTGTACCTATCTACTCTGTCGAAGGACATGCCGTGCGGTGAGGAGCAGATATGGACGTGTGACGACCCGGAAAGACAGTCGTATATAGACCGTTTCGTGAGGAAGGTCAGGAGTGAAAATGTGGTTCGGATTTGCGGAGTTGGATATAGAGGTTCCGGAAACGTTGAGAGACAAGTTCTCGGAAATGTCACCGCTGTTCGTTAATCGAAAAGTCGATGAGAAAGAGGTTCCACAGCACATGAAGGACTACCTGGCCGGGACTGGGAGGAATAGAGTCGAAGGGCAGAGAAAGCTCGTGGGGGCAATGTCCGCCAAGAAGATGATCATATACTCACCGCGCTAAAGTGGTATCTGGAGCACGGTCTGATCGTCAAGGCGGTGCATAGGGTGATAGACTACACGCCCGGCAAACCGTTTCAATGGTTCGTTAAAGAGGTCACCGCTGCTAGACGGACGGGGGACGTCGACAAGAGCAAGGCGGTGTTGGCGGAGATATTCAAACTGGTTGGCAACGCGTGTTGTGGCAAACTGATAGAGGCACAAGAGAGACACCTGAACACCACATATACGAAGGATGAGAAGACTGTCGATCGGGCACTGAGGTCGGCGTGGTTCGAAGACCTGGAGGAGATTGGGGAGGCTTACGAGATATCGAGCAGGAAGACTCGATGGTGATCAACAGACCGTTTCAGTGTGGCATAGCGGTCTAGCAGTTGGCCAAGCTCCGGATGCTGGAGTTCTTGGACAAGTACGTGGATCGCGGAGATTTCGAACTGATACAGATTGACACCGACAGCATGTACTTCGCGCTGTCGGAGAAGACGCTGGCGGCGGTGGTGAGAAAGAATATGAAGAGAAAGTTTAATAAGGAGAAGACCGAGTGGTTGGCTTGGGACGTGTGGAGCAACAGAACTCCGGGACTGTTCAAGCTGGAATTCGAAGGGGATAGAGCCATCGCTCTGTGTAGCAAGTGTTACTACGTGAGTGGTGATGGAAAATCTAAGCACTCGGCCAAGGGGATGTCGAAGAGATCTAACGATCTGACTTGGGGAAGGTATAAGAGTGCTCTCGAAGGGGGTAGGGATATGGCGGAGAACAGAGGATTCCGAATGATTAACGGGGTGATGAAGACGTACTGTCAACAAAAATTAGGACTCTCGGCATACTACGACAAGAGGAGAGTGATGGAAGACGGGTTACACACCGAGCCTATAGGATAGGTAAAAAAAAAAAGAACTCTGAGAGAGAATACTAAAGACTCTGACGATCCGGGGGTAGCTGGGTGTCAGAAGGCACCGCAAGAAGTTCTTCGCGAACAAACCCTCGAGATGGCCCATCATCCAAATAGTAGAGCACGGGCTCATCGGGCTTGGTAATAGATCGATCTAGATGATATACATTGAGAGACCACACGGGATCAGTCGCGCGGCGGCTGCCACCTTCGAGCTCTCCCGGTTGATAGAGGTACCGGACGTCAATATCCGATGGAAGCCGTTGCTCTTCTAAACCAACGGGTCGCCCGCGCGAGACGGCAGAGGGCTCGCTCGTCATCCTTTTAAACTTGATAGCATCTACAGGCTTCTTACCAATCTGGTCACCTCTCCTTTCAATGCGGAGACCACGGCGGGTAGTCTGGCCACCCACTCGGTCGATCGCGAATGAGGGTCTACAAGTTCTTTAGCGTATTGGTGTCCGAACAGTCTCTCAGCCAGGGTTCGATTGAAGCGCTCCACGATCCCCTGGTCCCGGTGGATGTTGACGCGGCCGCGTCTGACAGAAACGTCGTGCTTAGACAATAGATGAGAGACCGCGCCCATGAACTCGCGGCCGGGATCGACCTGGAGAAGATTCGGCCATTTGAGAGGACTCCTCTTATATATTCGGGAGAGAGCCTCGGCCACCTCCTTAGACTCTTTAGTGGCCAACGGCTCAGCCCCCTTATAACGACTCGCTACGTCAACGATTGTCAGCGCGTACTTGTACGTCTTACGACCGACGCGATCGTGAGGGAGAAACAGGAGATCCGCTTGGTGAACTTGGTTCGGTACCGGCACATCGAATTTCGGGCGCGGAATATTGTGAGGCGCAGGTAAATAGATGGCCTGCTTCTTGAGCCATTCCTTGAAAGCGTTTTCTGAAACCTTGGTCGCCGCCGCGAGGTTCTTGATGGCCTCCCGCCACGTCTCGAGAGAATCTCGGGCCAGACGAATCATACCCTTTCCACCAACCATGCGGTGTTTAAGGGCAGTGTAGCCTACATCAATCATAGCAAAATAAAGTTCGTCAACTGACATCGTTCTATATATATATATTTATAAAAAAAGTTATTTAAAATAATTAATTTAAAATCTCGATCGAATATAGTAGCCGACGAGCCCCACCACACCCATTCCCACGACGATGAACGCGATCTCGCGGTCTTTTTGGGGCTCTGACGGTACATAGAAATCTGAAATTTGTTGGGGCTCGTGATCCAGCGACGCGAGACTTTTGTGCGGATATGCCAGCGCGTACTCGCGGTTGGCTTCTTCAACGTTCTGAAAAGTTTGTGCAGCGTGATTTTCGCCGCGAAGCTCTTCATTGACCCAGTCCAGATGGGCGGTTAGTTTTTTCGACCACGCTTCCTTTGCGCTATTGAGTTGTTCTACAGCTAAATCGTGACACTTACGCTCCTCATCCACGTTCGAGTTTCTCATTTTAGAGAATATAAAGTTGCTACCGCTGAACGCCAATGCGTTTACAAGCGCACCACCTACTATTACTGCGATTGAAGCCATTTATTTCCATATTAACTGGTAGAATTCCAGCTTTAACTAGATAATCTCGGGTCCAAACTGCGGCCGCTACATCTAAGGTCGCGAGCCCTACGTCTCTCGCAGTAAAGTCCAATTTGGGAGCGGATCCTCCTAGGGCCATCTTTGATAGTCGAGCATACCCGATACTGAAACCCGATATCACACGGCGTGATAAAGCGCATTCACTAACATTTTACCATCTTGTTCAGCCATTTATAATTATTGCATATAAAAGGGGTCGCGATCAATGTTTAAATGGGGCGCATCCAATCGCGATTGGTGTTTCGTAACTTTCTTCTGAACACTGGCTGGTTGTTTTTTCGATAATATGGGGTATTTCCACACGCACAGGGCACAAACAACTGCCAGACCACCACCAACAACCCAACTCCAATTCACGAATTTGGGTTCAATCGGATTCGCCCAACTCCAACGGTAGTTGGTATTGGGTGTTGAGTGTGCTTCCAATTCGTGAATTGGGGGTGTTGTTGTACTCAACTCTGTCTTCAGATGTTTTGCTGTCTCCGTCCCCGATTGCAACGACTGTTTAGCCTCTCGAAGCTTGGCTAGTATTTTATCTTGTTTAACTTTTCGGGTGGCAGCCGCCGCCCGCCCAGCTGCCTGTCTTTTGGGATTTTTTATATGCGGTATGTCATCCAGTGGCGGAGTAACACTCGGGTTCGATTGGGTTGGAGCAATCTGGTTCAACTCCGTCACTCTCGCGGGTGTGTCTTGTGTCATCATTTTCAAAATTATATTTTGTATTAATATTAGGGCTTATAGTTCGTGGGCATATATGTCCAAATTGACAGTGTTTACCCGTGGTCAACGCGGTTGTCAGCGGAGCTAAGTACATTCCAAACTTGTGATAAATTGAGCAGCAGGCTGTTCTAAGAGTGTGACCTATAAAAGGGTCAGTCTCTAGATCGTCAATCAAACCCGCGGTGTTTGGTATAGGGAGAAGTATACTAACGGCGGTTGCGTACAAATGAATAGCCGCCGATCCGAGAGTTTTTGTCATCTCCGCTCCCAATTTGGATTCGTATCGCGCATACATTTTATCGATCTCCGCATCTGACATCTTATCCACCTGAAAAACTGAGAGACGCCTACCGAGATAATGCTCCGATTGTCCCCCAGCAACCAGCGCAGCTAGCCGCTCTCGTTGCGCCGCATTTTCATTTTCATTCGGAGTCGTTGCACTCAACCCAATACCAACCGCCGTTGGAGTTGGAATTGATTCCGATTGCTCTGTTGGATCATTATCTTTCAGGGTGTTGGCAGTCGGAGTTGAGGTTTCTTCTATTAGCTGATCGAGAAGTTCGTCGCAGTTCATTTTTCTTAAAATTAAAATTTAACTATTCTAACAAGTCTCATCATTTTAACATATTGCCAAGCACACCACCCGATACTTATGATCACCATTATGCTCGCAACAAAGCTCGCAGCGGAGCACCAAATTGTTAACATTGTTAACCATTGTTCAGCATTTGTTCAACATTTGTTAAGCATTTGTTCAGCATTGTTCAGCATTTGTTCAGTAATTGCTAAGCATTGTTAAGCATTGTTCAGCATTGTTCAGCATTTGTTCAGTAATTGCTAATTAATTATAAAAATTAATTGATAACTTCGTAAGTAGTTGGTTGATCAGTCTTTAGCAAAAGCTTGGCGTGCTTAGTTTCCGAAAGCATCTGTCGAACCTCCAGGCGCTCCTCGCGCGTTGGGATAACGTCATTCTCTCGAAGACAGTCATCGAATGAGTCTCGGTCCTTGCAGTGAAAGAGGGCGACCCATTTCGTTTGCTCGCGCAGATCCTTGAGGACGGCGTTGTACTTTTGAGTGGATATCCATACGCTTTGCCTAGCATGGCGGCCAGAAAATGCGAGCTCAGAGAGCATGTCCTTCTTTTTGGTCATCGCCGCCTTGGCCGAGCAATCGTCAATCACGTATAGGGTGGGCTCACCCTGGAATTTTTGGTATAAACCACGCAACCAATCGTGAAGCCTATCACCGGGGTCAATAACGTATACCTCAGGGTCGGTCCATATCCACGGGCACCGCTGATAAGTATCGTTGTGCCGCACAGTGGGACACAGGATCACAATATGACGAAAGGCATCGCGGTAGGAGCCCTCGAGCAAGTCTAGGATGAAAACCGTTTTTCCACATCCTGTCTGCCCACATATTATGGCAGAGTGGGCATCTCCAATCGTGAATTGGTATTGATTGCTAATTTTCTTAATTAATTCTTTAGAATTATCAAATTTATTAATTAATAAATCGCTAGAATGATTGCTAATTTTCTTAATTAATTCTTTAGAATTATCAAATTTATTAATTAATAAATCGTTAGATGATATTTTTTTATTAAATCAATAGAGTGCTGAGACGTATCGGCCATCTTCGATGTTGAGTTGTGCGTCTGTAATTATATATAAGTACACGTTCAATGGCCCGGCTCCATCCGCCTCTTTGGTTATCTGGATCGTCACACCCTCGCTAGCGTTCTCAACTTGGCGTCCGTTGCCGTGTATTTGGTCGTCTTCGCTGGATCGCATGTCTAACCATAACGTGTATTTGGTATTCAGGAACTCCGCGAGGAAGACGGCCGAGAGATGCAGGTCTTTGGCAACTGCTGCAACCTCCGGAGAGCGCTTAGAGCCGGCAGCAAACTGCTTTCTTACTTCGTCCCACTGCTGGTGCGCGCGAAGACCCGCGCTGTAGAGTTGATTGGGTACTCCCTCGATCGTCACCTCTACCTTCGTGATTTTGGGGTTATAGAATTTGTCGGTTTTTCTAGCACCGAACGCGAACCGAGCATCCTCGAACAACATCAGTATACCTTTCATCGAGCGGGCGGGTACGTTGACATTAATATTCCACTATGTGTCGCCTTTGTCTTTCGTCATCTTGCGATGGCGAAGAACTCGGTCGTAAAGTATGGCAACGCGCCCGCGTACTGGGTTCTGATCAATCGCGCGAGTTCGGGCATCGTGACCATGTCGTACTCCAGCGAAACATTATCTATCGTATACGTCGATAACATGTCGCTGGCTATGAGTACTCGGCCGTAGTCGTTGAACGTTAGTTCGTATTCGAGGCGGTCAGCCAAAGCGCTCTGATAGTAGGGCATGTGACTCTCCAGCAACTCAAAGTCGAGCGGGATGTAGAAGCGGTTGCCGTAGGCGCCCGCGACCGCATTGTCGCTCGCGTTGTTATCTGCCTTGTTAGCAGCCCCGATTCTAAGTTTGGTTACGTTCTTATTTTTGCTGGTGTCAATACCCTGATAGGCAGCGTTTTCGCGCTCTTGCGCCGTCTTCCACAGGTCCTGGTAGCAATGGTAGACGTCGCTGTCGTCGATCGACATCACCTCATTACCAGAAATCTTTATCATGGTCTTTTTGACGATGGCGCGACCCAGGTTCTGAACGACGGTTCGGTCCTCGTCCGTCGACGTCAGCGAAATAGTGAAAGCGAGGCGAACAGTACCCGGCACAATGACGTCGTTAGCTACGAGGTTGGGGAAGCGTACCAAGAGCTGTTGGTTCTGGTCGATCGTCGATGGGTTGTTCGTAATAACGACACTCTGTCTCACGCCTTTTGCCCCGAGGAGCTCACGCAGTCTGCGGTATAGATTGAGTTTGCGACCGTATTGACTCGAAGACATAATTTAGTGAAACTATATTAAACCCGTATGGTTTTGTCTTTAATACATAATTAATTTTAAGAAAATTAGATGGCTGATTACGATATTGACATGGATGAAATCGGCAGAGACGATTTCCGCGATGATGATGACATCGATGATGACATCGATCCATATACCCGAGGCGAGGGCTTGGACGATGATGACGAAACGACCTTCATAGAGACACCATTAACACCATTAAATAAAGATCCTAAGTTTGTCGACCCCCGAATTAAGCCCTTAACAGCCAAACCAATGGGAACTTCACCCTTTAGTACTTTTCCCTGGGAGGCCCCATCCGCAACTCCGGCATGGGCGGGCGGTGCCGAGATTTCTGCGGGGATCTCCAAGAATGAGCTGGCGCCTCTCACGGAAACGGAGTCCTCTTGGTGAACGGTGGGAGAGTGAGGTGTCTAAAAAACGGCATCAAGGCCACGTTGGAGTTCCGCAGCACTAAAGAGGAGACTTGTGGGTTAAATGGGGTAATAGTTGGAAGTTGCTGACGTACAAGAACGACCCGACCCGGTTCCTCAGCCCCTCTTCCGTGAACCGATATGGAGTATCCCTCGCTCGAGCTCTCGGAGTGATCGATGATCGGTCGCAGCTGTCTCAACAAATGGTAAAAACCCTACAGTCTACCGACGAAACGCTGGCGAAGACGGCCGCCGCTATAGAAATGAGCGAGCTCAGCGATGTCCCTCGTATAGCCACCGACGGTATTCACACAATTGAAACCACGGTCAACGAAATGAACGGCACGAAATATGACCACCATTACCTCTTCGCGAACTCCTGGGACTCGATAAGGCTCTGCAAACAACTCGGGGCGAACTGGTCAATAACCTCTCCAAACTCACGGCGCTGGACAAACATATCGCGCTAGAAGAAAGAAAACTTGGGGAAGTCCGTGACGATAGAGAATCTACCGAGCGGATCAACAAACTCCTGCGGTCGTTGCGGGACGAAAGAGAAGCTCGCTTGGAGGCTGCTTTGACTAACCGTGAGGCACTTTCGGCCAATTAAGTCGGAGCCGCGAAACAATCTCGAGGGTTCTGCACGAGGACACGACACTCGGTGAGCGCCTTCGCACTCTGTTCAGAGAGAAGGGCGTCACGATATTAACCATCATCGCAGCTTTCAGCATGATTATATCGACCCTAATTCTATCTATATCGTCTCTATTTGTAGCTGTCAATGCTGGTGCCGCACCAGCACCAGCACCAGCACCAGCACCAGCACCCGCGCCATCCGGCGGAGCCAAGGAGTGGATAAAAAAACAACTAAAAGCCCTCGCCAGTCTCCTGGCTAAATTAGCAGGAAAGTTGGCTGCCGCGCTGCCTGGTTTGATAGGAGGTCTCCTGTCCTTCTTGTTATCTATATTATCAAAAACGGTCGGATGGCTCGCCGATAATACCTGGGCTTTAATCGTGGCCATCGCCGGTCTCCTACTATTCTTCGCCAGAGAGTTCCTAAAACCAAAGCGTAAATAATCCGATCGCCACGAGGGCGACGACGATCACTAATTTCTCCTCCTCGTGTGTTGTGCTTCCAGTTTCAACATTGTTGATGATTGGTGTTTCAACATTGTTGATGGAACTTGATGGTGCATCCAATTTACTAATTGGGGGTACTGGGTTCGATTGTGTTGAGGGATGTGTATCCATTTTGTGTTTTGGGGGTACTGGGTTCGATTGTGTTGAGGTATGTGTATCCATTTTGTGTTTTGGGGGTTTTATGAAATCTTTTTCGAATTTATTTGACTTTACAACACTGTTGAACCCGATCATGTTGGGGGTGCGCTTGATGATATCCGTGTTCACGTTACCGTTGTGACCGATTTTTTGATTGGCGGTGGCGATTACGATTTGATTATTGTAACCATCAACCGGGTCGTCTCGTAGTATCATATTGCTCGGCGCCATATAAAGACCTATTCCAAATACATAGTCCACTGGGGTGCTGGAAGTCTGCAAAACGTCTTGATAATTCTGGATCGCATTCTCCAGGTCCACCTTAGCTGAGATGGCGTCCTCAACAAGTGCCAAGAACTGTTTTTGCGTGTCAAACGCCGTTCCGACTCCTATTATAGAACTGCGAGTTTGCTTCTGTGCGCCGAGGATGGTCCAAACGTATACGCGAATGGAGTCGTTGAGGCGGGTAACACCGGCCTGCGTAAACCCTAGACCATCGTCCAATATAAAGGTTTCTATACCCTTATGCACGTTTTCGTCTTGTAAAATATAATCGACGTGAGCTATTTTTGGTGCATTAAACCAGCAGTAATCGTAATTACACTGTCTCTTTGTACTAACTTCAGACCCGAATGTCATTTTATTTACTACATAATCGGTGGCGGTCCAATTTGTATAACCTCTAATTGGGTTCACAACACGATTTGAATAGTAGAAACCAAAGGTTACATCTGGGGTGGCATACTTCGTGCTTGCACCGTAGTCTAGACCACTGAGATAAACAGTACCTAAACCTCCGGTGTCTGAAAATGTTTTCTGTCTCCAATCCAATTCTTTTGAAACTTTAAATTCGTCACATATCCGTTCGAACTCCTTACGGTTGTATGTGTTGGAAATGGGATTCCAACCGTCGTCTTGAGGTAGTGGAGTACCTAGTTCTTTGAGAATCCTCCTAATGGTATAATACACATGAAAGTTGTAGACGCTACTGCTTAACATGATGTTACGGTCTGCTATGTGATCTCTGAAAGAGACGCCACACCCGGTTGTGGCACACCACACGGCAAAATTTAGTTGGTTCTGCCAGAACTGCATAGGATTGTTGTTCCAGTTTGTTATGACATCCTGTATAATGGTTTTAGGAAGTCTGTACTTTTCAAACATGTTAGTGAAATTTGTGTCGAAACCCATGCCCAAACTAGCTCTTATTGTGGGGTGCACAAGCTCACCAATGGTGTTCTTTTGAGTGTATACACCTCCGACCGCGTACTTTGCATTAGAATTAAAGCTAAATGCTTTTGTATCCATTGAAAGATATTATTATGTTTGCTACTTTCACTAATGTTCAAAAAGGGAGTTGTGAACTTCAAAAGTTAATAGACAACTGCTGCGGACAACGCCGGGTATGCCTCAGATCAATCACCTTCACGGTTGGGTGGAAAAACGTTGAAACGCTCGAGTTTTTCACAACAGAAGTCGGGGACGTTGATTTGTTCGCATCAGACACCGACTCCGAACACTTCCTCATAGATATGCCACATAGAATAGACCAAGTCCACCAGATGCTATAGTACCTCAGAGTCTTTGGAGTTTCGGAGATCTCCAAGCTTTTGTCGCGGAGAAGTTTCCTGGTGTAGTCACTCTCGCAATCTCGAAAGCAACGGGGCTCACAACATTGACCGTTGATAGGCGTTTAGGATCTCACCGGGGTTGGGCTCACTGTTAGGATTTAAAATAACATACCCTTACAACGATGACGGAGTGTTTGATCCTGGCGAGCACGTCGGCACGACCCCGGTGAACTTCGCCGTCACGAAAACTCTCGGGGTGCACCTGGATCGGGCGAACACATCGTACAACACGGTAGACGACACTCCCACCACATTACTGAAAACCGTACCCGCCAGCGACTGTTTCTATGGTGAGACCCTGACCTTAGACTTCCCACACCCCGAGATGAAAGTTTTGGAATCGGGACACATCCACGAGTTGAAGATTTCTATTCTTGATGATAAAGGGCGAGAGTTGAAGAACGATTACCCGATTTCGGTCGTCCTAGAAATTTCAAATTAATTAATTTTAAGAAAATTATTTAGAATTAAACGCATGTTCGTAATATATATATTATCAACATTATTGAAAATGAGTATATACGGACCAGGTAGTTCTTCCGATTGGGTGACAAATTCAAAGAATTTGGAACCGACAGAAGGGGGATTCATATCGACAGAGGGCGACTTTTTAACTACCCAAAAAACAAAGGCCTTGATCAATAGAACTATATCGGTGGCCACGGACGAGATTCACAGGAGTCTACTATCACAACTTAGAGAATATGCCCTGGCTGTGAATACAAAAAGTCGTGAAGAAACGCATACGGAACTAAACGAACTAGGTGAAAAAATAACCAAATTTCGAAAAGAGGCCCGGTTGGGGATTGATAAAGTCCGAGAAGACCGCCAGGCGGCCCTTACGGAGGGTTATGATACGTTGCGCTTAGAGGACTAGACAAAAAAATAACCAAATTTCGAAAAGAGGCCACGTCGGGTATTGAGAAAGCCCGAGAAGACCACCAGGCGGACCTTACGGAGGCTTATGAGGTGTTGCGCTCAGAGGACTCTCTCGTCAGAGAAGCGGCGGTTGCCGAACTAGATAAAAAAATAACAAAATTTCGAAAAGAGACCCGGTCGGGTATCGATAAAGTCCGAGAAGACCACCAGTCGAACCTTGCGGAGGCCCTTGCGGAGGCTTATGATGCTTTGCGCTTAGAGAACTCTCTCAACAGAGAAGCTACACTTACTGAATTAGACGGAAAAATAGCCGAATTTCTGAAAGAGACCAGGTCGGGGGTTGAGGGGGTCCGAGAAGACCACAAGGAGGCCATTGCGGAGGCTTATGGGGCGTTGCGATCAGATGACTCTCTCAACAGAGAAGCGGCACTTACTGAACTAGACAAAAAAATAACCAAATTTCGAAAAGAGGCCCGGTTGGGGGTTGAGGGGGTCCGAACGGGTATTGAGAAAGCCCGGGAAGACCACCAGGCGGACCTTACGGAGGTCTATAGGGTGTTGCGCTCAGAGGACTCTCTCATCAGAGAAGCGGCGGTTGGTGAACTAGACGGAAAAATAACCGAATTTCAAAAAGAGGCCCGGTCGGGTGTTGAGAAAGCCTTAAAAGGCCACCAGGCGACCATTACGGAGGCTTATGATGCGTTGCGCTTAGAGGACTCTCTCAGCAGAGAAGCGGCACTTACCGAACTAGACGGAAAGATAACCGAAGTTTCTGATAAACTGAAACATGATCGTATAACCGCGACCAAAGCTCTTGAGGAGGCCTCTTATAATATTCGTACTGAGGCATATAACGCAAACAGTGCGCTTGCCGGAATAGTACGAACAATGAAAACGCTAAAACGTGCCATAACAGTTTGGGCTGAGAAGCGGGGCCCATTGGTTGAGGGGCACTATGAATATTCGTTTGGTGCCAAAGCGGTAATACATGTGGGGGATACACTATGACAGCTGCAGGTGAAGTTATCCGAAAGTCGGTCTGCTCAGTTAATGGTAGTGGTAAACCTGTTGGTGCGGTCGCGATTAAATATTGTAGTAGATGTGGGGAAGAAAACGTGGGGTTGGAGTCACTAAAAATCTCTGGAGATAGTTCGACGGTGGTTTCGTTCTCCGGTGATGATCGAATTAGACTTTCCCAAGGTAGTGTTATTAACTTTGTTACGAAAAATCGGTGACCCAGAGAGTTCTTCCACTATTGTCTCATTGTTAATTGAACATATATTTAAATACTAATATATTGAAAATCAAGAACGAATCCACCGCTTCCAATTGTCAATACCACTCCATCAACACTGTGTACAATTAACGAAAGAAGTTCAGATTTTAGGTTGAATAATATCGTCGCTATGCAGGATATTTTAGTTAGAGAATATTTACAAATAGAAAAAGAAACTCTAAAAAATATAGACGCGCGGTGAACATGGCTGAAGTATCTAGCACGGCTCTAGCTAGTGTTTCTGTGTTGTGTGGGGCGGGGACAGCTGCAACTATATCCACCATTATAATGGTTCCTGTAGCGGGGATTTTATGTGCGGTGTCGGCCGTTTCTGGGTTGTTGTGTATGGTAATTAGGGCGTCGGGTGGAAAACTCGAGAAAAAATGTAGAAAACATGATAGAATATCTGTTCTCGCAAGGTCGAAGAAAAATACCATCGACGTTATGGTGTCCAAAGCGTTGACGGATAAGAAAATATCAAATTTAGAGTTTGAATCCGTGGTGGAAGAAATAGGGAGATATGAACAATATAAGAATCAAGGCGCGCGCCACCATGCCCAAAATTGAGTGTACTGATTGGGATAAATTTAGGGAAAAACTTGGAGATAAAGTCGGAAGAAATTTTACAGCACCATTGTGATATTTTATAAAATAATTAATTTTATAATTAATTTAAAGAAAATTATAAAATTAATTATATTGGTGCATTAAACAATTTATTAATTTATTTTATGAAAATTATTAACAACTTAAAAAGAAAAAAAAGAAAAAAAGTTTTCACCGAGACTCGAACCGGCGCCAGCAAAACCCTTCTGGGTCCACCCCGCTAAGCCTTCGCTTAAATTTCTTCTATTTTTTTATTTTTTCAGCTTAGCGAGGTGTGCTACACTCACATCTCCTACACTCCATCATTGGACCGATGCAGCGGACCCCACCTCATCGTTACCTTCATCCACTATAATGTGCAGAGCGGCCAGAGTGCATTACATGTGGCGAAACTTATCTCACTGTTGAGATATTAATGCCGGCGTCCCGACACCAAACTGTGTTTATTTCTCGTATATAAACTTAACTTTGTTGGTGAAAATAAAAAAAAAATGTTTATTTATTATTAATTATTATTATTTAATTAATATGTATTTTCTACATAATAGGGGGTGTTCAGCTTTTAAATATAAATAATTTTATTATTAAATTAATTAAATTTCGAACCATCCCTGAAATGCGTGATACTATATAACCATCACTACGATGTTTATAAACTGTGTACACACCATGTGTAAATCGATAGCCGTTTACATACATCGATAAGGCTATAAATAGCCGTGTGTGTAATATATATTACAGTGTGTTTATAAACTGTGTACACCACCTGTGTAAATCGATAGCCCGTTTACATACCATCGATAAGGCTATGAATAGCCGTGTGTGTAATATATATTACAGTGTGTTTATAAACTGTGTACACCACCTGTGTAAATCGAT
Organism: Conchocele bisecta; assembly: GCA_029237695.1. Classification (NCBI taxonomy): domain Eukaryota; kingdom Metazoa; phylum Mollusca; class Bivalvia; order Lucinida; family Thyasiridae; genus Conchocele; species Conchocele bisecta. Next base: position 32,591,279 of record CM055266.1, read on the forward strand.
AGCCGTTTACATACCATCGATAAGGCTATAAATAGCCGTGTGTGTAATATATATTACAGTGTGTTTATTTTCCATCCCGGAAGACGTAATCGTGTAAACCTCTCTATAAATGGACACTTAATATACGTGTAAGGTGGGACACCTTATTTACATTTTCATAACGCGTATAATTGGAACATTGTCGTCTGGTTGGTGTTGTGATTACAACATAAATTTATAAGCGATATCGTAGAAATGTACGTTCGTAAACGAATCGTTGGGTTTTAAATTTTTTATATAATACGCCTTAGTTTCATATCCGATACGCATTATCCGTCTTAATGTTTGTATTTGCCTCTTGTATAGTTGACATAATTGCCGGTATAATATTGTAAATGCAACGTTTTTATCGGAGCGTAATAAATTACGCTGGTATTTCATGTATTCTATATCGCCTAGTGTCTATTTTATAGAATTTATATACAGGATTTATAACCCCCGTATTCTTCGTAAACTTCTTCAACACAGCCATTAAAAACTTTCAATTCCAATTGTATTGTATTATCCATTTTCTCTAATAATATTGGTACTTGTTTTTTCTGTTCAATTTCCATTTAGAAATTTTCAAATCCATTACAATATGATTGTAGAAACGCATATCCGTAAACGAATCGTTGATTTTAAAATGTTTTATAAAATTAGTTTTTATGATGTTCCGGTAGTTGTTCTCCGATCCTATTTAGTCCCTTCGTTTCACGAATTTGATCCTTGTACCGGCGACATAATTGCCGGTATAATATTGTAAATGCAACGCTTTTATCGGAAGCGAATAATATTACGCTGATATTTCATGTATTCGATTCTGCATAATGTTTTCAATTTATAGTAATATTTTTCACCAAAGACGTTACAAAATTCCAATTCCAATTCTATTTTATTATCCATTTTGTTATAATATTTGTATTGTTTTTTCTGTTCAATTTTATAAAATTAGTTTGATAATGTTTTTACAGTGTTTTAATGCTGTAGAAACACCGTGACTTTCTAACTGACTTTCCGATTTGAATTATTACTAAACGATAATACTTGCGAGCACGTAATCCCTTGTTAACCATTCGATGAGTAGCCTGAGTACCACCACATGGTGGACATAGCAGTGACTCGGCTTTGGTCCCTACCCCACAATGTCGACATGGGCGAGGCGAAACGGAACCTCTTCGCATCCATACACGGTGATGTTTGCAATATTCGTAAATACCGGTGCGAAAACATCTCTCGTGACTACCTGTCTTCAACCACGCACACTTAACTAGAACCATTATGTTGTATATATATACTGAGTATAACATAGGGATTTTATCTCTAATAGGGTGTATCTTCTCATGTCATAAATATATGGTCTCGCGGTAGTAGTATATAAGAGTCACAAATGATACCATCATGCTGTGGAAGGTGCCGCGCGTAGCTGGCACCTTCCAGAGGTGATGGTATCATTGTGACTCTTATATACTACTACAATCGATATTTTACCACATTTTATGTACGAATACCTTGTAATTTAGCATGTCAAAGAAAAGAAAAGGCAAAGAGAACTTGAATCAATCACATGTAAGTATTATTTAATAAAACAATGGTAGTTTAGTCGCTGATTTTCTAGTTGCGAAAACAAAACGCACTTCAGTGGCATGGGTGGGGTAGTGTTTTAAAACATGAACTACGAAACTTTATTATCCTTGCCGTGGCATCATTTTATGAGATCTTAACTGATATTAAAGGAAATATTCCACGTTAATTTACAAAGTAGACTAAGCCTTAGTGGTGATTGAAACACAGTGGGGAGTGGGTGTGGGTCCGAGTGGTAAAACAAAATGTGGAGTGGGTGGGGGCAGGGTGTGTACTGCCTGTTATTTTCATCCCATTCTGAAGCCAAACAACTCTGGCTAGCAGGGAAACTATGCACCAATCTTCACTTATTAACTTGGTGGTTAGTTCAGATGTTTTGTCGTGTTTGTTACTTCCATTCCATCCGTAGCATAGTTATGGTTCCGTACATAGACTTAGCTAAAATAATTTTTGTTTCTAAGCCTTCCACTGCAGAGTAGCTAATTATATCTGATTCGCACTTTATATATATATTTGTTAATTACGACATATTTGCTGTATACAATGAGAAATGCGGGGCCCCGAATGAGAAAACACAATGGGGGAGTTGGCGTGGTGTGTACTGTCTGTTTTTTTTTATACCATATTAAATGCAAACAGTGGGGTAAAATAAATCTGCCCAGCAGCTAGTCGGTGAGTGTTCTCGACTATTCTTGGCAATATTTGTTAATACCAGTGTTGTTGTTTTTTATTTTCAGACTGAACTACCGAAAACGTTCCGATAGCTTACGCAGATGACAAATATGGAGATCAATGGTTCACTGCGTACATTGGATCTGCCGGTGAAGCAAAAAAGAAACCACAAGTTGACAACACTCGCCACTCATCTCCATATCCCTACTGTCGGTGAACATGGCGACCAGGATCCGTTCTTGCAGACACTGACAGATGTCAAGGCGTTGACTGAGGGATGGACAGGCGATATAAGGAAGGTTCCAGAGATTCGGTTAGAACCAATTCTCAACTATCTTCTGGCAGCTCATGATATTGCTGCTTGTGATACTCCTGGTAACTTTGAGAGCTACACAACTGTTAGTTTGAAGACTTACAAAGCCCTCCGTGCATTTGACCTGTGGGAGTCTGGGCACATCAGTGGCTTCCAGTTCAACGTGCTCAGCGATGTTGATGGATACTGTGCCTTGAAATGAAATGTATCAAATCCTTCAGGGGACACGAGTGGCACACAGTATAATGTTGTAGTCATATTGAAGAACTACGGAAATCCTATTGGTGGTTCCTGTACATGCATAGCTGGTCTCGGGGAGGCATGTACTCATATCGCTGGACTTATGTTTGGGGTGGAAGACTTTGTCTCTAGAGGTTATAAAGAGCTTCCAGACTGTCAGTCTACAACTGAAAAATTATGCAAGTGGAATGTCCCGAAAGGGTCAAAGTTTATTCCTACCCAGTTGTGCAATGTATCTGTTAAAACAAATGTACCTGGAAAAGTTAAGAAAGACAAGACATTTAGAACATCCGAGTACAATCCAGTGCCGCATGACCAACGGAGTGTTGACTTTGCTAAACTCGTCCAACTCCACCATGGCCTTGGAATAGTGAATCCGAACCTCCCATGGGTAAAGGCTGTGGCTCCTGCTATAGTTGACCAACACAGACCAGCACTGCGCAGTACCTCACAAACCCCACCAGCAGCCACTCTTCCAGACACTATGTGTTCTGAGAACCCTTTGCTAATACCAGCAAAGACATGTGCAGTGAACACAAGCTACCATCCCACCAGTATAATTGATAAAATTAAAGTTAATCCAGACAGTTTGATTTCAAGGGAAGCAGTTTCATATAGTGTAGATGATTGCAATAAGATAGAAGAAGTCACCAGACAGCAATCAAACTCTCCTCTATGGTTCAAATATAGGCTAGGGCTCATCACAGCATCATAATTTCAACAAGTGGCTGGCCATGTTAAGACATTGAGGAGCAAAGGACCCACTAGTGCTACAGATAAACTTGTTGAAACATTTGTTAAAGGTTCGAAGCTTAAAGGAAATGACGCTACACGGTATGGTCAACAGCAGGAGCCTCATGCTGTTGATGCATATAGGGAGGAGTCTTCTCTGCATCACAACAACCTGCACATTCACGACTCTGGACTAGTTATTTGGCGTGCCCACCCCTTCCTTGGAGCCTCTCCGGACATAATAGTTACATGTGACTGCCATGGACAACGTCTGTTGGAAGTGAAATGTCCATACACTCTAACAGATTCATACAGGACTATCGATTCCATGGACGTTTTGGATGTCAGTGGTGACATTGTTAATCTAAAATAAAACGGAAATACGTATTACGCACAAATACAAGGCCAAATGGGTATAACTGACATACACCAATGTGAACTAATTGTGTGGAAAGGAAAACGTGTTGTTGTTGTTGTACCAGTTCCTTTCAACCAAGTGTACTGGTCTAGTCTTGTTGAGAAACTGGACACATTCCACCGAGACCATGTCTTTCCGAGTCTGATCATTAATGTGCGAGGATCATACCCAGCACCCATAAAGTGACCAGCATTTTGACTGAACGGGCGGACCGTGCAGGCCAACATCAGTGACGTTACTATATACCCCTGTGGGAGGTGCGGCCACCTAATTGAGGAAACCGTGTCCACAAATCATGATGCTAGCATTCAATGTGAATGCGAATGTCAATGTAAACAATGGTTTCACTGGAGGTGTGTTCATTATCAACCAGACCCTGATAATTTTGATGAGGAACCAGCATGGTTTTGTGTAACATGTGTCCGAAACTGTGACATTGTTATGTAAAGACTCCGCAAGTAGAATGGCATAGGGATCAATTTGAAATTTGTTTTGCTTATTTGTGGCTGTGACTGGGGAAATAGGCCATACGGCACTTGTGGCCAGTCTAGCTCCCAATCTGCTATGACATTCCAACAGTCTGATGCCCGTTGGTAGTGGCATGACTGGTGTTGCATTTACTGAATGGCGAACATTGCAGATTCTGATCAGACTGTGGGAATGTGCAGTCTGATCTTGGGCTACACTGGTCACAAATGACATATATCCGATTTCTCTAGTTACAACAACATCTAAACAATTACAAACAACATCTTAAAGGTAGTGAGTCTCAGATGATATCTTGGATGTTCTGTATGCAGTTTTTTGCTTCATGCATCTCGGGTACATGTGCATTGGCTTTAGATATCATTTCACAAGAAAAAAAGAAAGACATTTCTCATGAATGTTTTCCTTACTAGTGCATGTATAGTGAAAATCCCAAATTATGCCGAGCCAAAGTATCTCCCCTGTTTATAGCAGTTGCTGATAGCATGTACTTGAATATAACGTATACTTTTTGAATGTGATCAAATAAAAAAAAAAAAAACACATCTTGGATATTCGAGACATCATCAGAGACACAGTCACTTTAAAATAGTCAATACAGCTGTACATATCATGATCTGTGACTGGAGAAATAGGGCTTATGGCATTTGTGACCAATCGTGCTCCTGATCTGTGACTGGAGAAATAGGACTTATGGCATTTGTGGCCAGTCGTGCTCCTGATCTGTGATTGGAGAAATCAGTGTGGGGAATCACGTGACCCGAAATGACAACAAGTTCAAATAATTGCCAAGATAAAAATAAATACAGCAGTAACAGCACGGTGTTAATTCTGTAGGCTACATCATATGACATACATGTTTACAGATTTGTTTTAATTGCCGCCATATTGGTCATGTGAGTCCACCCACTAGAAATTATGGTGCTTATGCAGTTATGGAATTTTGGGCCAATATAGCTCCGACATGTGTATTAAAAATAATTATGATGTTTGACATATTATTTATTAGTAGTATTTCATTACAGAGAAAATTGTTCACAAAAACACTGTGTTGTTAAAAACATGTGTACATATGTACAAAGTGAAAATAAAATTTAAATTAACCCTTTCACCACTGTGTAACTATGGACACTCGCATACTATTTTTCAGACTATTCCATTTACCGAATCGGGTACTGTTTTTAGAAATAAGAAAATATCCGCAAATGGTGAAGATCCTGATGAGACGGCTCATTTCGATCTGGCTCATCTGGATCTACACAGTTTGCAAACATTAAAATACAGGTCTACAGTGTTGAAAGGGTTTATGTTGATGAAATCTATTGACGATGTTAGTGTCATCATGATCCACACTATAGTATTTCTGTTGCTGTCACTGAAGTAATCGGCCTTATAACGTACCGCAGTTTTATCATAGTCTGCACTATTCCGTCTTTCACTTTCAATCAGGCAAACATCCATGCAGCTGGCCATATTACATTAATTTAGTACTTAACCCTCCCTACGCTGGTGACGGAAATTGTCGTCTGCTGTTTTTCATTTTTGCCTTAATTTTTAACAAAAAAAAATGTTTCGACAACACATGAGAATCGTCTCCAGTGAAAACAGGTTTTTGTCGAGAAATATTGAAAATAAAATATTTCCAGGAGACGACAAAATTTAATTCAGCATAGTAAGGGTTAAGACTCCTATGTGACATGTGTTTTATGGGTGCTCTAATTATGCGATTAAAGCGAACTGCAGAATAATGGGCAATCTGTTCTGCATTTGCTGCACTGTTTCATAAAAAAATTAATTCCGTTTGAAAGATATTAAAGGAAATCTATTGTAAAAAACATCTAAAAATCATGATGTCACGTCGTTCGGAAACCACACTGAAACTTATATCTTCAAGAAGGGTTCCTGGAAGTTTACTAAATAAGCACATGCCTTGAATATGTTTTCGTACACGTCCACTTGAGTAATTTTCATTTCCGCTTTCAGTATAGCAAATTGTTTGATTCTTCGGATCGCTCTTTCAATATGCACACAGGCCTCGGATATCTTCTTGTTTTGTTCCAGTTCTCGTTTTGAAAAAATTGTGATTTATCTTTGTGTTTGAACGATGGTATCACCAATTGAACACCGTCTGGTAGATCGTTTTGTATGGTAAACCCCCATTCTGCCATGACTTTCTCTCCTTGGTTGAGTGCAAGTAGCATATCTATAGATTCGTTTGTAATAAACTTGTCAGAGGCACGACCACCGTACATTTCAGACACATATGTTATTGCACCACCTGTGTTCATCCCCACAAGAAATTTAACAGTGGTGTGGTGCTTGTAGTTCGAATGGAACTGTTTATGTGCACCGACTGATGAGGGTGTTTCTGAAAACAGTTCGGTGCAGTCAACTATAACTCGCACATTTGAAAACTCTTCAAAACAATTTGCCTCCTCCATGCCGTCGACCTCAGTGGTAGGTGGCATCTTGGAGATCATTTCCAACTCTATTGCAAGTAATGTGATCCAGGCAGTGGAAATGGAACTGAAGGTAGATGGGGACATGCCGAACCTCACAGCACAGTCCGCAGTCTGGAGACCCAGTCGCAGTTTCACAAGGGTGAAGAACATCTCCTCCTGAAGGGAATATGTACGCCGCCTACCAGGCTTCTTCATATTAGTAGAACTGGCGTACGGATATTTCATGACTTTAGCCTTGTCCTCCAGGTAATGGACAGGGCATTGAAAACATCAACACTAAGTTCAGTGTAGTAATTAAATAGTTTTGGTTTTTCCTTGAGATGGGCATACCGGAGCACCTACCCACTGTCTTTTAAATTCTGAAGCTCATCTGCTCGTTGTTTATGGGCCTCACTGTCCTTGATGAATGCGACCACGTCTGGGTTCTGTGCAGCATATGCATGGGCTCCCTGGTCTACTCTTGTGGATATGTAGTCGTGTCGACTGGGGGCTGAAAACAAATTGTTGATAAACTAAAATATTTTTATAGCAAATGAAAATTTAACAAGAACTGGCTTTACACGAAGCTAATCCCCTCCCTGGTAGACGTGATAATAATAAGAAAAATTAAGTCCACAGTGACCTTGGCCTTGGGCAGTTGTATGTGGGTCGTATGCAAAACGAAGCACCATCCCTGGAGACACATTGTGATTATTATCATACGCTATATCCCCTCTTGCTTAAAGGCGAGGGGATATAAAGACCGTGGCGCGAATCTGGGACACCAAACCTGACCGCCATACAGGTTAGCGTCAAATGATTACCATGACATGTTGTCAATGTGGGAGGAAACCCGAGTACCCAAAGGAAACCCACTTTTGTTTAATTCTAAATATGAATCATCTCGGACAGACAGAGACAGGGTGGCTACTATATGCACCACAAATGTTTTTCGGGATGCATAACATTGAATGCATTAAATTAATTGTTCTAACCAGATTACAATACGTCAGTTGTCTCCATGACAGAAACATTTGAACTGCTGTCGATGTCGACTTCATCTCCGAGTGGATCTGTGGGATCATCTTGAATCTGCAATGGAACGAACACCATTTTAAAGCGAAAGAACTTGAAGATTAAATCATAAAATGTGGCTGTGCTGGATAAATGGGGCTTATGGGAGTTGTGACCAATGTAGCGCCTGATCCATTAGCACAGTCGTGTAGCTTGATAACGATCTTTATCAGGTAACAAGCTCTGTATTGGCAGAATACCTACTGACTGATAACATATTGCTGTACATATCGGGCATTGACCTGATACAAATATACAACAACTGACGTTACATTGATCAAACGGCGTCACATGACGTCACTGAATAACGTCAGTGGAATGACGTCACGGAAACGAGTCCACGTTCTATTCAAAGAAAACCACGTCATAATAACTCTTTGTATAGCCGAGAACGTTGCCTGATAAATATAGTTTTCTCACATCAAACATTTAACAACACTTGGATTGAAGGGTAGTTCAAATTTACAAACATAAACCAACATAATATTGTTGATTTCAATACAAATATTCTCCCAGTTGAACTGAGGTAATTAAGCAATGGTGAGAAGCCCATTAAAGATGAGACCTCCACGATATGACATTCGCTGTTGAAAGCGGGGTATGAAGTATGGTGCTGGCATCATTGGAGGTAGTTGCAGGAAGTAACTGCAGAATACATATGGACGTTACAGGAGTATTCTGCAGAGTTACTTCCCGCAACTACATTGGAGGTACACTGAACATTTCCTTTCAGTAAATGCATGATATCGATATTGTGTTAATTCATGATATAAATTACTAGATATAAATAAATTAATCAAAAGGGGGAGAATTGTATTTTTTTTATTGCAAAAGACACCATCACCATGGCGTAAAACCCAAAATAACATGCACAATGCTTCTTAGTTGTGAACAATAACTCTTGTAATCTACACAGTATTTAATTTCAAGAGTCACTGTTCGCAACTAAATGTTTCTTACCAGAATGGGATCAAGCAAATATAGGTCACGTTTGGATTGCTGCTTTGTAGTCGTGAGTAGTGGTTTACTTTCTCGGATATGTCTTGGGTTGTCACCTTCACAGTTCGGTGAGAGAAAATGGATGGTACAGCAAACCATTTCTTCCTGGATTTCGGAGGTGGAGGGTTTTCAAAATGACAGCTGCACAACTTTGTCGACTCAGTAGGCTTCCATGGACGAGTAACACATCTCCCATTTTTCTCCACTTTGCTCACTCTAGATATTTTATTGAGCCACAAAGTCTTTAATTTGCAGTCTGTCGGAATTCTGTAAAATGTACAGCTGGCTCCCTTTGACCTGTCATAATTGCACCCTTCTGCACAACAAAAGTCTTTCTTCCCCATTTTGACACATTATCAATCATATCAACATATTAAATCAGTCATTCTACTCAACTAACACTAATAAAAAGTATACAAATCACTTTACAATGCGACAAACGATCGATCTTTTGTCTCAATAGTTATCACTTGTTTCTATTTCCGGGTTTACAATGGCTAACCCCCCTGACCTAGCTATCTCGCTGAGTTCTCGCTCTTATTATCAGCGTTATTTAGGAATGTCGAATTGGAGAATAATGTGTTCCCTATTCATGCCCGTAGCCAGACCTGTTTGAAGGGGGGGGGGTCGTTTTGAAGGCCGAAGGGGCCTGAGATATCTAGGGGGTCTAAAAAAGTGGACCTCGAGGCTAAAAAAGTGGACCTCGAGGCTGGGCGGGGGGTCGTCCGACCGCTCCGACCCCCACCCCCCCTGGCTACGGGCCTGCTATTACACTCTTGCAAATTATTTGCACACGTTTCGCTGTGAGAGAAAATCCGTAATCAACTCCTTACCAATAATACACCGTGAAGAGAACACCCGCGCGCGCCTGTTTTCTTGGAAACCACGAGCTACCATCAAAATGTTTAATTTTTAGGAAACGGGATGGGCGAGGCTCTGTCGAGCTCATCCCGTTTCCGTGCCGCGCCAGATACGTTTTCCCATTCACGGCACTTACCTACTATTCTATTTATCCCGTCAACACCTAAAAATAGCTTTAAAATGCAAAAGATAACTCCAGCCACATCCTCAAAATCGGAGAATCGACTAGAGTGATAACCGCATCACAACTTTTATTGTTGCTACGCACACACAAAATAAGTCTGTGCCTGTTTGAAGCAACCATCGCTTAATGTCACGGTAGTTTGGCATACTTCACACAGAAACATTTGTACACGTATTTATACTTTTAATAATGTCGAGAACCATGAATATTCAAGTATATTTAATAATTACACAGCTGTGTAAACACGTGTGTTCATGAGATTTTGGAGCGGCAACTTACTCTTGCGTTTCAAACACACTGTCACTGGGCAGATATTTTACAATTAACAGCATGTACAGTTACTGTTTGTACACATGGAAGTTGTTGATGTTCAGTGTGGCTCCGGCAAATAGTGACTGGACATATTGCTGATTCGTATTACTGGATATTGTTAGCGATTGAAGTTCGACACCACTCTGCCTCTGGCAAATCTGGGTATGTAAAGTTTAATTTTCACACGTGTTTACACTTTTCATAGCCATAGCAGAATTCCCATTGCAGCACACACGTCAGCACTGATCTCTACTACTTCAACACCAACATTTTCGGCACTGCCACTACCACTAATGTCGTCCCAGAAAATGTCAAATGTTCCTGGATCTAAATAATCAGACATCTTTTTTTTTTGCAATACTTTTCCAAACTCAAGTAGAATTTATAATTTATCAATGTTTTTGCTTTTTCCAATTGTATTCTTGCTTGCAGAAGACAGCAAAATACAATGGATTGTTGGACTTGGAAGGCTGCCAGTTAATGCAGCAAAAATGTAAACAAATACTCTTAATTAGATGAATTTTAATTTGCTTTTGTTTTCTTTCTTTCTGGTACTTTTTTATTATCATTTTACATTATTTCATAAGTAAGTGCCAAATCTCAAATGTCAGCGCTTTTCTCAACCGTATCATTTTGTTTACAAGACTTCACCTAAATGTCAAAGGTTACTGTGTCAAAGTAGTTCTAAAGCATTATTGAAACACATATTCATACGCAGTGATTGGGTCGTATTGACTGGATATCGAAAATGTTTCACGGCACCGTGTTTCACGGCACATAGTCACTGTGTTGACGGGATAAAGTTATTTGAACATTTGGAAAGGGTCTCGACTAATCTAGAATATTAATGTGATTGAACACGTTCCAAATATGCACTCAAATATGTCTGGTTCATAGAAACAGCTGCGTAATTTGGATTTCAAAAAGTTTACATGACGTCACATTTGACGTCACACAACGTAACATCAAAACGCGAGAAAACACGTCATTATACAACTATTAATGCGCACACCACAATTCATTGATTATAATCTAAAAAAATAGACAAAATATATACCCACTACTGTACTCTGGTATTAGCTATCCAATCCAGTGACATATACGCAGTTACCTGAGTGTATTATGTCTTTGGTGTGTACTCACCTACTATGCGAGTAAATATGGCTTTACCTATGTGTAACGTGTACACTAACAACAGGCTTTGTGCGTCAGATTGAAATGTTTACACATCAACATTTACTTTTTAGATCGATGGGACAAATATCTTGTCAGATATCTTGTATTTTGTATAGTTTGCTAGCACAATATTTATAGCACGCCGTTGTCATATCTGTCTATGATGTATTGCATTAAATGTTATTTTATTTACTGTCATATTATTTGCTGTGTGTGTCAAACGCACGAAGTGGTGAAACTCTACGATGGCTTGTGCATACACAGATGCTGGAGATGGCAACTCAATGAACCATATAGTATACAGTAACAATACAATATTCACATATGGTTTATTCATTTATCATATCTTTCTCATGAAGCAATTATCATTGAAGCCAAGTGTATCTATCTATGACCTAATACCTTAACTCTTGCAATGCTGAATTAAAGTTTATTTTTAATTTCCATGTTTATCAAGAAACAAAATAGTTTGGAAGCATTTTAGATTCAGTTCCAACGGAACATCCTTACCAGAATTCATATATCCCTGGTTTGTCCCTCAGGCACGGTTTTGGGCTTTTTTTGTTGACAGAGAGTTGAATCCGGTAATACCCATTATAAAGGTAGTACTAATCATATTACTCTAGTGTGGTAACGATCTGACACCAGATCTGGTTATTCTAATTTCTAATGTAATAAAGGCAGTATAATACAAATTAATAAATTGATCGTTAATTTGAAAATTTCTCCCTCAAAGCATACTTTGCTAGATAAGTATACTTTGAAATCTTGGTGAAATCGGCTACTGATTTAGGGATTTACCGCCATCACAACAGGTAACATACGGAATTCGATCCAGTTAAACCGGCCATAGCTGTTGACAGGCCGCTAAACATCATCAAACTAGATTGGTCAGTAAGCGAGGCTTACGGAATACCCCCCGCGTGGGCCCAGGTACCCCTAAAATAGGTAAAAATGTGTGTGGGCTTGTGACCTTGACTCTGGGCTTAGCGGGAGGGCATGAACGTGAATTTGTCACAGGGTGGTTGAGGTCCAGTGGAGCAATGTGTGTGTGAAATGTGAAGCAGATCAGAGCAAGGAAATAGAAGTTATAACCGATTTCTCGGATGTTAAGTTTTGTAAAGAGACTAAGTATGTGACATTGACCTCGAGATCAACGAGAATTTGTCACATCATGATAGTAGAGCCTTCGAGGAATGCATGCATGAAATATTAAGAATTTTCGATGAAAGAAATAGAAGTTATAACATATTTCTTTGATGTTAAGTTTTGTAAAGAGACTAAGTATGTGACCTTGACCTTGGGATCAGCGGGGGTTGGACGGTCGTAGATGTGTCACAGCATGATAGTACAACCTTAGAGGAATGCACAAGTGAAATATTAAGAATTGTCAATGAAGGAAATAGAAGTCATAACTTATTTCTCTGATGTTAAGTTGTGTAAAGAGACTAAGTATTTGACCTTGATCTTGGGATCAGCGGGGGTTGGACTGTCGTGGATTTGGCACAGCATGGTAGTAGAGCCTTACAGGAATGCATTTGTGAAACAGTAAGATGAAGGAAATAGAAGCTATAACAATATTTCTCTGATGTTAAGTTTACGCATGCACGCACGCACGCACGCACGCACGCACACATGCTAGCTACCTAGCTAGCTAGCTACGGACGGTACGGGAGTAATTGCAAGAGATACCGTTCGCAACTAGGGGGTTGTCCTATTTTCGAGCTCTTCGAAATGCACTTTCCTAGGTTTTACGCAATTTGAATTCAGACTCAAACTGGTGGTAAACTGTGATCTATGTAAACTCCGTGGCTGAACGGGGGGGGGGGGGTAGCAACCCCGGACCCCCTCCCCTCCAGATCCGCCCCTGTGTATATCCACCTCAGACACGATCGCAACCGCTTACAGACGTCTGCAGGGACTGATGGAGAGACCATTGGAAGGCACAATCGTCTCCTTAATGAGCACACGGTACGCCGTCATATACGTGATGAAGGGATGTGACCGCGACGTCCTTACGGTGGGCCAATTCTGACACAAAGACATCGTCGAGAGAGACTGGCATAGGCAGCAGCGCTTTCTGTATGCTACTGTTCTGTTTTCTGACGAGAGCAAATTCAACGTCAGTTACACCGATGGACGCCGTTGCATATACAGACGACGTGGAGAAAGATTTGCCCAGCAAACCGTGTTGGAGGTGGCAGCGTGATGGTGTAGGCTGATATCAGTCGTGACTACAAACTGAATTGCACGTCATGCGCGGACATATAGATGCCGTACACTACAGAGACAACGTACTCTAAAGGACCGTTGTTCCATTCATAAGGAATAATGGCCTGACTCTGTACCAGCAAGACAACGCGAGGCCACATACTGCTGCTATCAGCATGCAGTTCGTGCGTGAACACGGCGTTAACTGCATGCAGTGGCCGCCACTTAGTCCGGTGGAACATCTCTGGGACGAACTTGGACGACGCGTGAGAGCCAGACCCATGAAGCCGCAAAACACCGGTCAGTCTGAAGCTGCGCTGCTAGAGGAGTGGGCACAGATACCACAGAACGTGATACGACGCCTGATTTACTGAGGCAACAATGTGCTACCGTCGTAGCCGCTGCAGGCGGGCACACATGTTAACGTCGATTGAACTTGCTGCAGGCACTTACATACACTTCCATAATTACGGGTTACTTTTGTATTCAACCCGTAAGTCACGTTTTGACTTTATTTGGAGCATTCAACGGTTGAATGCTTTACGTTATTTCGTGATGTGAATCATTTATGATTAGTATATACACATTCATCATTATGATCGTGTTTCTTTTCTTTTCTCCCAGATAATTTCAGTTTTATGGGACTGTACAGTTTATTTTGCAATTTGCATCGCGAAATGTTTATTCAGCAAGATAAATAATGCGATTTTGTGTACGTGACCCGTTAGACTGTTGAACCAGATTACTGAACTCGTCACAACAGAATCATATTATGTTTGCGACCAGCCTTCTCACGGACTAGACTGCGCATCTGCCCCGTCTGACCTACACTCCACTATTGACATAGCTAACTAATCACGGCTAGCGAAATCTCAGGACACGTATCAGGTGCATGAACATATACGTAGCCACAAAAGAAACGATACATACATAGGATTGTGAAAAAATGTATTGTAAACATTTCATTTTACTTTAGTCTCAAATACAACATGAAATTCAAATGTCTTCATGTTAATTTCATTAACAAAATGTCAAGTTAACCACCTGGGGCCCGTTTCACTAAACTTCTTACGACTAAAATGTTCGGAAGTGCAAATTTTTGATAGTCTGTAAATTTCACATTAACACTGTTTTCTTGTAAACAATTATTGGATTTACATTTATTGAGCATAGGCTGCATATGCAGCCTATGCTCAATAAATGTAAATCCATCAATTGAAATTTACAGAAGATCCTAAGTTTACACTTACGAACTTTTAGTCGTACGAAGTTTAGTGAAACGCACCCCAGATGCTGACGTCAGACCGTTGCGATTCACGTAGGGGTCACCATACGAAAGCACACAGAAGTCAGTAGCGCGTATGGCCACCATTTGCATCCATAACAGCAATACAGCGGCGACGCATGGACCTGATAAGTGTCTGGATTGCAGTATGTGGTATCGCATTCCACTCTTGGTCAAGAAAGAGTTCTAACTGCGCCAACTCGACTATCCAACACATCCCAGAGGTGCTCTATTGGCGACAGATCTGGAGACTTTGCCGGCCAAGGAAGAACGTCCACCGGCTACAGCTGTAGGTATGCGGTGCAGACACGAGCGGTGTGGCACCTAGCGTTGTCCTGTTAGAATAACATCAGTTGTCTGTTGGCGTTACTCATGGGAACAACAGCAGGTGACAGTGTATCGTCCAGATAACGTACTCATGTCAGGTTTCCTGGAACGACAACTAGTCTGGAGCGATGGTGGAAGGAAGTGGCACCCCTTACCATGACGCTGCCGCCTCCATACCGGTCCACTTGACGTACAGTAGCGCTTTTCTGCAGGTCAACTATATGTACTATACCAATACTATACGTATACTATACCAATACGATATGTTTTCTATGCGATATGCATATAATATAAACGTACGGTATGTTTGTACCGTACATACCAACCAATATCGTATAGATATACCATTCAAATCGTACGTTTATGCGAGTTTTATACATGTGTATAATTCTGGTACGTTTTTATCGTACAAACATACCAGATTATGGTATATTCATACCATATCCGTACGGATATATCGTATATACGAACGGATATCGTATGTTTGTATAATATTCGTATAGTACGTTTGTACTATACGATGATGCGGTACAAACATACCACTAATATATGATCATACGATATGCTCATTAAATATACCAATACTATACGATTACGATATGTATGCGATATTAGTATATACAAATAGGTAAGGAGCAGAAAATCGCTACTGTATGAACGCGTCAGCGAAAAGTTCTCCGCGTCTCCTGTAGACCTGTACGTTCCAAAAGAAATCTGGATTCGTCACTGAATAACACATTATTCCATTGATTCTGAGTCCATTGCGTGTGCTGACGTGCCCACTGTGCCGTACCACGTCGATGACGTGGCGTAAATTTCGATCCTTTGTACGGACGTTTGGGTTTAATACCGTGCTCAACGAGACTTCGTCGAACTGTTTGCGCACTAATCCGGCTGTTGGTTCGACCAGGCGCAACATCAGCAGTTGATGGAGCGGATAGAAAACGGTTACGTAAGTGGGATGTCCTTGTTTGATGGTCCTGAGCACGTGTAGCTACGCGCGGCCTGTCCGAACGAGGGTAATCATCAACTGATCCACGTGTTCTGTATCGTCCTGCTAGGCGCGTTATGGTAATGTGCGACACTCCAAATTGAGCGGCGATGTCAACGTGACGCCGACCAGATTCCAACATTCCAATTGCTCGAAGTCGCTGATTTTCATTTAATCTCGGCATTCCGTTTCACAACTTTACCTCAACGTTTGATGTTTTTCTTTCGTTTGGGTACAAGCCCTGTATGTACACCGGTCGTTTTTACCCGTACATGTACACCAGAGTGTGGATATCGGTGAGATCGTGCAAATCATTAAACTTGACGTAACTGAAGAACGGTTGAGTGGACACGGTTCAAATTCGGACATTCTCTTGCGACACGACTTGTACAACACTGTATACTCTGATCAAATACGTACGTTTGCCGGTTTTTATAATTTACGCTTTCAAAGTATGTTTCTTTTGCGGCTACGTGCTGTGACCGGAGAAACGGGGATAATGGGTTTTGCGACCAGTGTAGATCCAGATCAGCCTGTGCATCCCAGCACAGGGTCTGCACTGTTCACCATTCCACCAATCAAACACCCGTGATTCTTCTAAAAAGCAATATACATATACAATGAAGCATCTCTAAACCGGACACCCTGGGAGGTTCCCAGGGTGTCCGGCTCAGAGAGGTTTCACAGTAAATCAGGCATTTGATAACTCTGAGCCATAGCTGTGTGTTATACGATCATGAACATACATTGTCACCTGAGATAAATGACAAAGAAGCGGAAGAACAATAATATGACAGATATTTCTTGGTGCCCGGTTTAGAGAGTTTCCACTGTACATGCCATGTAGATCGTTATCAGACAACAGGAGTATGTTATTGGAGCTACACTGTGCATTGGTCACAAGGCCCATACGCTCATTGTTTGCCAGTTACAACCAAATACAAACTGATTATAACTGATCCAAAGCTCCAAACGCCGAATCTACATAAACTCAAATAATTATTACTAGCTCTAAATAATTAGAGCTAGCATTAAATTAGAGATACAGTATCATTAATTATTTGAGTTTATGTAGATTTGGTGTTCCAGGAACGCCAAATCTACATAAACTCAAATAATGTTTGATGATTAGAGAGCTGTTCAAATGATTTGGAGCTAACTCTAACTATTGTATGCTAGTTCTAATTATTTAGAGCTAGCATTAATTATTGGAGTTCATGTAGATTTGACGTCCCATACAATAACCCATATTTTGTCATTTATAGCAAATAATTCATTACATTTCGTCATGCGTATAACTTTGTAAATAATAATTAATAATTGCCCCCACACTCAACACGACAAAAGGACCGTAACGGGTGTTCGACCAGCGTAGACCGACCAGTGTAAACCCAGCGCAGTCCGCGCAGTCTGATCAGGGCCGTTCGCCATGCAGTCACTCAAGTAACACTTCATCAGCATGATCCGATTGTAATCCGATAGAATTACTTTGCGAAATGATCAGGATGAGTGTTCAATCTCTTGCGCCGAACATTTGTTATGCAGAATCTTTATCATGTAGATGAATGAGAATTCGTTATGAATCTACCTTTATTTCAACGTGAAACATTTTACACATGCGCGGAGTGCAACACCAGTGGATATATTAAACTACAGTGGAACCTCTCTAAGCCGGGCACCAAGAAACATCTGTGATATTATTGTTCTTGCGTTTCTTGACCATTTATCTCAGGTGATAATGTCTGTTCGTGATCACATAGCACACACCTATGGCTCAGAGTTATCAAATGCCTGATTTACACTGAAACCTCTCTGAGCCGGACACCCTGGGGACCTGCCCATTCTGCCCAATCTGCCCATTTTAGTGGCGGATTCAGTATTCCAGATTATTTTTTGTCAATTGAGTGTTCGAATTGCCGGTGTCTTGAAAGGAAAACACGATTTAAATAGAGGATCTTACATGAGTGATGATATAATATTATATTTATTCAACGAGTTTACTTATTTCATAAGAAACGAGGCTACCTTGTTTCTCATAAAATTATTTAATAAATATCAAATTAAATCAACACAAATGCTAGATTATATTTATTGCATAAGCAAAGCACAATACGTTGAAGCTGTAATGACCAGATGTTTATTACACCGTGCTATTATATTGTAAAAGTCTACTTCATGCAATAACTACCTTATTAACAACTACACATTGTTTTGCTTTACTTGTATACGTCACTGTTAAGCATACATGGAGACATAACATCGTTAAATTCTAAGAACCGTTAAGTGTGTGCACGGACGCATCCGGGAATATTGAAAACAAAAACAACATATTGTGGTAGAAAGTTTTCGTTGTAACTCCGAGAGATGGCCCATCAACTGGTGAATTCCACGATATTATTCATTTCTAAAATGCATTATATTTTCCGTAATTAGCGTTGAAAGTTTGTAAAATGTTCAGTTTCCAATGCGGAGTCATTCAAACACATTCATCATTATTTACAAACCTTTAACTTAGTTTAGAGAATAAATGGCTGTTTATTATTTCGAAATCACTATCGTGGACACGCAGTGGTAATTCATGGCTGTGACTGGTGAAATGGGGCTTGTGCCATTTTTATGCCCCCGCTACCGAAAGGTACGGGGGCATATAGTGTTACCGGCGTCCGTCCGTACGTCCGTCCCGTCTGTACGTCCCGATATTATATTCTTTAGTAACTTCTACATGGCTTCACAAATTATGTCAATATTTATACACGTGATACATATGAACATCCCTTACACACTCCACCCACCAGTACTTCGACCTTGACCTTTGGCCACAACCTTTTCCACTTTAAATGTTTGCTTGGCACTTTGGGACAAATCTACGTGCACGTTTCTCAATTCTACACTAACTTCTCAATACTTTTGCTAATCGCTTAAATATTTGTACACATGATACATATGAACATGCCCTGCACACTCCACCACCCAGTACTTCGACCTTGACCTTTCACCTTTGACCTTCACCTTTTCTACTTTAAATGTTTACTTAGCACTTTGGGACAAATCTACGTGCACGTTTCTCAATCCTACAATAACTTCTCAATACTTTTGCCAATCCCTTAAATATTTATACACATGATACATATGAACATGCCTACACACTCCACCACCCAGTACTTCGACCTTCACCTTTGACCTTCACCTTTTCTACTTTAAATGTTTACTTAGCACTTTGGGACAAATCTACGTGCACGTTTCTCAATCCTACAATAACTTCTCAATACTTTTGCCAATCGCTTAAATATTTATACACATGATACATATCAACATGCCCTACACACTCCATCACCCAGTACTTCGACCCTCACCTTTGACCTTCACCTTTTTATGCCCCCGCAACCGAATGGTGAGTGGGGCACATAGTGTTACCGGCGTCCGTCCGTACTCGGGTAAATGGCTTGTAATCAAATATGCCTCGTTTTCTTTGGCTGCCAGCGGGGGCATTCGTGTGCCGACAGGCCACATTTCTAGTTGACTATACTGTTATTACGAGCGTGGTTAGCTGCACGTTTTCCGCTTTATCTGTTTATAGGCAACAGGTTGCACTATATCGCTACACCACGCTACACAGTAAAAATGTACTTAATAGCATTTACAATTCGCGCACTCAATATAAAAAAAACCTGCAGGGCGTTGACGTTCGTACTTCGCTATATTGTTAATGAGAGACAATTCTACAATATGACACAAACATATTACCATAAACTTGCCTAATAAAGTATGTATTAGCAAATGTTTAGGTCCACGAAGTAGAAAGTAAACAAAGAACGCTTAAAACGCACACTTGGAAAGACTACTCCGTCATAACTCATGTAATGCAGTGTAATGAAATGTAATTATAGTTATAAATGTACTCACAACTAGAGCGCGGGTGATGTTTCACATACTGTATTACTGAATAGCGATCAGCTGATCTGGGTCTACACTGGTCGCAAATGTCATAAGCCCAGTCACAGCCACACTTGCGCAAGTGCACTCCCGGATGTGAATTGATGATAAGAGCAGGTTAATGCACGCATTATGTTGTTTACTTAACAAGCTCGACGTCGCTAGTAGTGTGTATAGTTAGACGAGTTATAGACTAGAACAAGACGTTAGTAGCGTACGGTACATTAACTCTACGAGTCTACTCTACGACTTGAACAAGAAGCAGCGCCATGAAAACAGCGGTGTTGAGTGGGATTTCTCTCCTTCTACTTGCGTGTCTACTCGCACGGCAACCCGTACATGGACAAAACATGTTTCAGTACCGTAAGTGCCATTTTGTAAGCATGTATGTACGTGTAACAGCAGTGTGTATCGCGATCCTTTGGTGGTACATTTCTGCCATCTACTTAAAGGCCCAACAATCGGTGCCCTGGTACCGAATTTTGTAGGAGGGGCATATCCAATTACTGATAGCGTCCCCAGCCTGTCAGTTATACACTGGCTTTATAAATAGAACACATAAACAGCAGCACATGTTTGTCGTCTGCTCCCAATGTAGAACAGTGAGGGGGCTGCTGGATAGCCAGTGTAGGTGTTTCATACTGACCAGTATCTAGATATATGGTATGTAGGTTTGTTATCAAACGTGTGGTCCCATAAAACACACAAATGATACAATTATATACCAGTCCCTATACTAGTGTCTGTATGTTTTAGTTGTGCAGGAAAATGATTGAGAATTTACTAAAAGTGTTAAAACTTATATAGTATTTTGCTGCTAACTATTTCAAAGCAAAGAGTATTCTGATGCTATTATATAAATTATTAAAAATAGAAACACGTAAAATTTAATGAAACACCTTTCCATGTGTTACACAATGACAAACTGGGGCTTATTGAGTGTTTGATCAGTTTAACTCACATTCAGATAGCACATGACTACATCATGATGCAGTTTACATCATTAATTAGAGCCACCATGAATGACCACCAAACTTAACAGTGTATGTCCTGATGAGGCTGCGAGGATGCACCAGCTGATCCGGGGATATGCATGTCGTAACATGTCCACGTGTCCGTTACTTAGAGTGTGTCATGTATATATAGTGAAACCTATATTGTACTTCTGGACCTGAACAAGGTTCCTATCTCCGATGTATTTTGTAAGTACATGTAGTAACCAATATATAAGAATATGTGTTTGTAATAAGTCGGTATTTGATAAAAATGTGTAACTGTGTCATGTCATTCCACAGATAACCCAGTCCCAGTTAGATTGCATAATGCTGCAGATATAATATATGCTGACAGCTAATTAGAGACCAGTGTTGAAATAGCCATACTGGTACGTGTTAGAATACAGGAAATAAGGCTGCTAGAAAACTTGAATTCATGTAGTCATGTACATTCCAGATCAGACTGCACATACATGCTGTTTTGTGACTGTGCATACTAACCCGAGTATATGCTGTTTATAATTAGTATATACTGAATTTTCACAGCCACTGTATCAAGTTCTAGGCGAAATATTTCTCTTGCTGGTCTATTAAACCATGGTTTTGTTTCATTTACCTTGGTATGTGCATACCAACCACACATTTAATTTGATATTACTGTCCAAAATCAAAGTTGTGCGGCTGGCACACTGTAGATGATGTTGACCATACAGGCAGTTATAGCTGTTAGCGTTATCACTAAACACGTGGGATTGTTTACAATGTCGGGTCATGAACTCAGCTCTATGCATGAATTACATATATAACAGCTACGCTCCGCCCGGCAAGTTTGAATCAGTTGTCAGTTGAGTACATTGTATTACTTCAAAAGCACATTTACATTTGTTTTCTTAAATCCAAATTTGTCTAAACCTTCCAAAGTTATAATATATATGTCTGTGTGAAATAGTGTAATTATTTGTTCAGTGGTATTTCTAAAATAACTGAAAATGTGTCCCTGAAGTGAAGCATGCATACAATTATCAAAAAGCCTGCCCAACGCCATCTGGTGGCTTTTATATCCCAGTTGGGCCTTTAACGCGATAACGCTATAGCCTAATAAGTCGTCTTAATTGCTACCTTGATAAGACTATTCACGTTATCGCGTCAATATGTCTTCCTACTGTATAGGACCAGGGGCCCGTTTCACTAAGCTATGACGTAAATCCATCAATTAAAATTTCCAGACGATCCTAAATGTGCGCATACGAACATCTTAGTGGTACGAAGTTTAATGAAACGGGCCCCAGTTTTATTGAAGCAATGTTACAATGCGTTAATATGATCGATATGAATTTCTCGAATTTCTCTCTGCTTGATTGCGAATTGAAATTACCAATAGATGTTCAGAAATGATGACATCGCGGCAAGATTAACTATCAATTTTACAACATGTCTGCCTGAAAACACGCTAACAACATCGATGAAATATACCCTTAAAGTGGCATAATTATCAGGATTTAAAAAAAAAATATTAAAAATGAAAACGTGTTTTCATCATGGCCCTGTGTAAAGTGGTTTAATTGAAGATACATGACGATACTTGGACCGCTGGGTTGTTTCAGTATTTTCACCCATATAGGTACATAAATATCGGATTTCCTGTCTTGTTGAACGCAACAAGATAGAAAATCTGATATTTATATATCGATATCGGTGAAAATTGAAACAACCTAGCGGTCTTAATATCGTCATATATCGTCAATTAAACCAATTTACACAGGGCCATGATGAAAACACATTTTCATTTTTAGGTTTGAGGAATTTGATTCCTCAAACCTTTTGTTTTCGTTGGTTTTTTTAGGTTTGAGGAATTTGATTCCTCAAACCTTTTGTTTTCGTTGGTTTTTTTTTTCTTTTTCTTTTTTTTCTTTTTATTCAGCCGTCGAGACTACAGCCCAAACCGCTGGTCGGATCGACTTCAAATTTTGTATACCGATTCGCATCAACAGTGAGACGAGAATAACGCATTTCAGAATTCTCATGACGTCACTTTTTACGAAACCGGAAGTGACGTCATATATCATATAATTCCCTATAACTTCCACATTTTTCAACCGATTTCAAAAATTCTGAAATCTCTATCTTCGTTTGCTGGCCGTTATTGGCTATCTGCTCAAATGAGAGAGCTATTGACATGTGAAGTTGAGAAAAATGAAAAAAATCAACAATTTCGGATTTTTATTTTATTTTAACGGGTGGTCTTTGAAAACAGTTTCCAATTTGTACAGTAATCTCAGCAACATAATTTTTTGACAGCGTCACGCGGGACATTCATCCGCACAGAAGATCATATTTTTCAGAGCAATGGCTTGAATAGTTCTGATTCTATTGTCTTTCAAACTTGGACGTTTTTTTTCAATTTTTCAAATTTGATTTTAAATGGTCATAACTTTTTTATTATCTAACCGATTTCAAATATTTTTTTTCCATTAAAAAGCCAACAAAATTCTCTATCTCCGTTTCCCTGGTAGTTTTGGCTATCTGCCCAAATGAGAGAGTTGTAGGCATTTGAAATTTAAAAAAAAATTTTAAAAAAAAAATTGAAATGGTCATAACTTCCTTATTATTCAACCGATTTCAAATATTTTTTTTGCATTAAAAAGCCAATAAAATTCTCTATCTCCAATTCACTGGTAGATTTTTAGCTATCTGCTCAAATGCGCGAGCTACATGCATTTGAAGTTTGAGAACGAGCATATAAACTTAGCCGCCTAGAAACAGTGTGTACAGCTGACAAACTTCGAGGTGGAGGCCAGACAGGTATGGTGGGCTGTATCAGACACTGGTTTTATATACGAACTGACATGCTGTGAGTGCTTTAGAATCGTCTCAACTTCAATGTCAGACTAGGGGGTTAACGGTACACATTTCGTAGAACGTTATATAATGAAAAATGCTTAGGATAGTCAAGCGATTCTGAAAATACAAAACTTTATTTTTTCAATTTCATTGGAATTGCATCAATTTTTTTTGAGTTTCATATGTTTTCGTCATTGGCAATGTCTTCTAATCACTTTGCCAGTGTACGTTTGTCAGTACATCAAGCCTCAAACCGTTGATGCAGCTTCAGCTGCTCTAGTTTTTAGGTTTGAGGAATTTGATTCCTCAAACCTTTTGTTTTCGTTGTTTTTTTTTTTCTTTTTCTTTTTCTTTTTCTGTTTTTTCTTTTTCTTTTTATTCAGCCGTCGAGACTACAGCCCAAACCGCTGGTCGGATCGACTTCAAATTTTGTATACCGATTCGCATCAACAGTGAGACGAGAATAACGCAATTTTCAGAATTCTCGTGACGTCATTTTCTACGAAACCGGAAGTGACGTCATATATCATATAATTCCCTATAACTTCCTTATTGTCCAACCGATTTCAAAAATTCTTTTTGAATTGTAAAGCTGCGAGAATTCTCTATCTTCGCTTCGCTGACAATGTTTGGCTATCTGCTCAAATGAGAGAGCTATAGACATGTGAAATTGAGAAAAATGAAAAAAATCAACAATTTCAGATTTTTATTTTATTTTAACGGGTGGTCTTTGAAAACAGTTTCCAATTTGTACAGTAATCTCAGCAACATAATTTTTTGACAGCGTCACGCGGGACATTCATCCGCACAGAAGATGATATTTTTCAGAGCAATGGCTTGAATAGTTCTGATTCTATTGTCTTTCAAACTTGGACGTTTTTTTTTCAATTTTTCAAATTTGAAATGGTCATAACTTTTTTATTATCTAACCGATTTCAAATATTTTTTTTCCATTAAAAAGCCAACAAAATTCTCTATCTCCGTTTGCTGGTAGTTTTTGGCTATCTGCCCAAATGAGAGAGTTGTAGGCATTTGAAGTTTTTAAAAAAAATTGAAATGGTCATAACTTCCTTATTATTCAACCGATTTCAAATATTTTTTTTGCTTTAGAATCGTCTCAAATTCAATGTCAGACTAGGGGGTTAACGGTACACATTTCGTAGAACGTTATATAATGAAAAATGCTTAGGATAGTCAAGCGATTCTGAAAATACAAAACTTTATTTTTTCAATTTCATTGGAATTGCATCAATTTTTTTTGAGTTTCATATGTTTTCGTCATTGGCAATGTCTTCTAATCACTTTGCCAGTGTACGTTTGTTAGTACATCAAGCCTCAAACCGTTGATGCAGCTTCAGCTGCTCTAGTTTATATTATTTTTTTTTAAAAATCCTGAAAAAAAGAAATTTCAGCGGTCCTAGTATAGTCATATATCTTCAATTAAACCACTTAACGCAGGGCCATGATGAAAACACGTTTTTATATTGTAATGTATTTGTTTTTAAAAAATCCTGATACGCCACTTTAATCGTACATTAACATAAAATAAAAGTTGCCATGAAAACAAAAATCAAAGGACTGAAAGTCATGAAATCCTTCGCATTACGTGCTCAACCATTTTTAGTTAATATTTCACACAAAAAATCATATATACTCCATTTAAGATCAATATATTCGTCGAATCAGTATACATATCAATGCTGCAAAAACAATATTTATCGAGACAGAGTATTTGGGCAGTGTATCAGAACATTAACGGCCAAGAAAATGGAGCTGAAGAAACTTGGGAAGGGCAATAAACCTAAAAAGTGCATGAACATTACACCTGAAGAAGAAGAGAAAATGTATTCATCTGGGTCCCTAGGTACAAGTACACCAAAAAACTTTCAATTCACGATATTTTACTATTTCGGAAAAATGTTCGGTCTGTGTGGACGAGATGAAGCAAGAAAATTGAAATTCGGTGATATAGAGATGAAAACGACATCCAATGGGGAAAAGTTTCTCGTGTTCAATGAGAGGGCAAGCAAGATCAGGGATGGGGCGAATCTGTCGAATACACGAGAGACCACACCGAAGATATTTGCAACAGACAACACCAGGTATGTTTGCTGGCCTTGTAAGTGCAAAACTTTTTTGAGTCGTCAGATATTGTCGATAGAAAATTGAATAACTTGAAAACTATCACGGCTGTCATGACGATACTTGGAGAATCGATCAAATGTTCACGAGCGTAATGTTAATCGATCCTCAATATATCAACATTCAAATATAAATATTTGTTTAGTTATACATTTTTTATTGATTCAAATATCTCGAGACACAATAAAGTTAGGTGCATACGAGCGGAGGTCCGATGTATTGTGATCACTACCACTTGTAGTCCATAAAAAGTATTTTGCTTTTCATACATTCAGTAAAGAAAGTTTACTATATCATTGTTAATAAGATAAATAGGTCTGAATTGGCATGGAAACCTCAGCGAATAAAGCTTGTTGCGAACGGTAACTTGCAATCTACACGTGGACGGTATGGGAGCAAATTGCAGGAGTTACCGCTCGCAAATATATATGGGCCAGCATGTGAAAACAATATTGTTTCTTATCACTGTATTTTGTTGATATTGACTTAAATCCATAAATACATCTGAAGTTGAATTTGAGATATAATTCTGTGAATACAATGTACTGTGAAATTTGTTGGAAAAACTATTATATTTTTGTTTGAAATCAATATCGGCCGTCTGGCGTGACAATATATGAGAAACATAACATTTTTTTATGGACCAATATTTCCATTTCAGAGACCGAGTCACCCTGTCAAGATTTTTGAGATCTTCAGAAGTCGCCGACCTTCCGAGATGTTGGCTGCTGACAGTCCATTTTACCTGACAGCATTACCAGAACAACGATTGAAAGGCACAGAAAATGAGCCATGGTATGACATTTATTATGTGAAATAATGCACTATGATTTGTTTCCATTTTGTTTTAAATGTTATTTAAACATTATCATATGACACTGAAAATCATTACGGACAAGGCTGAAGTTCAAATGAAGTTTTATGGAAAGTGACATTAATATTTAGTTAGAAAAGTAAAATAGTTATAAATAAGACAATTTTTTGATAATTATTATAATTGGTGAAAAATTAGACGTAATTCAGTGTGTCTGAATAGTGATCTTAAAATGATTCTACAGCCTGGTCGATATGCAAAGTTCTCAAAAGTATTTCTTACACATTTTCTCCCAAATATTTATTTTCAGGTATTACCCACGGCCCATTGGAGAGGCTACACTTGGCAGTCTGATGAAGAATGCTGCAGAGCAAGCTGGAATCTCGTCACGGTTGACAAATCACAGTACTAGAAAGTCACCACTTTATCGAAAGCAGGAGTTCCCCCACAAAAAATAATGAAAATTACGGGACATAAAAATATACAATCCATCACACACTATGACGCCGAACTGTCTATCGGAGAACATCGTCAGATATCAAATATATTACAGTCTGGTCAGAATATCGCCCCACCGAGCACAGTACAACTGGGTCAATTAATCTCCCCACCGAGCACGGCCACTGTATCTGTCCCTTGTAGTGTGAATGTTCTGCCGCTACAGGAGATCGAAAATGTCACCTCGTCAGCGAACACTTTCTCTGCCCAAAATCCATTTCCTGCAACATTCTTGTCTGGCAATACATTCCACGGTTTCGGAAACTTTGGAGCTGTACCAAATCACATCGGAAATTTAAATGTGATAAATGTCAATACAATTTAGTTGTACGAAAATCACCTTATTGTATGCTAGTTGCGAACAGTAACTCTTGCAATCTACTGCCGTACCGTCCGTAGTCTGATAAATAAATTTAACGCCTTTTTCCCGGTTTTGTTGTGTCTGTAGTGATCTTGGTTTTTCGTGTATTGTATCGATTCAGGTGCGCGAAATGACCTTGTCAATTTGCATAAACTGAAGCCATCACAGGCGCTCGGATTGTTCAACAAAAATAATAGAGAGTCGCATTTCATCACACTATCGGATTATTTAATGATTAGGATGCATGTTTTGTTGAACGGGTATATAATAAATAGGTTATTGGATTTGTGCGGAAATATATTTCGGCGTACTCGTTCGTTCGGCGGAACCTATAATTATTCAAACTCTAAGACAACGTTTCCTTTGTGAAGTATATCGTACTGCATATGCTGTGTAACGTCATTATAGATTAGTTGATGTTTTAAGTAAAATGGACACTGATTAATAATATCGATGGCTCAAGATGATTATTTAAAGCATGCGGCATGTAACTGTCAAAAAAAACAATGTTTCTGTTTTAAATCATCATCATTTCGCTGTCCAATGTTGGATTTTATCGAGCCATTGACCTATGACTATGTAAAAGTTCAGAATGTGAGCTTTAATCTGATTGGTCAACGTCCCAGGGAAATCCCGTCTCCTACTATATCATTGTGAAAAATATCAACATACATAGCAAAGAACTCATATTAATACATAACAGTTAATAGTTTATAAAGTATACAAAAACTTTTGCAATAACACACATATCGGGTGGCTAGAAAAAAAGGGCCCCAACTTTAAATATTAATATTTAAAAAACTATGCATCATAATTCAATAAAATTTCATTTATTGTAATTTCATGGTAATATCAGTAACCTGTAAAAGTTTCAAGTAAATAACTGTAGTAATGACTATATGATGCTAAGAATAAAAAGCATGGTCTGAAGATGCAATATCGGACTGAAACGTTTCTTCGTCACACCTGCATAACTTACTAAAGAGTCTTAAATAAGGTGGTCAATGTGTCCACCATTGTGGCTGAACACTGCTCGCAGTCTCTTCTTCCATGCACCAATGCACTTCTGTATCTCGGTCAAGGAGATATCTTCCCAACACTTGGTAATCCGGTCCTTCAACTCACGCTCAGTAAATTTCTCACTCCTACCAGAATAGACCTTCTCGGTTAGAGAGTTCCAGATGTGATAATCCATAGGATTACAGTCCGGCGATTGTGGTGGCCAGTCGTTCTTCTTGATATACTCCGGCACAACATCCGCAAGATGATCTTGTGTGTATTTACTTGTATGAGACGTTGCCCCATCCTGTTGGAATATGTAATTGTTTTTTGGGTAGATCCGGCGGCAATCTGGAAGAAGTCCATCATCCAACAATTCAACATAACTGACGGAGTTGACCTTGGTTTTTTCAGTGTCTATGAAGTGGATCCGTGTCTTTCCTTTCCAGGAAACACCTGCCGAAACCATGACCTTTTTTTAAAAACGCGAAGTCTCATGGTAAAGTCGAGATACAGGAATATCACCTTTCCTCACCCCATACACGACATCATTCTGTCGGTTACGAGCAGTTTCGAGCGTAAAATCCTTTTCATCCGTGAACATGATTCTTTCAACATCCTTGACGGAATACCTATCATGCAGTCCTTTGCACCGGGTTTTTTCTCTTTTGTTTCACATTTACATCACGTCTAGAAACTTTAATCCTTTTGTATGGTTTGAGATTAAGTTTTTTCGTCATTGTCTGAACAGATTTACGACTAACACCAAGCTCTTTAGCAATTTTCCTCTGCGATGTGTGGGTTCCTGGTTGGTCCTCCTGTGATTGTATCATCTCTTCCACATGGTCAATGTTATCTTGTGTGCATGCAGTACTAGGCCGTCCACTCCCTTGTTTTCTCACTGTGGATCCTGTTTCCTCAAACCGTTTGATAATCTTATTAACAGACCTTTTTCTCCACTTCTTTCCAGGGAATTCCTGAGCAATCTTCGACCCACGCCAGCCTTTCTCCACAAAACATGTCTCAATGATAGCCTTATCAGCCTTACTGAAACCCATGTTGAAATTAAAGTAACCTGCACGTCTGATCAGTCTCAAAACAATTATTATTTATGTGTTTACACTCTAGAAACAACTTGCTCTAGAAAAGCAAATGGCGAATAAATCCAACAGGGGGAGTAACTGCTGCAAGACTGTCAACATGTACCCAAGTCAAAACGGACCCAATTTTAGGTCAAAACGTACCCATCCTATTTGTACTTTAACATGTTTCATCATCTGTCATGCATTCAATCATCATTTTGTAAGTTAACCCAGTCACAGACTGCATCATGACCATGATTTGACATGTATCAAAACTTTCTGACATTTCACTTACATCCCGGCATTGTGTTTTTGGACACTGCTATTTGTTTTTATTGTTACATATTCACCATTGAAGCTATGAAGCTGAAACTTTTTATAGATTACTGTCAATACCATGAACTTATATTGTGCGAAATTTATTTGAATTATCTCAACTGTTTTTTTAAATATTAATATAAAAGTTGGGGCCCTTTTTTTCTAGCCACCCGATATAAAACAAAAAAGCAAACAAAACACGTATTACGCTGAAACGGTAAGATAGCTCGCTGTTTTACTGTTGTTGAACTAGTACTTTTTTTATGGCGTAGTAAAGTTAAACCCGCAAACAGTGACACTGCGACCGCCACTTAACTCATTAGCATAAGCAGTGACTGAGAATTTTCATATACATATAGTTACTTAATCCGTGCTAATAGCTCGGATAAAAATCACAAACTGTTTTTAAAAATATAACTGTAGATCAAAAAAAATGTAGCTGGCCAAAAATGTCAGTGATATGTTCATAATGCACCGCTCGCTTTGGAACTCTCTCACAAATCTGAAGGCATGTTATTATAATAGGCCGTAAGATGGCGATTTTTTTTGTTTTCATGACAATCTTTATTTCGCTTACTTTCTGCTGGTTTGTGTCGCGCCCGCCTGTGGACAGCGCGATGTAATCAGCACATTAGCGTACGTACGTACGTCGGTACGTGGGTCAGGGTTAACGTTTTTGGTTAAAGTGTTAAAGTGTTGCGGACCGCGGCCATCTAGTTTAAAGGTACATGCCCACGCAACAGGTTACACTGTACTACTACTTTTCATTTTCTGTCATGCCTTATATGAGACATTTGTCTACCCACTAACGAGTTATTTTTAATTACGGCGCGTGTTAATTGGTGTTTAATCGCATTTTATATGCCGCGACCAGAAAGGGTATTTTCCGACCTCGTGCTATTTTTACCAACACGCGTCACGTGACACGGTCAATCATATCACATCTTTGACATGCGCAGTGAAGTATCGGAAGTTGAGAAGAAAAATCTATGTTCGAGTCCAAATCTGAATCTCCGCGTAACTCTTTCCATTTGGTGATATGGTCGCCAATATTAACCACTCTCTCTCTGTACTGCCGGTCCCTCAGACATTTCGCTTTTCTTTTTGGCCGACAATTTGCGTCCTGGACGTTTCGACATGTTGATATTCTTGTTTATATATTGGGAAGCCTACTGGCGCGCGTAGTATACTGCGCATGCGCACCGCAAGCCGTGATGTGAAAGTCGTCGTCCCCGCACATTATCAAAATAGACTGTTACCGCCGCGCGTCCCTAACAGTAAATTGATAATTAATAAATGATTATATTTGTATAGCGGGCACTCGTAATTTTTAGAACTGGTGGAATAGTGACATAATTATACACTTATTTAATTCCTATAAAGAACATTTTGTGCCTACTGCGTGTGCATGTACCTTTAACATAATTAGGAAATTGTTAATCGTTTTACCATATCTTCCGGCCCAGGCGTTATTCACCTGTGACTTTAGACACCGCTACGGGCCTGCTAGAAGATATCCAAAGTGATCTGTCGTATCCTCCCAGTTGCCAATTTCATCAAAATCGATAAGTAAACTTATCTAGCTAAGTATACATCGGGGAACAATATTCAATTTATGCATGAATTAATTAATAGTTTTATTTAATGAAATAAAATATTTTGTGATCAAAACAATGGTTGTGGCAATGTAACAAATAAAGCGTATGGAAGCTGCAAGATTGTAATCATCAAATATAAACAGCCCTTTGTTCTATATGAAATAATGCTTTTCAAATAAAAAATAAATATTTTTTCCCTCAAAATATCTTTACATGTAGCTAGATAAGAATACTTAGACATTTTGTTGAAATCGGCTACATGTCATTTATCTCTATTTCCCGCCTGTAGGGTGCGGAGCCGACTGCCAGGACACGTTGTGCAACTACAGCCTAGGGTGCACCAACTGTAAGCCGCAGTACTGCACCATGTTCAAAGGATCAATGTACGATATATATGGTGGCCAGTTGGGGACATTTCGTCTCTTCGTCGAAACGAATATTAAGAATATTACATTTCGTTCCTGAGTTGTATACACTTCGGAGAAACCAAAATCAAACGAAAATTAAGAATATTACCTTTCGTTATTTAATTGTGCACCGCGAAGAGACGAACATGAAATATCATTAAATGTTCGTTCCACCTTTTCTACGCCGAGTAGAGACGAACATTAAGGTTCGCCTCTACGCTGCATTGAAACAAAGAAACGAAAGTTAAGGTTCTTATTTTTTGTCGTAGAAACGAAGAGACAAATGTCCTTAACGAGTCATCATAGAACCGTGTACAATCTTAATGCAGCAATGACTGGAGAATTGGGACTTATGAGATTTGTGACCAATGTAGCTACTGATCAAATAGTACACACATGTAACTTGATAACGATCTAGATACGGGGCGCCAAGTGGGACATGGCTCAATTTTGTCAACAAAATTCATTTTTGTGCCGCAAAACTCAATTTTGTGTCACAAAATTCACTTTTGTGCCACAAAACTCAATTCTGTGTCACAAAATTCAATTCTGTGTTGTGCCACAAAATTCAATTCTGTGTCACAAATTCAATTCTGTGTAACAAAATTCAATTCTGTGTCACAGAATTGAATTCTGTGTCACAAAATTCAATTCTGCACACGCATGTAAGAAGGACTACCATTGGTCAGAAACTGGACTGGAAAAATTGGTCACGGTCGCCGATCAGCGATCCAAAATGGCGTCTGAAGAAGTAAGTTTCAGAGAACGCTGAATGAAACACACTTGTTACTGCTTTGTAGCTTAGTGTTGCAAGGTATTCTTACTGTTTAAACGTATACACGGGATGCTAGCAAGGTCCCACGATAAAATGGTCTCGTGTGGTGGTGCGGCGGAATAGTTGATGTGTGTGCACGTTTCGGCTGGAGATTGCGGCGGTTTTGCGTTGCGGTTGTCCCGGTAATCATAATATAACCATAATAACTGTCCATAAAGAAGTATAATATTGATATATTGGGTTATATTTTCGCATTGAAATATTTAAACCTGCAAGTGTACTCCACCATCTAGTAAAATGGACTGAGACCGATCTCAACCAATCAACGTAGAGATGACATAGACTATCAGTTACGCAAACTGAATTTTGTTCACAAAACTCAATTCTGTCTTATAAAATTGAATCCTTTATAACAAAACTGAATTTTGTATATCAAAATTTTACATAATTATTTTGTGATTTTTAGTGTTACAAAATTCAATTTTGTCTGGACAAAATTGGTTTTTGTATCAGAATTTTACATAATTGGATTTTGTGATTTTTAGTGTTACAAAACTCAATTTTGTCTGGACAAAATTGGTTTTGTACACATAATTAACCCGTCCTGCATAGCGCCCCGTACTGGACGCATGACAGGTGTTTTATTGATGAAATAATGAACGGTGCAGATCCTGATCAGACTGTGCTGATGCACTGGTCGCAAAACCCATAAGCTCCATTTTTCTAGTCAAAGGTACTTATTGCCACGGATTGCGATCGGTATACAATGTAAGTACATTATAACAAGAGGTTCGACAATGTCCAGCCGTGGGTAAATGTTTGTCGTGGCACGAGGGAACTGTTTGAACCCCAAGGCCGTAGGCCGCGGGTTCAAACAGTTCCCGAGTATTTCGGTATCTCTGGTGGTATCTGTGCATTGTTACCAACATGCAATTTACGTCACCTCCTGTGAATTCAGGGTATAGACAGTATAAAGGTGCCTCGAAAGTTCGGAACGGTGAATGTGTAGATAATTCGCGATTTCTGTCGTGTGAAATGTTTGAACATTAGTAGTTGCATAATACATATACACTGAAAATTACACAAAACCAACAAAATCCACTCAAATCTACTGACTTCCACCAAAATGACACCAAAATAATGACCAGATATTCAAACACCTGTGAAACACAACAGTCTCACAATGTTATAAAATTAACTCGTACTTGTATTTCATTTTTACGGAGCCCCGCAGGGGACGTAGAATTATTTTTGTTATTAATTCGTTCCCACGAAATAACAATTTGTTCTAAATAAAAAATCGTTTCCTAAATTCGTTCGAATGAATTGTTAATTAGTGGGAACGAATTGTTATATCGTGGGAAGGAATTGTTAATTCGAGGGAACGAATTATTAAATTGAGCGAACGAATTGTTATTTCGTGGGAACGAATTGTTATATCGAGGGAACGAATTGTTAATTCGTGGGAACGAATTGTTATATCGAGGGAACGAATTGTTAAATTGAGGGAACGAATTGTTATTTCGTGGGGCTCCGTACCTTTTAGCGTGCAGAGATAAACCGCAAACTATTTAACACTCTTTTCATGACGGAGAATTATTTGCTGCAAGCACGTGTAATTATATAGGACGTTTTGAAACGTTTGGAAGACATTACATTCAAAGTTGAAGCCTAAACTAAACCGATATTATTTTGTATCACTGACTGATCATCAGACAGGGGCATATACGTTACGTTTGTTTTAACACCTCCCACTCAACCGCGTACCAAACAAATGTCAACTACTGAAGTAGTCGTTGCTATGCATCTCTCACATGTACCACACTGTGTTTTATTCAATTAATTACGGTGCATGTATTTATTTGCGGAAATTTATTTGAAAGCTTCAGTGGAAGAAAGGGGCTAAGTCCTTAATAAAGGGGCCAGTAGAAGAAGGGGGCTAATTCCCTAAGAGACTTAGTCCCCAATTTCTACTGACCCCTTCGATTTACTCGTAACTATTACAAGAACATAATATTCGGATGTAATTTAGCAAATATCACCACAGGGAACACACACGTAATTGCCGATTTGCAGTGCAGAGCGTCATTGCAGAGCGTAATTGCCGATCCCGCATTCACCCACCACCCCTGACAACATTGATTTGCCGTAACTGGATAAATACATGTCCCTAATGACTCATGTTGATAATTACAGTCAATCGTCTTCTCGAACTTCGCAGACAAGAAGGAATTATTGTACGCGACTTATATAGGGCTACATGTTCGATAGTACGGAGCCCTGCAGGGGACGTAGACATTTTTTTTCATTAATTCGTTCCCACGAATTAACAATTCGTTCCCTCAATTTAACAATTCATTCCCGCGAAATAACAATTAGTTCCCACAGGAACGAATTGTTAATTCGTGGGAACGAATTGTTATATCGTGGGAACGAATTGTCATTTCGCGGGAACGAATTATTGTTAAGTCGAAGTACAAATTGTTATATCGT
Organism: Conchocele bisecta; assembly: GCA_029237695.1. NCBI lineage: Eukaryota > Metazoa > Mollusca > Bivalvia > Lucinida > Thyasiridae > Conchocele > Conchocele bisecta. The sequence continues at coordinate 32,626,859 of CM055266.1, forward strand.
GGGAACGAATTTCTAATTCGTGGGAACGAATTGTTAAATTGAGGGAACGAATTGTTATTTCGTGTGAACGAATTAATAAAAAAAATCCATGTCCCCTGCGGGGCTCCGTAATGATGGTACCGTCAACATGCGACAATACATAGCAATGAAAACACGATTCGGCGGCATCGTGGAAACGCCAGTCAGAAACTCGAGGACTCTTTTGTAGGTTCAATATATTTTTGTAGAATTTATTTTGAAAACAAATTAGCTTGTTACGGAAATTTTCCTTACTTTGAATTATTAATTTATAATGATTGAACCTGTAGTTCGCAATCAAGAACTAATGGTTATTCCCGACTTGTTTCGTACATGTTCGCTTGTCGCTTGATCTCACCGTGTGTGCCTACGTTCAATGACACCACCCCCACCACCCTCTCCCCGCCCCCCCCCCCCCCCCCCCCCCCCCCCCCCCCCCCCCACCCCCCCCCCCCCCCCCCGTTCCCCCACCCCACATCCACTCCAACTTTCTGACCCAATGACGATATCCTGTATACATCACCGCCTGCGCTGATCGTGCCAACATTTAAATTGATTTCTATTTCAAAATACTTGAATAGTGTGCTTGAAATCAAACAACTTGATCGGCTGAGCCTGAGCTGTGGTACAGCTCAGGCTCAGCCAATCAAACTGCTTGAGTTGAGATTACCAATAGATGTCAGAAACGTTGCCATCTGAGCAAGATTAACGCGGGCAGTTGTGTAGTACCAGGCTTTTGTTCCAGGAGTATATGTGTGCTGCAATGCCCCCGCAACCAGGAATGTAAGCTGGTCTTAAATATGCGATTTTGCACCAGGTAAGTCTTGCTGTCGACGTCAACTGTCCGTCTGACCCGTTCATCTGCATAATTACTTGGGACTCAATCAACACGGGTATTTCCGTTCATTTATATGGAACAGTTGGGTCGTCGGCAGTTCAAAAGTGTCATTTGAACCCGAAAGCCTGCAATAGCGGCGTTTGCAAACAGTGCATATCCAAATAAGACGGCTCGTAACGACCGATCTCACATCAGGATCTGCACTTTTTGAAAGTAATTTCGTATAGTGTTGAGAACAGAAAATAACCTGTTATCATAAATGGACTAGTCTGAAAACTATTTTGTGACTGTTGGATTGGTTGCAAAATTAACTTTTGAAAATCCATTACAGTTACTGAGGGGTGAAAGGGTTGAGACATGTATCACCAGTGTAGCTCCGGATCATCTTTGTATAGTGACTCGACTTGTTATACCCATTTTTCTTCTTATTCTCCTTTTTTAAATGTCTATAAAGTTTCGTCACGGTTGTCTTGCCATCTGTACGCAAAATTAATTCGATTTTCGATTTGAATTTCATTTTGGATTTCGGGACATGGATTATCTGTACGTAATAAACTATTTAAAGCAAAAACAATTTTAAATGTCTGTAAAGTTTCGTCACGGTTGTCTTGCCATCTGTACGCAAAATTAATTCGATTTTCGATTTGAATTTCATTTTTGATTTCGGGACATGGATTATCTGTACGTAATAAACTATTTAAAGCCAAATAGCTGAATAATTCATACATGTTATGTGGCTTCCTCGTGGTGTGTATATGCACAACGTTAATTTAGATTTTTGATTTGAAACCAAAGTCATGGATTATCTCCCCTTTTTGGGCTTAATGTGTTAGGTCATAGATATATACATTTGGCTTCAATGATAATTGATTCATAAGAGTGATGTGATATATGAATATAACATATGTGAATATTGTCTTGTTACTGTCTACTATATCGTACATTGAGCTGCCATCTCCGCCAAATGTGTATGTACAAGCCATCGTATAATGCGTTTGACACATACTATGACAGTAAACCAAATACTTTGATGCAATACATCATAGACAGATATGACAACGGCGTGCTATAAATATTATGCCAGCAAACTATACAAAATACTTGATATCTGAGCATTTCCCCATCAATCTCAAAATGTACACTTCACCATATTTACTCGCACATTAGATGAGACACCATGGACAATGCACTCAGGTAACTGCTTAGTAGTAGCAGAAAGCCACCCGAACACAGACACCATTGTTCTCGGTACCACCATAGCACAGACACCATTGTTCGTGTTAAATGAGCCACAATTGGTGGTACCGAGAACCAATGTGTCTGTGTTCGGGTGGCTTTCTTTTGAAGTCGGAATGGTCTGTGCATGTGATTGCCATCATGTCTCTGATTGGTCCGTGCCAGGAATGCTGTCTGTGCAAGGGTGGTATTCTGTTGACGTCGAAATGAGGGTATAGAGTACATCGACTTTATTGAACCCACCTGACATCGAAATGAGGGCATAGAGTACATCGACTTTATTGAACCCAACTGATCACAACGAGACATTAGAGTATTTACAACAATTGTAGGTATGTATTCTATTAGACATTCTTACTACATACATATAATTAGAAACCAATATATTTGCTCATAACAGTAAGAAAATAGTGAACAGCGTACACCGTGATCAGACTGCGCCGATTTGGGCTATACTGTTCAAGTCGTTGTAAGGTCCTAGACTGAAATAATAATCACATCGCTGCTTTCAATGAAATTGCATCTTATCCTAGTCATTCAATTCACAAAACAGCATCACGGGATGCAGGTAATTACACTCCCAACAAATATACTGTTTTCCTTTGAAAATACATCACTTAGCACCTACGGCCACTGTAGATCCAGCCTGTAGCCCAGTCTCGTCATCTGAATTACCCAAATGTATCTGCTTTACCAGTGTTTGTATAAGCGGAAATTTATCCTCATTATTTGTAGGTCTTCAAAGGTCGTTATTGTGACCTTTATTTTGCTGGTGTATATACATTGTTGTCATACTGATGCCCAATGTCGCGACATTTCAAAATATGTTGTTTTTGAATGTTTGTAAATAACACGTCATATTTGGTAAAATTACAAACCAGGGGTTATAACCGTTTTGGTAGACTCAGATCAGGCTGTGTGGATGTATCTACACTGTTCGCCATTCGATCAGGAGACATACCATATACATTTAGCAAGCATTGTGATTTGCCACAAGCGTTATAAGAACACCACCAAAAAAATAATGTTGTTCCGATATTCAGCCGCTGATTTAGACAGACAAGTAAGCAGTTAAATACCATTTTAAGCTACTACATTGACCAATCACCTTTGCCTTTATATGAGTACTATTTCACAATTATGTGAAATAGAGTTATTTCACAATACAATAATGTTATTTCGCATTTTAAGTTACTGCATTGACCAATCACCTTTGCCTTTATATGAGTACTATTTCACAATTATGTGAAATAGTGTTATTTCACAATACAATAATGTTATTTCGCAAGTAATAATGTTATTTCGCAAGTAAGTGAAAGAAATTTTGCTGAATTAGCAATTCTATTTTAAAATTATTTTTTTTGGTCCCTATATAAGCTGATGAAAATCCATCCAACATGAATTCATTCTGATTCAGTAATACAAACTATGGCAGATATAAGGTTCACAGTCGTGCATAAGGCTAATGGGTCTGCAAAAAAAGCTTACCGCAAAGCTAAGTGAGAAAAAAGATATGGATATTACAATTTTAAATAGTAAAGGTTATTAGTAGTAGCAGAAGGGGCTAGAAGTACGAGCACCAATTCCAATTGTTTACTTTGCACAATCTGAAGTGGTTTTGTTTAATTTGAGGGGGGTTTGTTTACTTTGCACACTTTCCATTGTTTACTTTGCACAAATCGCTGAGGCCGAAGAACCGGTGTTTAATTTGAAGTGGTTTGTTTAATTTGAAATTCGCGTTGTTTACTTTGCACAATCTGAAGTGGTTTGTTTACTTTGAAGTAGTGTAAAAGCCGCCAATTGTTTACTTTGCACAATCTGAAGTGTTTTGTTTCATTTGAAGTGGTTTTTTTAATCTAACTTAGCACGACTTTACTGTGGAGTGGTTTGTTTAATTTGAAATTCGCGTTGTTTACTTTGCACAATCTGAAGTGTAACAAATTATAAACTAGAGCAGCTTGAGCTGCATCAACGGTTTGAGCCTCAAACATTGATTTCATGTGTAACTAAGCTTTAGCCCAAGGTGTAAACTATCGGTTGCAAAAAGAATTTCTGAAGTTTTAGAATGAACAGTCCAACATTATTGTGTTCGCATCATCACACCGATGTGGGGCCGGTTAGCTTAGAGATAGAGCGATGGACTCGGAGCGACGGATACCGGGTTCGATCCTCAGCCAAACTTTTAGCTAAAGGACTGAAATATCGACTACAGCAAAAACAATTGAAATCGAATGATAAATAACGAAGTTGACGTCACATCCGTTTGCTCTATTTTGAAAACTTGAAAAAATACGTTCATCTTTGACATCGAATAGAGCCGTAAGTAGTCAAGATATAGCTCTGAAAATTATCATCTTTCATGCGGCTGACACTCCCCTAACACCCTGGCAAGAAATTATGTTGCTGACAGTACTGTACAAATTGGAAAACGTTTGTAAAGACCACGCATTATCAGCCGAAATTCGGCAAAATCGTTGAAAAGTATGTACATTTTTCAACTTCAAATGCATATAGCTCTTTTATTTGAGCAGATAGCCGAAAACTGTGAGTTTGAGATAGAGAATTTTGTTAGCTTTCCAATGCAAAAAGAATTCTTGAAATCGGTTGGAAAATAAGGAAGTTATAGGAAGTATGACGTCACTTCCGTTTTCGTGGAAAGTAGCATTAAAAGATATCTGAAAATCTCTGAGTCTCTGCTCACACTTGATCCGAATCGGCATGCAAAATTTGAAGTCGATCCGACCAGCGGTTTGGTGTAGATGGAGGGAGCCCGTAAGTCAGCGGATGATTATTTTTCGATAGTTATCGCCCTTACATTGCAGTTTACGCCATTTGTAAATACACCTAATAAAACGGAAAATAAATATGTGCAATATTCCGCCAGTGAAGTTTTCGTTTGTTTTTCACCATAGGCCAGGCACAAAGCGGGAAAGTTTTAGCTAAAGGACTGAAATATCGACCGCAGCAAGAAATTTTGAAATCTATTGATAAATAACGAAGCTGACGTCACATCCGTTTGCTCTATTTTGAAAACTTGAAAAAAAGACGTTCATCTTTGACATCAAATAGAACCGGAAGTAGTCAAGATAGAGCTCTGAAAATTATCATCTTTTATGCGCCTGACACTCCCCTATCACACTGGCAAGAAATTATGTTGCTGACATTACTGTACAAATTGGAAAACGTTTGTAAAGACCACCCGTCATCAGCGGAAATTCGGCAAAAAATCGGCAAAATCGTCGAAAAGTATGTACATTTTTCAACTTCAAATGCCTATAGCTCTCTTATTTGACCAGATAGCCGTGAACTATCGTGAGTTCGAGATAGAGAATTTTGTCAGCTTTCCAATGCAAAAAGAATTTTTGAAATTGGTTGGAAAATAAGGAAGTTATAGAAAGTATGACGTCACTTCCGGTTTCGTGGAAAGTGGCATTAAGAGATTTCTGAAAATCTCTAAGTCTCTGCTCACACATGATCCGAATCGGCATGCAAAATTTGAAGTCGATCCGACCAGCGGTTTGGGCTGTAGACTGAACGGCTGAATAAAAAAAAAAAAAAAAAAAAAAAAAATAAAAAAAAAAAAAAAAAAAAAAAAAAAAAACTAGAGCAGCTGAAGCTGCATCAACGGTTTGAGGCTTGATGTACTGACAAACGTACACTGGCAAAGTGATTAGAAGACATTGCCAATGACGAAAACATATGAAACTCAAAAAAAATTGATGCAATTCCAATGAAATTGAAAAAATAAAGTTTTGTATTTTCAGAATCGCTTGACTATCCTAAGCATTTTTCATTATATAACGTTCTACGAAATGTGTACCGTTAACCCCCTAGTCTGACATTGAAGTTGAGACGATTCTAAAGCACTCACAGCATGTCAGTTCGTATATAAAATGAAAATTGTTTATATTGTTACTGTGTGATTTAACGTGACGCTGTCAAACTTCAAATGCATGTAGCTCTCTCATTTGAGCAGATAGCTAAAAACTACCAGGATGCGTAGATAGAGAATTTTATTGCCTTTTTTAATGGAAAAAAATATTTGAAATCGGTTGAATAATAAAAAAGTTATGACCATTTCAAATTTAAAAAAATGAAAGAACCAAACTTCAAATGCCTACAACTCTCTCATTTGGGCAGATAGCCAAAAAACTACCAGCGAAGCGGAGATAGAGAATTTTGTTGGCTTTTTAATGGAAAAAAAATATTTGAAATCGGTTAGATAATAACAAAGTTATGAACATTTCAAATTTGAAAAATTGAAAAAAAAACGTCCAAGTTTGAAAGGCAATAGAATCGGAACTCTTCAAGCTATAGCTCTGAAAAGTATCATCTTTTGTGCGGATGAATGTCCCGCGTCACGCTGTCAAAAAATTATGTTGCTGAGATTACTGTACAAATTGGAAACTGTTTTCGAAGACCACCCGTTAAAATAAAAAAGAAAATCCGAAATTGTTGATTTTTTTCATTTTTCTCAAATTCACATGTCAATAGCTCTCTCATTTGAGGAGATAGCCAATAATGGCCAGGCAAGCGAAGATAGAGATTTCTCGCAGCTTTCGAATACAAAAAGAATTTTTGAAATCGGTTGAAAAATGTGGAAGTTATAGGACATTATATGATATATGACGTCACTTCCGGTTTCGTGGAAAGTGACGTCATGAGAATTATGAAAATTGCGTTATTCTCGTCTCACAGTTGATACAAATCGGCATACAAAATTTGAAGTCGATTCGACAAGCGGTTTGGGCTGTAGTCCCGACGGCTGAATAAAAAGAAAAAAAAAACCAACGAAAACAAAAGGTTTGAGGAATCAAATTCCTCAAACCTAATTTGATGCAATTCCAATGAAATTGAAAAAAAAGTTTTGTATTTTCAGAATCGCTTGACTATTCTAAGCATTTTTCATTATATAACGTTCTACGAAATGTGTACCGTTAACCCCCTAGTCTGACATTGAAGTTAAGACGATTCTAAAGCACTCACAGCATGTCAGTTCGTATATAAAACCAGTGTCTGATACAGCCCACCATACCTGTCTGGCCTCCACCTCGAAGTTTGTCAGCTGTACACACTGTTCTAGGCGGCTAAGTTTATATGCTCGTTCTCAAACTTCAAATGCATGTAGCTCGCGCATTTGAGCAGATAGCTAAAAACTCTCAAACCTAATTTGATGCAATTCCAATGAAATTGAAAAAAAAAGTTTGTATTTTCAGAATCGCTTGACTATTCTAAGCATTTTTCATTATATAACGTTCTACGAAATGTGTACCGTTAACCCCCTAGTCTGACATTGAAGTTAAGACGATTCTAAAGCACTCACAGCATGTCAGTTCGTATATAAAACCAGTGTCTGATACAGCCCACCATACCTGTCTGGCCTCCATCTCGAAGTTTGTCAGCTGTACACACTGTTCTAGGCGGCTAAGTTTATATGCTCGTTCTCAAACTTCAAATGCATGTAGCTCGCGCATTTGAGCAGATAGCTAAAAACTCTCAAACCTAATTTGATGCAATTCCAATGAAATTGAAAAAAAGTTTTGTATTTTCAGAATCGCTTGACTATTCTAAGCATTTTTCATTATATAACGTTCTACGAAATGTGTACCGTTAACCCCCTAGTCTGACATTGAAGTTAAGACGATTCTAAAGCACTCACAGCATGTCAGTTCGTATATAAAACCAGTGTCTGATACAGCCCACCATACCTGTCTGGCCTCCACCTCGAAGTTTGTCAGCTGTACACACTGTTCTAGGCGGCTAAGTTTATATGCTCGTTCTCAAACTTCAAATGCATGTAGCTCGCGCATTTGAGCAGATAGCTAAAAACTACCAGTGAATCGGAGATAGATAATTTTATTGGCTTTTTAATGCAAAAAAAATATTTGAAATCGGTTGAATAATAAGGAAGTTATGACCATTTCAATTTTTTTTAAAAACTTCAAATGCCTACAACTCTCTCATTTGGGCAGATAGCTAAAAACTACCAGGGAAATGGAGATAGAGAATTTTGTTGGCTTTTTAATGCAAAAAAAATATTTGAAATCGGTTAGATAATAAAAAAGTTATGACCATTTCAAATTTGAAAAATTGAAAAAAAACGTCCAAGTTTGAAAGACAATAGAATCAGAACTATTCAAGCCATTGCTCTGAAAAATATCATCTTCTGTGCGGATGAATGTCCCGCGTGACGCTGTCAAAAATTATGTTGCTGAGATTACTGTACAAATTGGAAACTGTTTTCAAAGACCACCCGTTAAAATAAAATAAAAATCTGAAATTGTTGATTTTTTTCATTTTTCTCAATTTCACATGTCAATAGCTCTCTCATTTGAGGAGATAGCCAATAACGGCCAGGCAAGCGAAGATAGAGATTTCTCGCAGCTTTCGAATACAAAAAGAATTTTTGAAATCGGTTGAAAAATGTGGAAGTTATAGGACATTATATGATATATGACGTCACTTCCGGTTTCGTGGAAAGTGACGTCATGAGAATTATGAAAATTGCGTTATTCTCGTCTCACAGTTGATACAAATCGGCATACAAAATTTGAAGTCGATTCGACAAGCGGTTTGGGCTGTAGTCCCGACGGCTGAATAAAAAGAAAAAAAAAACCAACGAAAACAAAAGGTTTGAGGAATCAAATTCCTCAAACCAATAATTTGATGCAATTCCAATGAAATTGAAAAAAAAGTTTTGTATTTTCAGAATCGCTTGACTATTCTAAGCATTTTTCATTATATAACGTTCTACGAAATGTGTACCGTTAACCCCCTAGTCTGACATTGAAGTTAAGACGATTCTAAAGCACTCACAGCATGTCAGTTCGTATATAAAACCAGTGTCTGATACAGCCCACCATACCTGTCTGGCCTCCACCTCGAAGTTTGTCAGCTGTACACACTGTTCTAGGCGGCTAAGTTTATATGCTCGTTCTCAAACTTCAAATGCATGTAGCTCGCGCATTTGAGCAGATAGCTAAAAACTCTCAAACCTAATTTGATGCAATTCCAATGAAATTGAAAAAAAAAGTTTGTATTTTCAGAATCGCTTGACTATTCTAAGCATTTTTCATTATATAACGTTCTACGAAATGTGTACCGTTAACCCCCTAGTCTGACATTGAAGTTAAGACGATTCTAAAGCACTCACAGCATGTCAGTTCGTATATAAAACCAGTGTCTGATACAGCCCACCATACCTGTCTGGCCTCCATCTCGAAGTTTGTCAGCTGTACACACTGTTCTAGGCGGCTAAGTTTATATGCTCGTTCTCAAACTTCAAATGCATGTAGCTCGCGCATTTGAGCAGATAGCTAAAAACTCTCAAACCTAATTTGATGCAATTCCAATGAAATTGAAAAAAAAAGTTTTGTATTTTCAGAATCGCTTGACTATTCTAAGCATTTTTCATTATATAACGTTCTACGAAATGTGTACCGTTAACCCCCTAGTCTGACATTGAAGTTAAGACGATTCTAAAGCACTCACAGCATGTCAGTTCGTATATAAAACCAGTGTCTGATACAGCCCACCATACCTGTCTGGCCTCCACCTCGAAGTTTGTCAGCTGTACACACTGTTCTAGGCGGCTAAGTTTATATGCTCGTTCTCAAACTTCAAATGCATGTAGCTCGCGCATTTGAGCAGATAGCTAAAAACTACCAGTGAATCGGAGATAGATAATTTTATTGGCTTTTTAATGCAAAAAAAATATTTGAAATCGGTTGAATAATAAGGAAGTTATGACCATTTCAATTTTTTTTAAAAACTTCAAATGCCTACAACTCTCTCATTTGGGCAGATAGCTAAAAACTACCAGGGAAATGGAGATAGAGAATTTTGTTGGCTTTTTAATGCAAGAAAAATATTTGAAATCGGTTAGATAATAAAAAAGTTATGACCATTTCAAATTTGAAAAATTGAAAAAAAACGTCCAAGTTTGAAAGACAATAGAATCAGAACTATTCAAGCCATTGCTCTGAAAAATATGATCTTCTGTGCGGATGAATGTCCCGCGTGACGCTGTCAAAAATTATGTTGCTGAGATTACTGTACAAATTGGAAACTGTTTTCAAAGACCACCCGTTAAAATAAAATAAAAATCTGAAATTGTTGATTTTTTTCATTTTTCTCAATTTCACATGTCAATAGCTCTCTCATTTGAGCAGATAGCCAAACATTGTCAGCGAAGCGAAGATAGAGAATTCTGGCAGCTTTACAATTCAAAAAGAATTTTTGAAATCGGTTGGAAAATAAGGAAGTTATAGGGAATTATATGATATATGACGTCACTTCCGGTTTCGTAGAAAGTGACGTCATTATAATTCTAAAAATTGCGTTATTCTCGTCTCACTGTTGATGCGAATCGGTATACAAAATTTGAAGTCGATCCGACCAGCGGTTTGGGCTGTAGACTGAACGGCTGAATAAAAAAAAACAAAAAAACCAACGAATACTAGAGCAGCATGAGCTGCATCAACGGTTTGAGCCTCAAACATTGATTTCATGTGTAACTAAGCTTTAGCCCAAGGTGTAATCTATCGGTTGCAAAAAGAATTTCTGAAGTTTTAGAATGAACAGTCCAACATTATTGTGTTCGCATCATCACACCGATGTGGGGCCGGTTAGCTTAGAGGTAGAGCGATGGACTCGGAGCGAGGGATACTGGGTTCGATCCTCAGCCAAAGTTTTAGCTAAAGGACTGAAATATCGACTACAGCAAAAACAATTGAAATCGAATGATAAATAACGAAGCTGACGTCACATCCGTTTGCTCTATTTTGAAAACTTGAAAAAATACGTTCATCTTTGACATCGAATAGAGCCGTAAGTAGTCAAGATATAGCTCTGAAAATTATCATATTTCATGCGACTGATACTCGCCTATCACTCTGGCAAGAAATTATGTTGCTGACAGTACTGTACAAATTGGAAAACGTTTGTAAAGACCACCCGTTATCAGCCGAAATTCGGCAAAATCGTTGAAAAGTATGTACATTTTTCAACTTCAAATGCATATAGCTCTTTTATTTGAGCAGATAGCCGAAAACTGTGAGTTTGAGATAGAGAATTTTGTTAGCTTTCCAATGCAAAAAGAATTCTTGAAATCGGTTGGAAAATAAGGAAGTTATAGGAAGCATGACGTCACCACTTCCGTTTTCGTGGAAAGTAGCATTAAAAGATATCTGAAAATCTCTGAGTCTTTGCTCACACTTGATCCGAATCGGCATGCAAAATTTGAAGTCGATCCGACCAGCGGTTTGGTGTAGATGGAGGGAGCCCGTAAGTCAGCGGATGATTATTTTTCGATAGTTATCGCCCTTACATTGCAGTTTACGCCATTTGTAAATACACCTAATAAAACGGAAATTAAATATGTGCAATATTCCGCCAGTGAAGTTTTCGTTTGTTTTTCACCATAGGCCAGGCACAAACAAAGCGGGGAAAGTTTTAGCTAAAGGACTGAAATATCGACCGCAGCAAGAAATTTTGAAATCTATTGATAAATAACGAAGCTGACGTCACATCCGTTTGCTCTATTTTGAAAACTTGAAAAAAAGACGTTCATCTTTGACATCCAATAGAACCGGAAGTAGTCAAGATAGAGCTCTGAAAATTATCATCTTTTATGCGCCTGACACTCCCCTATCACACTGGCAAGAAATTATGTTGCTGACATTACTGTACAAATTGGAAAACGTTTGTAAAGACCACCCGTTATCAGCCGAAATTCGGCAAAAATTCGGCAAAATCGTTGAAAAGTATGTACATTTTTCAACTTCAAATGCCTATAGCTCTCTTAGTTGACCAGATAGCCGAGAACTGTCAGCGAGGTCGTGATAGAGAATTTTGTCAGCTTTCTAATGCAAAAAGAATTTTTGAAATCGGTTGGACAATAAGGAAGTTATAGAAAGTTATAGAAAATATTACGTCACTTCCGGTTTCGTGGAAAGTGACGTCATGAGAATTCTGAAAATTGCGTTATTCTCGTCTCACAGTTGATACAAATCGGCATACAAAATTTGAAGTCGATCCGACAAGCGGTTTGGGCTGTAGTCCCGACGGCTGAATAAAAAGAAAAAAAAAAACAACGAAAACAAAAGGTTTGAGGAATCAAATTCCTCAAACCTAACAATAGGTTTTCGGCGCAGCTGAAAGCCGCCTCAAACCTAAAAACTAACGAATACAATAGGTTTTCGGCGCAGCTGAAAGCCGCCTCAAACCTAAATAGACATTACATCGTTGCTAAAATAGAAGTACGCGTCATAAGACGGACATATATTAAACGTGATTGGCTAAGTATTTTGCTGCGCAGTAGTCTCACAGTATATAAGCGAAGTTGATTTAGGGTAAAGCATTGTATTTTGGGGGACGACACACATGCTACGAATCAGGTAAGAATTATATATACTGTTGCACTTAATTACAGATGTACATTTCCTATAACTTTGTAAAACCGATCGACCCGCATTGAAAGTGAAATATAATTGTATTGATTTTTCGACTGCACCGGGGAACCAGTATAGCTGGGTTGGCGAATGGCACCACGTCCCCAGCCTTTTGGCGAGTACCCGGCTGCAGTATGTGCTTCGAAAATGAAACAATTCAATTATATAGCACCTTTAATACGACTGTTTCTATTAATAAATTGCTCAATTAAAGAATTGAGGGCGATAAACAAAATGTGTTCCGACAAAAATCGCATATTGCATGTTCTGAACAACATACTAAAAGGAAATTTTGAAATTCCACTTTTTGACAAAATGGTTAACCCTTCCTGAAAGTGCTTTTTTAATGTTTTATCACCACTAGATTTGTCTCAGACAAAAGTGCTGCTCATAATCTACAGTCTATCAAAATTTAAAAATTCTACGTCTTTGAAAATTCCTGAAAGTCTTTGAGTCTTCCTGAAAGAGGAATCGCTTCAACCGATTTCTCTCAGATTTTGTACATGTAAAGGGATAATAATGGTCTATTATTTGACAAATTTCCAAAGAAAAATATTGACATTTGAAAGTTTTATCAAATTGTTCATTTACTGAAAGTGACTTTGAATGCAATCGCATTGACCAATCACCATCATATTTTGGTTTTATAATGTCCTAATAATAGCCTACGTTCTGGCAACATTTCATATAAAAATATTGAAATTAAAATTTCCTGAAAGTCTTTGAGTCTTCCTGAAAGTGGAATCGCTTCAACTGATTTCTCTCAGATTTTGTACATGTAAAGGGATAATAATGGTATATTATTTGACAAATTTCCAAAGAAAAATATTGACATTTGAAAGTTTTATCAAATTGTTCATTTACTGAAAGTGACTTTGAATGCAATTGCATTTAAATTGTTCATTTACTGAAAGTGACTTTGAATGCAATTGCATTTACTAATCACATAATGTCCTAAGTTTGAAGACAAACGATTTTTAATTAACTCGGTAGACAGTCTACCTTATGGACACTATATGATCGATCTGTATTATTAATACAATTATTTGCATATTGTATCGTGTGTTGTTAGTTTATTATGCATTGTTATTAAATAACAATAACAAACACAAATGCATACCACAATTTATTAATTGATATTATATCTTATAAGACTGTCATTTCGCTTTAGTCACTGATTTCAATGTCTTTGTGTTAAAGTCAAGTGGTGATATTTTCATGTACTTCTTCCTGGAACGCTCGCCATAATGATCTATGTGCATTATGCATCAGTCCCTTCTTCACTATCCGCATCAACTGATTCATCGATATCTTCTGGATCAAGCGATTCATCATCATCTGGCTCTTCAAATGTCTCTTCCTCATCGTAGCTATCACTGTCTCCAGTATGAAAGTATTCTTCAATTGCATGTTTATACTGCTTAATCGCCATTCTAACAGCACGTTTCTTGGTATATCCGTCTGATACAAAGTCCGATACTGCATCCATGACTTGCTCATTTACATGTCCATCCCCCAACTGGATAATATACATAATTAAGGACGTGTACTTTTGCATGACTTCAGCACTATATAATGCATACACTTTTAAGTCGGCCTTTTCTTCGGCTTCTTCTTCTGATGCGCCTTGCTCGAGATACTTATCATATTTGTCCTGCCATATTCCTTCGTTGCTTTTCTTAGACAGTTCCATAAGTTTCTCAAATACGCTCCGTTCATCTTCTGTAGATATCTTGCTCTCATACTCCAGTTTTGGTATTTTCGTTAGTTTCTCCAGAATTTCACTTTCTCTCGGTCTTTTCAATGATCCTGCCTGTTTTTCCGGGCACCACTTTTTCACGTGCCGGTAGAGATCGTGTATATTTTGAAACATAAGACCACATTCCTCACATGAAACCATTCTATTATTTTCAACTTCCATTTCGCGATCTGCCTGAGTGCTGCTGTCATGCATGATAGCAGGTAAATGAGATGCGGTTGGAGGTGCACTCGTATTTATAACTGTTTCAAAATATGTTTGTGTTAAATCTGTTACTTTCTAGAGTGTCAGCTTTCAAATCAAGCAGTAAATACGAGTACGGCTTTTCCGTTGCTTGATCGAATTGTTCTATGAAATGGTTACTTCTTGTCGGGTACATTTGCCTCGATAGCGATATTACTGATTGTTTGTCCATAGGGTTTTTAAATAATACAAGGTACTGGCAATTTCGCCTTTCTGTCGGGTCTCTGTTATGGTATAAATATTGATTAATCGCAATAACCGATATATTTCTGTGATGACTGCCCTCTGTAAACAAATCGGTTATTCTGGGATCTTTAACGTTCATCAAGTCATCTAGTACAACCATATTTCTCACTGCGGGATTGAAGAACACGTCCTTCTCTATGTTCAATGGAATACCTTGTGTAAATTCTACAGTAGGTCTAACTGATGTTCTAATGATGTCATATAATGGCTGCCATCGTCTGTATAACCATAGTATTCTTTGGGCTGGAGGATTCACTTTTGTTAAATTGTGCTGTAATAGCGTCTTCACGAAAACACTTTTACCAGAAAATGTTGGTCCAGAGACAATCATAGTAAATGGATGCCGAAACTGGAATTGTTTAGGCGGAGGCGGCGGCGCGGTTGCGGCGGCGGCGGAGGCGGCGACGGTGGCGGCGGCGGCGGCGGTGGCGGCGGAGGCGGTGGTGACGGGGTGTCAAATTGCTTGTGTCCATCACTGATTGAACTATCGGCATGGTGTTTGTTAAGAATATGTCTCAGCATGACGTCTTTTCTAGAAAACTCATGGTTACAATCTGAGCATTTAATGCGATACATGTTCTCCCTTCTGCGTTAGTAGTCTGAATGAACTATCTAGCACGCATTCATGCATATATTTATTTCAATATTTTCTTCACTCCTTTCGGAACGTTCGGCGAGGTGCCTAAGATTATCGCAGTTGCATGTGAGAGAATCTTCAATGTTGCTTCTGCGGTAGTCATGATAGCAAATGAATCCCCGACACAATGAGTCTTACTTATATATATATATATATATACACATGGGAATTGAAAGCAAGAAACAAACACAGAGTTTACGTTTTATACATTTATTTATTTACATGCAGGTTTGCAAGATTGATTTATAATACATGGATAATATGATACACAACACGTAAATGTTTTCTCGACAAAATCATATACATAGTAATCGTTATTTGGATAATCTTGGAAATGTGTCACAATGTCCTTCATTGTTTTCCATCTTAGTCAATGCATGAGATAAAATAAACAATATTGACCACACACATTCGAACCATTCGATTGCAAGCGAACTGCATTGTAAACGAATGAGCTAGAGTTCTGTAGCAAGCACTTTACAAAATATCTGTTGTAATATCCAGGTGGTTTCCCGTAGCTGTCAAAAAATTCAGCACGTCCGTCTCCATAGAAGTACATAGCGCACCAATGTGTTCCCCGTTTATCATCGCTGTCGGTGTTAACTATAATTGCTCCAGTTGTTATGTGTTTGGGAATCCGATTGGCAGGATATACACCTTTTATATCTTTTCGTAGCACACATTCACAGTTTATGCGACATAATAAATCCGATGTTCTCATGGCCATTGTCACGCAGTTATGATATCACGCGCTTGATTGATCTCGAAGTAGCCAGGTGCCTCACTGTAGACGATACATGTCATTGTTTCTGGTAATGGTGTGGAAAATTGCATGTTTAGTCGAATACTGCCAGTTCTCACGAGATTTATGAAGGAATTTTGACCGTCATAGAAAGGTTCTAGTTGGAATACGAACAACGTACTCCCAGAGGAGAAATCATCCTCGTTCATATCATTTCCACTGTCTCTTTTCCACTTGTTAGCAAATCGAAACAAGTCTGTAAATGCCCGAGCTATCGTTCGACCTGTGATTTTATCGAAGTTTACCTTCACGGGGGCGCCACCTACCGGTATGCCATCGGCATATATGCATATTTCACTTATGCCACAGTTCTGAAAATTGTATGGATTCTTGTTATATGCCCCTGAAACTGCAGATGTCTCGACGAATGCAACCACGATTTTTGCAGGTTTCTCACCTTGAAATACGGCATCCCATTAAAAGCTCGTAGCTCCTTTGCCCACACTCTGTAGACGACACTCGGTTCTAGTATATGGATACTTGGCGTTTACGTCCTTCAATATTTCAGCATGACCGTATAGCACAGCGGGATTCACTTTAATTTTTCGCGCCAAAAGACACACATCCAGTAGTTCAACGGCGTAACTAGCTGCAGCGACGTTTGACATAAGGCATAAATTCGGTGTAGACCTATATAGCTTCAATTTGACGTCACACTGATTCAGTAGATAGCGACCCATGTTAAAAAAAGGATGATATATCGGCCCGCACAAATCGGTGACTTTCGACGTAGCTACAACACCCACACGCTCCGCCAATGCACCGTT
Source organism: Conchocele bisecta (assembly GCA_029237695.1). Taxonomy (NCBI): domain Eukaryota; kingdom Metazoa; phylum Mollusca; class Bivalvia; order Lucinida; family Thyasiridae; genus Conchocele; species Conchocele bisecta. The sequence continues at coordinate 32,643,856 of CM055266.1, forward strand.
AGATCCGCTAGTATCTGGATCATCTATGGAGTCGTTGTCATCTTTGATGAACAACTGTGTTTTCATCTGCGACAAATCGCTATCTTCGCCCTGTTTCAATAGCGACTGTATCATGCCGATATACGGGTTATGGTTGCAGATCAATGTCACGTTGTTTTGTAGCGTCACCTCCGTCGATTGAAACAATGACTGTAGGAACAGATTCGCGGGTCCCACGTGGTCAGTAGCTTGTAAATTGGTCCCATCAGACTTTGTCAGTTTAAGCTTCACGTACAGCAGAGAGCCGTTCAAATCCAGATAGTCTAAACTATTTGCTGCCGATATTCGAAACTCGATAGGTACATTACCACCAAGCTGAGACAATGGTCGAATCTCTTGGAATGTGGCGTCAGTCACAGCCACTTGCATAGGTGGTAGATCAAATAGCGATAACTCTGATGGCATTGCCTCACTAAAACTTTCGGTACTCAACTTCGCCATTTTTCTAATTAAATATATCTTTCTTTGCACGTGTTTTGCTTTGTGATTTCCGGTTTGCTGTTGTCTTTACCGTTGTCTTTTTCTTTCGATTCTTTTTTGTCCTTCTCTTTCTAGTGTTTCCTCCTCGACTGACGTGCTTACGTTTCCCCCCGCTTTTTATACGGTTAATGACGCTCTCAACACGTTCTGTTGCCGCCTCCTCGACTGGGGAAACGAGTTTAACGTTCACTCGGTCAACGGACGGTGTGCTTGTTTCTTTCTCTTCAACAATGGGAATCATTCCCCCACCACCTTTCTGCTCCACGCGCTTCTTGCGTCGAAAGTATGTAATCCACACCGACGGGTCGGGCACGTATAATTTATTGGAGTGATTCATCGTTGTCGAAGTAGAATGGATAATGTTTAAAATGAAGCGTTAGCATCAAAGGCTTATCCAGTTGTGTAGCCAAATCTCCGTTTCTGTCATTTATATAGAATTCCATTTCGTAGATGTGGAGCTCGGTAATCTCCTCAAAATAGGTTGCAATTCTCCGAAGACGACACTTTCCTTACAGAAATTGCAGTAAATATACAATACTTGATCACCCATTTTAACGGTAGCAGTTGGTACGGCGTAAAACTCAGCGAGACACACTCGCCAGAATCCCCTCAATAGCAGAGGCGAGCTTAAATGCACTCTGAATTTATACGGTTCATTATCTGTGAAATAAGCGTCACTGTCGTCACTTTTCACGTATACGTAACGATCCATCATGTATCCTGTTCTACTTGATCAGCGTCGATCCAGCTGTTCATGGACGCTGGATATCCTTCCCAGCTAACGTACAACTGACGTTTTCCTCTGCGTTGTCGCCTTTTAAGTATTGTATCGATATAAAACAAACTATCGGCGTCTTTATCCACTCTGTTTAGTTCGGGGTCGTAAAATATGCCTTTTATCTCTTCGTCGTTCCAGTCTGTGAGCTTATAGACTGGAATTCCCTGCTTCAGATATCTGCGCTTAACTTTAAATATCTCGGTAGTATACTGCTGCTGATACGCTCGTCTGAATGGTTCTTTCAGATAAGATATGCGCACATAATCTCCAATATCAAATTTAATTTTTCGTTTCCGCTTTGTTACACGTTTCGATGGTTTTAAATACATATACACCCACAAGTCAGCTTCGTTATCTTTCGACACATCCTTAGATGCTACATAGTTTAGACTGCGATGTGGTGTCGAGTTATAGTTGCCAACTATCTTTTGTAGGTCATCTATATACCGATAGTTTCTTTTCTTCCTTAAATATCGATACATCAACGTTTTCAATGTCCGTTGTACACGTTATACGTAATTTGCTTTTGGTTGGTTCTGTGTGGTGAAAAAATAAACGTCGTGATCTCGCATGTAGCGTTTTAGGTCTCTATTTACAAATTCTGAGCCCTTATCTGTTCTTAATTTAAGTGGCCTCCGCTTGTGAAATATTTTCTTAATGGCGACCAGAATGGATTTAGCGGTTTTATTTTTCAATGGCTCCACAAATAAAAACCTGGAAAATATATCTATCGCGCATAGTAAATAATTAACGCCATCGTTTTCTTTTGCTATATTTTGCACGGACATTAAATCGGCGTCAAACTGTTCATCGATCGAGATGACACGCACGTTTGGTGTTCTAAATTTTCTCCTCACTTGCTTCAACACGGAGTACGAGTCTACACCTTCTAGCCATTTTCTAATATATTTTCTACTAAACTGTCCGGGATATCGTGTTGCCAATACTCTGTAGAGTTTCTCTACTCCTCCTTAAGCGGTGGGATTTTTTACACTGAAATAATAGTCTTTCAGTATCTGTTTCTTATTCATTGTCAATCGAATTCTTTATTTATACTTTCACACAACCGCTCAGCTGCCTCTCGTGCTTCCCTTCGCAGACAATACGCGTGCATCTGATATAGTAACCAATCCGCCAATGCAACGCTCATAGCAAGAACTGATATCATTTTTATAAACCTTCGGCAACAGAAATCAAGAGGAAAATGCTTTCAGAAAAACTGTGCAACGATTTAAATAAATTTGCGCTAATCATGTGCTGTAGACCTTCTTCGTCTTGTATTATGACGAACACTTCCGAACGGATTTTTTTCACAGTGATACGAGACAGTCCCTGAAATGACGCAGAAATATGTTTCTCTTCAGGCAACATAATAACGGAAAATACTTCCTCTATGTCTAGCGCTGCCTGCGCCATGACTTGAACTGATTACAATTTACTCCAGTCTACGTTTATATATGAGCTCATAACGACACGCGATTGTTTGAAAAGCGTTCGCCAATCACATGATAGGAAACACTCCACAGTAAAGTCGTGCTAAGTAAACAAACCACTTCAAATTAAACAAACCACTTCAAATCAAACAAACCAATTCAGATTGTGCAAAGTAAACAATTGAAATTGGTGCTCGTGCTTCTAGCCCCTTCTGCTACTACTGTTATTTACATATATCAGATAAGAAATTAGCGTTAAAAGAAACTGGAAAATTCAATAAAAGTGCAGTGAAAACGGTTAGTCTATCTATGAGTGAGGTACAGACGATGAAACAGTATCTGTTTGATGTTGACAGTCAAGTTCAGGACTTAATATCACAGGTAAAATGTTTGTAGTACACCCACCACACTAATGGGCATTATCATTAACAAAACAAGTGGTGGTTCTTTGGGATAGTGCTAAATTATGTTCACTCAGGTAGCAGCATAGACGATTTCTCATGTTGTGTCATATATATATGCACTGTGCCAAATTATGTTTTGAGATTGCTAATTTTAATCATTGTATTAAATTGCATTGATCAGTGTTGTCCATGCTTGGGCTACAGGCTGGATCTACAGTGGTCGTAGGTGCTAAGTGATGTATTTTCAAAGGAAAACAGTATATTTGTTGGGAGTGTAATTACCTGCATCCCGTGATGCTGTTTTGTGAATTGAATGACTAGGATAAGATGCAATTTCATTGAAAGCAGCGATGTGATTATTATTTCAGTCTAGGACCTTATAGTGACTTGAACAGTATAGCCCAAATCGGCGCAGTTTGATCACGGTGTATGCTGTTCACTATTTTCTTACTGTTATGAGCAAATATATTGGTTTCTAATTATATGTATGTAGTAAGAATGTATAATAGAACACATACCTACAATTGTTGTAAATACTGTAATGTCTCGTTGTGATCAGTTGGGTTCAATAAAGTCGATGTACTCTATGCCCTCATTTCGATGTCAGGTGGGTTCAATAAAGTCGATGTACTCTATACCCTCATTTCGACGTCAACAGAATACCACCCTTGCACAGACAGCATTCCTGGTACGGACCAATCAGAGACATGATGGCAATCACATGCACAGACCATTTTCAAAAGAAAGCCACCCGATTGGTTCTCGGTACCACCAATTGTGGCTCATTTAACACGAACAATGGTGTCTGTGCTATGGTGGTACCGAGAACAATGGTGTCTGTGTTCGGGTGGCTTTCTGCTACTACTCTGCTTACATGTCACTGGAGTTGATAGCTAATAACAGAATACCGTAGTGGGTTTATATAGTATATGTTGTGTGATCTACCAGGTAAAAATAATACACTGCGCGATTGTCTGTGTATGAGACTATTTACAATGGTGGTTCATGTTGTTAAAAACACAGGCACAAACCTGTCCAGAAAATTAACATATTTTACTGTTTTGTGTAATATACTTTACAGGAGTATGTTGTCCTGGCTTTTCTACATGTGATTGACTACACTATATCATATGTCCTACTTCACATTTTGTGTTTTGTGTCAAACGTCAGAAGAGGTGAAAGTGACTTGAACACACAAAGATGACCGAGTTCGCTACTCCATGTGCCGTATATGATACAGTAACGAGGCAGTGTTCACATATATTTTATACATATATTCCATCACATTTACGAATAAATCATTGAATAAAAGAATGATCAGGTATATAACTGGTCCTTAAGCAAGTGGAAACTGTCGGTATATTGCGATTGTGCACCATCGAGTTCCCTCTATATACATGTAGTAGTAAAAACAGTTATCCAATGACAAAATGTGTCCGATTAACGGAATGGTGGAGGACAATCTGTTGCCGATTTCACCAACATTGCAAAGTATTCTTATCTTGCTAAGTACACTTTAAGGAAGAAATGTTCAATTTAACGATAAATTTATTACTGTTTATTATACTGAATGCATTACATTATCACAGCCAAAAGAAGCATTTTGGCTGTGATAATGTAATACATTTAGTATAATAATTATGCATACTTTTAATCATCAAATATATGCAGTCGTATGTTCTATATGACACAAGTAAAAAGTTGCTGTAGAGTACAGCAAATGGGAAGGACTGCCGCTACAATGGCAATGTGATGATGAATATGGTAAGTAATAAAGAACAGAAAAATGAAACAAAACTATTTATTGAAAATACCAATTTCTAATGCACTTTGAAAATTTGTTTAGGCGCTTTATTTATACATGTAGGATAATATTGATATGTTGTCTGTCACGGGTAAAGAACATACATGAATGTTTCATTAATGAGATGGTCGCAGCCTGCATAATGCGCCGTAAGTACATGACATGTACAATAAAAGAAAAACTTTGACGCAAGTCTGGAGACACGCACGGAAGCATTCCAAAGTGCCGACAATATCAAGCTTTTCAAGCAGGCACAACAAATATGACGAAAATAATGTCTGGCCTGTATGTTGATATTGTAAGCTATTGTCACTCGTCAGGTGATATGTGATATTATGTGTTGATCAATAACTAGAATGTACAGAAGAACAAAAATATACAACTAGAAAATGTGTTTATAAAACATGGGATATGCAACCTTAGCATATCGTCGGCAAGTTGATAAAATGTTTGAAAGTTTTAAGAAGGAAAAACGCTTTGCCAGTAAAATTTCAAAAAGTTGTATGTCACACTGAATATTTCTTCTTTTAAATTTATGCGACTTCTCGTCAAGGTAAAAAGTAATTTATGCAATAATTGCACATACAACCGTTTGTGAAATTGACTTGCCAGCGATATATAGCATTATATCACAGAGAAATGTGCATGTAATTACCAAACAGAATGAGTTGAGTGTTTCCAGAAATAAGAAATATTTATGAACGTTGCAATGATGGGCAGATGCATTAGTAAAATATGAAAAACTAAAACTAGAAAAGTGTGTCTGTAAGACACATGTGATGCCCCCATTGGCAGCCTGTTCGCGAAAAACAACTTAAACGCACAAGATAAACATTTTCGGAGGCATATCGTCTTATTGACTTATCGTTATATGGGCATAAACATATAAAGTGAAATAAAAAAACTTCCTACATGCCAAGTTTTGACCAGAGACAGAAGCTAATAAGCAATGTAATATTCTCTGCTTGTTTTTGCAATTATTTTGCACAGGTCAATGCGGCAGACTCGGTAAATGTCCTGTATGTGTGGGTGGGATATTGATATAAAATCAGCACTGAGTTTACAATACAACTGTCAGGATTAAATTTAGAATATTCTCATCTGGTTGCCCGTGCTTTTAACATACCAGCAAAAGTATGTAGCAACGTAGATATATAATGATCCAATTCTCACAGAAAAGAATCGCTGAACTGACTAGAGCTTTTGGCTTGGATGAGGTAATGGCATATATGAACACAATTATAGATTGCTTAATGGCAAAACTATACAAAAGTATAATATATTACATGTATACTTACAACATTTAGAATACCGAAGATATTTTGTTGATTCAATTTAATAAATAGGGAATTTATAATATTAACCCTTTCAACATCACAGGCCTCTATAGCAATGTAATGAAAATTTGCCCATCTTTGAAACAAACAGTTTTAGGTCTGTAAAAAATATTGAGTCAATAAAATACCATAATTATAGAATAATCGGCAAAATAGCATCGGTAGCGTTATAACAGTTAATAGTGAAACAAGTAGTAAAAGACACGGAATATGTACATGTATTATGCGTTACTGATATTGGACTTGAGAAAAATTGAACCTTAAAGTAAATGTACGCATACTATTGCTATTATTAATCATGTTAATGGAAAATTTAAAATCTTGTAATGATTTTCTGTCCAAAAATAGCATGCAAATCTTTGTATGTTACATTTGCGACCAGTCTAGACCAAGTCCAGCCTGTGCATTTGTCCAGTCTGATTACGGACTACACTGTTCACTATGCTGTCACAAATGCATTGTTATGCTGGTATAAATGAGTAGCTGATCCCAATTACACTGTTAATGCGGCACATGACCAGGATGTCAAGTGTGGTATCTTTTCACGAGCGACAGCTCCTACATACTTAACAAAGATTATGCAGTAAGAGTGACAAATGTCACAATATATGCCGGTTGAGGAACTGTTGAAAAAGGGGCATAAGTCCTTAAGGAGTTTGGAGAGAATGACAAATGTTATGTTACAACAATTGACGGTGATGATGTCTGTCAAATATGAAGGAGCAGTTCACATTACAAGCAGTTATAATTTCAAAAGAATGTAAGTTTTGACTACAAAAAGATACCACTTGATCTTTGCGAGAAATGTAGAACCAGACCAACGTAAACATCCACAGTTTCATCATGGTCTGCATTGTTATTTTGTAACAGAAGCATCATTATGTAGATAATCAAGGATAATTATGTGATATAAATTCAACTGTAAATGTGCTGGATGATTGGGATATCCACTGATTGGAAATGGCAAGTGGTATCTTTTTGCTGATGAGAGGTCAAATGCTACACAAGAGTTCATACATGTGTAACAAAAGTTATGTAGAAATGGAAAGGTTGTCAATAGCATCAGAAATATACAAGGAAATTGCTAGAGAGTGTCTCACTGCTGTCGGAATAACGACCACCAGGTGGAGATAACTCATCAGAAAATTCCAACTAGAAAAGTGTGTTAGTAAGACACAGGTGGCAGCTTGTTCGCGAAAAACGACTTAAACGCACAAGGTGAACATTTTCAGAGACACAGACGTACAGACACACGGAAAGGTGCAAAACATAATGGCCCCTGACTTATCGTCATGGGGGCATAACAATATGGTTAAGATCCATCAAGTAGAACTTGGGTTAGCATGTGCACTGCTTTTGGTGTCACCTTTGTCGGAATTGTAACTGCTATTTCTCAATTTCTACTAACATGAGTGACACAAACATGACGTGAATATTGATTGATTGATTGAGCATTGTTTAACGTCCGTTCAACAGCAAAGGTCATATACAGACGGGTCGGCAGGTTCGAATCCTGCTCATCACCTGTGTTGTGGGAATACCAACATAGGGGAAAATTCTAACATGTATAAGCACTGAATGTATTTCCATCGAGATACACATACATTCAGTCTTTATACTAGAATATCCTGATCCGGTGCCAGGTCCTCACGACCAGAATAACTGAGCCCAACCCCAAAAATTAATAGGAACCAAATTTAGGGGTAGAACCTGATTTAACTCCCAGGTGACGTGAATAGACATGATTATACATTCAACAATGATAAACATATATAAGACTAGAATATGTAAGGAGATAAACAAACATGCATCAAACGTAAGATATTGTAAACAGTATGACAAAGATTGTTCAACTAGCTGGCCGTGGACCACATGTTATGCCGTATGAGGCTTTTGATAAAAATTCAAAACTGCAGATAAAAATATTAAGGAGAAAGTGCTAAAATTTGTGATTTTGTAACGGCTTGCATTTGCTGGTATAGGGCGAAGTTGTGCAGTTCATATCAGATGAGCATTCAATTAAGAAATGCACCATTATGAGGATTGGATTGATTTGAGTATGAATTACCGTCCATTCAACAGCGAGGTTATATAGTATGGAAGGTAATATCCACCATAATTCTATGTGACTTGATGATTGGTGCTGATGACATTACAACTTATATTCATGTTATTTCATTCGTCATTTGTATGTATTACATTTGAAATCTGCTAGTTGTAATTGTATTTGTCTTTCTTACATGTCCATTCTTCTGATTGCTTTGTTCATTCGTCTTATTTACATTACAATTATTGATACGTCCTTATTCGTGTCCCTGTTTTATTGCACAAAGCATTTGCAAAATAAAGTAAGAACAAAGCACTTAGCACTTTGAATAAGGCCGAAAGCAGTATGGACAAAGCCGCAGGAAGTAAGCATCAAGCCACAGTCCGAAAGCGGAAAGCCGCAAGCAGAAAGCATCAAGTCACATGTCGAATGACGCAAGCAATATTGGTGATATAGTGCCTCATTATGACACCAGATGGCACTGCTGTCAATGTTAGGAATCCTCCGACGAATAAATAATAGTACGAGATGTGATTGGCTGTTTGTGGCACACCTCCAATTCCGGTGTTGATGAAAGATTTCACCCACAAATTATCACAGTATAGGTTAGAAGACACCAAATAGTTTTACTATATACTGTAACCGAATCCCATCCAATAAGGCCAGTCTCTCCTACTTTCATTATTCGTATGGATGTTGTGTGACCTACTTGTACATGACCTGCAGCCGGTCTGTACTGGTTCTGCATGAATTAAACAATATGTTTACTTACTCCTAAGAAAGAAAAATCCAACCTCGTCATGTCCCCCAATATTGTTTACATTTTGTTTTGGCCACGGAAACTTTGTTTATATCACATGACCAACATGTTCCTCAAGTGAACCTGGGTAGTAATGGATCAAGATTTGCAAGCAAACTGTGTCAGTGACCTCAAAACACCCGCACGATTTTGTTCATACCGGACTACTTTTACTCTCTTGACGATTTCGCATCATTTGTTATTCTCTAACCTATATTAACTAAATTGCATATGTATGTATGGTGTTTGACTTACTAATGTGTTTTATACATACAGTATCCTCATAATTAAATTACATATGTACGTAATTGAAAACAATCACATCTTTATAGTAAGGTACACATGATAACTTATACAGGTTGACTGTCAAACTGGCCTGTTACCGATGCAAAGCAATAACCGTCCGGGATCAGACTAAGGTGGGCCACCACCATTGGGTTTCGCTAAAAACCACACATTTTGCTATTCTCTGCTACTTTCATTTTTCTTATGGATGTTGTGGGACCTAATTTCTAATAACTTGCACCCATTCTGCTCTGGATCTTGACTAATTAAAATATATATTTAATTATTGTTGAAACTGGGGTCCGATCTAGTAGGTACAAACTGTTCTTTATGGAACTTAAATAAGTGTATAATTGCAACTAGTCCACCACTTTTGAAAATTACGAGTGCCAGCTACACAGATATAATTATTTAGTAATCTTTAAATGTACTCATAGAGATTCGTGGTGGTGTCAAGCTAGTTCCATATGCAAATGATGCAGTATTTTTAAATTGTTTATATCAACTAAATGCTGAATAAACATTTTTATCGAAATATCATAAATTATGATATTGCACATCAAAAAATAAATAAATGGAATAAATAGTTGTTTCCGTTATCATTTTAAGGAAACCCGGTTATCGCCTCTGATATCAAACTGGCATTTCGCGTTTGATATAAAAAGTATAATAATGTCAATTAGTACGTTTGGTAATGGTAAATCAATATTCATTTTGCCAGAAAAATGTCAGATTGAAAGAATAAAGAAAAACATGTCTCCCTATAGTCAGATAGTATAACCTGGTATGTAGCACTCTAGGTTTAAGGTTAGAGAAATTGAGTATGCAAAGGTAGTCCGGCATAAAAAATAGTCCGGGTGTTTTAAGGTCACAGACACAGTTTGCTTGCAAATCTTGATCTATTACTACCCAGTTGTTGGGGTGTTTTTAACACCAGTTTTCAGCATATTTGAAGCATTTAAAAGAAAACACTGAGCCTGTTGGTCACATAATGTAAACAGAGTTTCCGTGGCCAAATAATGTAAACAACATTGGGGGAAATGACGAGGTTGGTCCCACAACATCCATACGAATAGTGAAAGTAGGAAAGACTCGTTGGGATTCGGTTAAATTATACATTAAAACTATTTGGTGTCTTTTAACCTAAACATGGTGCAACAGAAAAGGCGGCATCAATCTACATCAACACTGTTAGGGACATGGAACCAATTTAGAGAGCAACTCATTGTAGGACGGGTACCAGCATATTAAATCATTTTAGGAGAACTATTTTAAAGTTTTAGCAGCGCACCTGGCGTCATAATGGTTGTTCCCAAATTACTGTTGCAATTATTGTTGTCAATGGGCGTGGCTTAGCGATGTAACACAACGCATAGCAAAACAGCGATGCATTAATCAATAATGGAACTCCGGATGTCAGTAGATACAGTAATGGTTTATACTTGTTTAAGATATTCTATATAGCAAATGGCATAAACTGCCCATGCAATGAATTAAGACAACGTTTTTTCATTTCCGACATCCCTGTCGATTTTGTTCTGCATTACTCAGAACAGTCAAAATGGAAAACGCCGCTCTTCAAAAAAAAGGTAGTATAAATATACCATGGATAAAATGTTACATAATACTTTCGTAAACCCAGTCTGGCCTGTCGCACAGCGGAAGTCCAATAATGCATTTCGGGAAAAATAAATTATTACTCCCTTAAAGTATACTTAGCTAGGTAAGTATGCTTAGCAATTTTGGTGAAATCGGCTACAGATATGGGGCTGTACTGGTAGGCCTACCACACGTTCTAATGTCCATTGTCTCAATATCACTGATGCTGCATTCCGCACTGGCGTAAACTGTTTCACGTTGAAAATGCACCGGTTTCCTGACAATTTGCCACTCTGCGTAATTCAAGTAATTTGGATGTGTACCACGATCAAATAAAACAACTCAACCCATTTCAGCCTAAGGAAACAATACGTCGGTTATTGAAATCATCTCAATATTTTGTTTATTAATCCATAAACGTATATGTTGTTACCACTCATTTGAACCGTCTCGCCGAGACGGTTCAAATGAGTGGTAAAAACATATACTTTTGAGGTGAAATAAAGAAAATAGCGATTTATTTTTCTAAAATGTCATACTACTATAATTGTATCCTGTCTTTATTGGGCTAAATCACTCACTCCCCTTACATTACACCGGCGGTTTCGTTGCAGGGCGACGGCGTAGGGGCTGAAGTCATGTGCTTGCAGGGTTTGCCGGCGGTCGCCGTGTAGACTAGGGATCCGGCGATGCAGAAAGTGAAGAAACAGATTGCAATGTATTAAAAAAAAAATAATTATTGATTTGTATCGTATTTCTGAACACAACTGTACATACAAGTTGGATATAACTATCATTGGAAAGCATAGTTTTGTAATCAATGGCTACTAATTTAATTTAAAGGGGCATATCAGGCTATTTTGAAAACAATACTATAAAAAATAAAAATTAAAATGTAAAAAGTGGTTTAATTTAAGATATATGACGATACTAGGACCGATGGGCTATTTAGAAATTCTGATACTTATGTACCGATATCAGTGAACATTGAAACAACCCAGCGGTACTAGTATCGTCATATATCTTCAACTAAACCCCTTTACACAGGGCCATGGTAAAAACACGTTTTTATTTTTTATATTATTTGTTTTCTTAAAAATATTGTGATATGTCCATTTAAAGGTGCATGCCCACTCAGTAAGCACAAAATGTTCATTATATCAGAGACATCATCTGAAACATTTTCTGGCCAAAAAACAATCATTCACCATAATCCACGTATTGTTTGGCATTACTATACATTTTATATCAGAATTAACTTTCCACACTGACATCAGGGGCGATAACCGTGTTTCCTTAAAATGTTAACGGACATTACTATTTACACTCTGTATTTATTTTTAGATGTGCAATGTTTATACTTTATAATCTGTCGAAAATAGTATGTGTTCATGTGACGCATTTAATTAGTATAAATAATTAAAAGATATCATGCCTCATTTGCATATGGAAATAGTCTAATACCACCGCGCGTCACTATCAGTAAACTAAATGAGTATATCTGTATAGCGGGCACTCGTAAGTTTTAGACCTGGTGGAATAGTGACACAATTGTTCACTTATTTAATTCCAATAAAGAACATGTTGTGCCGACTGAGTGAGCATGTACATTTAACTACTGAGTGGGCATGTACATTTAACCTGGATTTCCCGGGCATTTGGTTGGGAGCATATTGTGCCGACTGAGTGGGCATGTACATTTTACATTAATAAATATCATATTAAATCAACACAAATGCTAGATTATATTGTTTGCATAAGCAAAGCACAATACGTAGCTGTAATGACCAGCTAGCACGTTTTCTTTACCGGCCTCATTTGAATATTTATTACACTAGTGTATTATGATTTTTATTACACCGTGCTATTACATTGTGAACGTCTATTTTACACAATAACTACATTAGTAACAACTACACATTGTTTTGCTTTACTAGTATACGTCACTGTTAAGCATGCTTGAGACATAACATCGTTAAACTCTAAGAACCGTTAAGTGTGTGGACGGATGCATCCGGGAATATTAAAAACAAAAACAACATATTGCGATAGAAAGTTATCGTTGTCACTCCGAGAGATGGCCCTTCATCTGGTGAATTCCACGATAGTATTTATTTCTAAAATGCGTTATATTTCCGTAATTAGCGTTGAAAGTTTGTAAAATGTTCAGATTCCAATGCGGAGTCATTCAAACACATTCATCATTCTTTACAAACCTTTGACTTAGTTTAGAGAATAAATGGCTGTTTATTATTTCGAAATCGCTATCATGGATACGGAGAAATGTATATCACAAGGTTGATTACTTTACCGCAGCGGTAATTCGTGGCTGTGACTGGAGAACTGGGGCTTGTGACATTTTTGACTATATTGTCTATCACGAGCGTGGATAGCTGCACCTTGTTCGCATTATAGGCAACAGGTTGCACTATATCGTTATACCAAGCTACACAGTAAAAATGTGCATAATTGCAGTTACACTTCGCGCACTAAACTATAGAAAAAACTTGCGGGGCGTTGACGTTCATACATTACGGTACATTAAATCTACGAGTGACATACTTGAACAATACGTTAGCAGCGTACGGTACATTACATGTTAGCAGCGTACGGTACATTACATGTTAGTAGCGTACGGTACATTACATGTTAGCAGCGTACGGTACATTACATGTTAGTAGCGTACGGTACATTACATGTTAGCAGCGTACGGTACATTACATGTTAGTAGCGTACGGTACATTACATGTTAGTAGCGTACGGTACATTCAATCTAAGAGTGACAGACTTGAACAAGGCGTTAGTAGCGTACGGTACGAAACATCTACGAGTGATCGACTTGAACAAGACGTTTATAATAGCTTACAGTACGAGTGATCGACTAGAACAAGAAGGGGCGCCATGAAAACAGCGGTGTTGAGTGGGATTTCTCTCCTTCTACTTGCGTGTCTACTCGCACGGCAACCCGTACATAGACAAAACATGTTTCAGTACCGTAAGTGCCAGTTTGTAAGCATGTACATGTACGTGTAACCGCAGTGTGTATTGCGATCCTTTGATGGCGTATTTCTGTCATCTTCATAACGCGATAACGCGATAGCCTAACTCGTCTTGCTACATTTATAAGACTATACACTTTATCGCGTCAAGATGTCTTGCCTACTGTACAGGACCAGGGGCCGGTTTCACTAAACTTCGTACGACTAAAATGTGCGTAAGTGCAAAATGATGATAGTCTGTAAATTTCACATTTGCAATGTTTTCTTGTAAACAATTATTGGATTTACAGTTATTGAGCATAGGCTGCATGCAGCATATGCTCAATAAATGTAAATCCATCAATTGAAATTTCCAGACGATCCTAAATCTTAGTCGCACGAAGTTTAGTGAAACGGGCCCCAATTTTATTGAAGCAATGTTACAATGAGTTAATATGATCGATATGAATTTCTCGCATCTTGATTTCCTGAGCCTGAGCTGCGATACATCTCAGGTTCAGCCAATCAAACTGCTTGATTGCGAATTGAAATTACCAATAGATGTTCAGAAATGCTGACATCGCGGCAAGATTAACTATCAATTTTACAAGATGTCTGCCTGAAAACACGCTAACAACATCGGTGAAATATACCCTTAAAGGGGCATATCAGGATTTTTTGAAAAAAATTACTATAAAAATAAAAACGTGTTTTCATGACGGCCCTGTGTAAAGTGGTTTAATTGAAGCTATATGCCGATACTAGGACCGCTTTGTTGTTTCAGTATTTTCACCCATATAGATACATACATATCGGATTTCCTGTCTTGTTGCGTTCAACTTGTTGCGTTCAAAAATAAATTTCAGCGGTTCTAGTATCGTCAAAAATCTTCAGTTAAACCACTTTACACAGGGCCATGATGAACACGTTTTATATTTTATAGTATTTTTAAAACAAAAATCCTGATACGCCCCTTTAAGCGTACATTAACATAAAATAAAACTTGCCATGAAAACAAAAACAATCTGAAGGCATGTTATTATAATCGGCCGTAAGATGGCGATTTTTGGTTTTCATGTCAATCTTTATTTCGCCTGCTTGTTTTTGTCGCGCCCGCTTGCGGACAGCGCGATATAATCATCACAATCGCGTACTTACATCCGTCCGTACGTGCGTCCGGGTTAAAGATTTTGGTTACGGTGTCTCGGTATACTATCAAAGCCTCGGCGGGCGCGACATGCGGGCCGCTGCCATCAAGTTTAACATAATTAGGAAATTGTTAATCGTTTTACCATATCTTCCAGCCCAGGCGTTATTCACCTGTGATTTTAGACAACGCTACTCTCATGCTAGAAGATACCCAAAGTGATCTACCATATCCTACCAGTTGCCGATTTCATCAAAATCGATAAGTAAACTTATCTAGCTAAGTATACACCGGGAAACAATATTCCACTTATGCATCAATTCATTAATAATGTTATTTAATGAAATAAAATATTTTGTAATCAAAACAATGGTTGTGGCAATGTAATAAATAAACAGCCCTTTGTTGTATATGAAATAATGCTTTTCAATAAAAATAAATAAGTATTCCCTCAAATATACTTACATGTAGCTAGATAAGAATACTTAGAAATGTTGGTGAAATCGGCTAAATGTCAGTCATCTCTATTTCCCGCATGTAGGGTGCGGAGCCGACTGCCAGGACAAGTTGTGCAACTACAGCCGAGGGTGCACCAACTGTAAGACGCAGTACTGCACCATTTTCAGAGGATCAATGTACGATATATATGGTGGCCAGTTGGGGACATTTCGTCTCTTCGTCGAAACGAATATTAAGATATTACATTTCGTTCCAGAGTTGTATACGCTTCGGAGAAACCAACATCAAACGAAGATTAAGAATATTACATTTCCTTATTTAATTGTGCACCGCGAAGAGACGAACATTAAATATCATTAAATGTTCGTTCCTTCGTTTCTACGCCGATTAGAGACGAAAATTAAGGCTCTTAATTTTCATCTCTACGCTGCATTGAAACAAAGAAACGAAATTTAAAGTTCTTAATTTTTGTCGTAGAAACGAAGAGACAAATGTCCTTAACGAGTCACCATAGAACCGTGTAAAATCGTAATGCAGCAATGACTGGAGAATTGGGGCTTATGGGATTTGTGACCAATGTAGCTACTGATCAAATAGTACACACATGTAACTTGATATCGATCTAGAAGCATGCCGGGTGTTTTATTAATGAAATAATGAACAGTGCAGATCCTGATCAGACTGTGCGGATGCACTGGTCGCAAAACCCATAAGCCCCATTTGTCTAGGCAAAGGTACTTATTGCCACGGATTCCGATCGGTATACAATGTATGTACATTATAACAAGAGATGCGACAATGTCCAGCCGTGGGTAAACGTTTGCCGTGACACGAGGGAACTGTTTGAACCCCAAGGCCGTAGGCCGCGGGTTCAAACAGTTCCCGAGTATTTCCGTATGTCTGGTGGTACCTGCATTGTTACCAACATGCAATTTACGTCACCTCCTGTGAATTCAGGGTATTGATAGTATAAAAGGGCCCCGAAAGTTCGGAACGGTGAATGTGTAGACAATTCGCGATTTCTGTCGTGAGTAATGTTTGAGCATTAGTCATGTTAGTAGTTGCATAATACTATGAAAATTACACAAAAGCAACGAAATCCGCCCAAATCTACTCAAATCCACCAAAATGACACCAAAATAATGACCAGATATTCAAACACCTGTGAAACACAACAGTCTCACAATTTTATAACATTAACTCGTTCTTGTATTTCATTTTTACGGAGCCCCGCAGGGAACGTAAAATTATTGTTTTTATTCATTCCTTCTAAATAACAAATCTTTCCCTAAATTTTGATCATCAGACAGGGGCATATACGTTATGTTTGTTTTAACACCTCCCACTCAACCGCATACCAAACAAATGTCAACTACTGAAGTAGTTGCTATGCACCTCTCACATGTACAACACTGTGTTTTATTCAATTAATTACGGTGCATGTATTTATTTGCGGAAATTTATTTGAAAGCTTCAGTGGAAGAAAGGGGCTAAGTCCTTAATAAAGGGGTCAGTAGAAGAAGGGGGCTAATTCCCGTAGGGACTTAGTCCCCAATTTCTACTGAACTCTTCAATTTACCCGTAACTATTACAAGAACATAATATTCGGATGTAATTTGCCAGCAAACACCACCACAGGGAACACACACGTTTGAATCAGAGCGTAATTGCCGATCCCGCATTCACCCACCACCCCTGACAACATTGATTTGGCGTAACTGGATAAATACATGTCCCTAATGACTCATGTTGATAATTACAGTCAATCGTCTTCTCGAACTTCGCGAACAAGAAGGAATTGTACGCGACTTATGTAGGGCTACATGTTCGATAGTACGGAGCCCCACAGGGGACGTAGAATTTTCTTTTTTATGTACGTATTCGTTCCCACGAAATAACAATACATTCCCTCAATTTAACAATTCGTTGCCACGAATTAACAATTCATTCCCTCAATTTAACAATTCGTTTCCGCGAAATAACAATTCGTTCTCACGGGAACGAATTGTTAATTTGTGGGAACGAATTGTAATATCGTGGGAACGAATTGTTAATTCGAGGGAGCAAATTGTCATTTCGCGGGAACGAATTGCTAAGTTGCGAAGTACGAATTGTTATATCGTGGGAACGAATTGCTCATTCCTGGGAACGAATTGTTAAATTGAGGGAACGAATTGTTATTTCATGGGAACGAATTAATAAAAAAATCCATGTCCCCTGCGGGGTTCCCGATGGTACCGTCAACATACGACAATAAAGAACAATGAAAACACGATTTGGCGGCATCGTGGAAACGCCAGTCAGAAATTCGAGGACTCTTTTGTAGCGTTCAGTATATTTTTGTAGAATTTATTTTATGAAAATTGTTCTTACTTTGAATTATTAATTTATAATGATTGAACCTGTAGTTCGCAATCAAGAACTAATGGTTATTCCCGACTTGTTTCGTACATGTTCGCTTGTCGCTTGTTCTAACTATGTGTGCCTACCTACATACGTTCAATGACACCACCCCCCACCACCCTCTCCCCGCCCCCCCCCCCCCACTTCCCCCACCCCACATCCACTCGAGCTTTCTGAGCCAATGACGATATCCTGTATACATCACCGCCTGCGCTGATCGTGCCAACATTTAAATTGATTTCTATTTCAAAATACTTGAATAGTGTGCTTGAAATCAAGCAGCTTGATCGGCTGAGCCTGAGCTACAGCTACAGCTCAGGCTCAGCCAATCAAGCTGCTTGATTGCGAGTCGAGATTACCAATAGATGTCAGAAAGGTTGCCATCTGAGCAAGATTAACGCGGGCAGTTGTGTAGTACCAGGCTTTTGTTCCAGGAGTATATGTGTGCTGCACTGCCCCAGCAACCAGGAATGTAAGCAGTTCTTAAATATGCGATTTTGCACCAGGTAAGTCTTGCTGTCGACGTCAACTGTCCGTCTGACCCGTTCATCTGCATAATTACTTGGGACTCAATCAACACGGGTATTTCCGTTTATTTATATGGAACAGTTGGGCCGTCGTCAGTTGGGCTCGTAACGAGCCGTCTCGTCAGGATCTGCACTTTTTGAAAGTAATTTTCATATATTGTTGAGAACAGAAAATATCCTGTTATCATAAATGGACTAGTCTGAAAACCATTTTGTGACTGTTGGATTGGTTGAAAAATTAACATATGAACATCCATTACAGTTACTGAGGGGTGAAAGGGTTAAGACATGTACCACCAGTGTAGCTCCGGATCATCTTTGTACGGCGACTCGACTTGTTATACCCATTTTTCTTTTTCTTTTTTTAAACTTTCTTTTTAAATGTCTATAAAGTTTCGTCACGGTTGTCTTGCCATCTGTACACAAAGTGAATTCGATTTTCGATTTGAATTTCATTTTGGACTTCGGGTCATGGATTATCTCCCCCTTTTGTACGCAATTTTGCCTCGTAAGTCGTACCACTTTCGACACCTAATAGCTGCAGACTTGACATTTGATATGTTGCTTCCTTATGGTGGGCTAAGTGAATCTCGCTTTTTGCAATTTTTCCTTGTAATAAGTAACAGCTTTAAACCATAATAGCTGGAAACTTGATATTTGGTATGTGACTTCCTTATGGTGTGTATATGCGCAAAGTGAATTTAAATTTTTAATTCGAGTCCGAGTCATGTATTATTTCCACTTTTGGATTTAGTATTGCGCAAGTTGTCCTGTACGTCATAAACTATTTAAATCCAACTTGCTGGATAATTAATATATGTTATGTGGCTTCCTCGTGGTGTGTATATGCACAAAGT
This sequence comes from Conchocele bisecta, assembly GCA_029237695.1. Lineage (NCBI taxonomy): Eukaryota > Metazoa > Mollusca > Bivalvia > Lucinida > Thyasiridae > Conchocele > Conchocele bisecta. The sequence continues at coordinate 32,663,232 of CM055266.1, forward strand.
TAATTTAGATTTTTGTTTTGACACCCAAGTCATGGATTATCTCCCCTTGTTAGGCTTAAGGTGTTAGGTCATATATAGATACATTTGGCTTCAATGATAATTGCTTTATAAGAGTGATGTGATATATGAATATAGCATATGTAGCAGTAGGGAGGGCGAGTAACGAAACCAGGGGGAGCCGCGCTATCCTACATCTAGCCTCCCAACCCTGTTTCATCCACTCTATTTGATTATTCTTACCCTGTTCTGCTTCCATCAATCCTCCCATCCCCATTTCATTTCCTAATTTGTTATCCATTACTTATTCATTAATCATCGATCCTCCCATCCCTATTTCATGATAAAAATAATTTATGACAAATTATGAGAAATTATGAGAAATTTATGAAAAATTATGAGAAAATTATGAGAAATTATGAGAACATTATGACAAAAACCCGTCTAGTTTAACGAGCTAAATAATGAATTAATTTTAAGAAAACCACAATTTACACCCTATTAGAGATAAGAAATCCATTGGTTATACGCAGTATATACAGCAATCTGTTATAATAATGATTCAAGATAAATATCCATGTGCTTGGTTGAAGACAGGTAGTCGCCATAGATGTTTTCGTACCGGTATTTACGAATATTGCAAACATCACCGCGCATGGATGCGAAGAGGTTCCGTTTCGCCTCGCCCCTGTCGGCATTGTGGGGTAGGGACCAAAGCCGAGTCATTACTATGTCCACCATGCGGTGGCACTCAGGCTACTCATCGAATGATTAACAAGGGATTACGTGCTCGCAAGTATTATCGTTTAGTAATAATTCAAATCGAAAAGTCAGTTAGAAAGATAGAATCGATATGATGCGTAGTTTTTGATAAGTCACGGTGGTGTAACGGGGCTCAAAAAAGTTTTATGTTCCGTATGGAGGCACCGTCGGAACAGCTGGGCTGTAAGGTGGAGGAATATCCTGCTGATGCCTCAAACACGCGAATAAGCATATCACGTCCCGAGACGGGCGAGGAGATTTTTTCTCTCGTCGGCCCTCCCTTCCATAACGAGTTTTTTTATATCTTCGTCCGCGAGAATTTGTGGTCGAGCCTTGGACCGGATCGTACCCTTTAACTCCTGGTATCTGACCATCTCTTCGACGACCATTTTGAACTCGCTATCTGATATATCGTTGTCGGCTATCGCTTTTGACACGATAACGTCGATACTGTTTTTCTTAGATCTCGCGAGAACCGCTATTCGATCGTGCTTTCGACTCTTGGCCTCTAGTTTTCGACCCACGAGTCTGGTCGTCATGCAAAACAGTCCCGCCCCCGCTGCTACAGCACTCAAGGCCACCGCGACCGGTGCAGCGACAACTGTTGTCAATAAAGACACACTCCCACCCCGCTTATAACGGATGCTGAGGCTAACGCGGTGCTCACCCCCTCTAATATATTGACCGACCGTCTATATTTCTTCGCGTAGCTCGTCCGCGTCTCTCCCTCGTGTTGTAGAATATGTTGTATCTCGACGATCCTGGTCATCCTAAAGGATGCCGGGTCGACCGTCCCCGAAGGTAGTGTGGATATAGTTTCTCGTCATTCATCATAAATCAAGTTGTATTAAAAGTGTCACTACAATGGAGGAAGCTGATGGGTCAGCAATTTTTGTAACAAAGTTAATAACACTACCTGCCGAAATTTTTATAGAAGTGTACAAAATCTTCTAGCAACCTAGTTTTCGGCAACCATTCTATATCTACAAAAGTGGAAACCACGAAAGAAGAACTAGAAAACATCGCAAGAGGTCTGTGGGATCTGCCAAATTTCTACTCGTTTTTGTGCACAATCGGTTCCAAAACTGCTTCCAGCATGGAAAAATAGTCCAATTGAACATATAAAAATGTAGCTGTATACAACCACGGCAACAAAAATTTCAAAATGTCTATTCGAGCAACTTTCCAAACAATGGGAATACGAGCGAAGAACAGTGTTTCTAGGCACTTGCTTCTAGAGAACACGTACGAGAATAATCTAGTCTCGGACATAGCAAAAGTAAACTACTTGTTCGGCCACGAGGGGCAAACACAACTCCAACCTCTAGATGGTCTGCCTGCTTTCGTCGACGATCTGTACGTTTTTGGCTATTTGTCTAGAGAAGAGTGCGTAGCAGTAGGAAACAAAATCTCTTGCACGATCGGCGATACAGGGTCTGCAAAAAATTGCGTGGGAAAGATAGCGATAGCAGCTAGAGAAACAATCGGTCTGGGGCAAAAGCCACTGCATACAACAATACTGCACACAGTCCGAGAATGTGGAGAATACGGCAATAGTACCATACGAAACACGATAGATAGAATAGAAGAATGTAGTAAATAGCAAAAGTAGACTACTTGTTCGGCCACGAGGGGCAAACACAACTCCAACCTCTAGATGGTCTGCCTGCTTTCGTCGACGATCTGTACGTTTTTGGCTATTTGTCTAGAGAAGAGTGCGTAGCAGTAGGAAACAAAGTCTCTTGCACGACCGGCAATACAGGGTCTGCAAAAACAAAAAATTGCGTGGGAAAGATAGCGATAGCAGCTAGAGAAACAATAGGTCTGGGGCAAAAACCACTGCATACAACAATACTGCACACAGTCCGAGAATGTGGAGAATACGGCAATAGTACCATACGAAACACGATAGATAGAATAGAAGAATGTAGTGGGGAGAAAGCGCAAAAGAATTGGACCCAGCAGCACAATGGACTGTACCCATACGCGGAATTTGTAGCAAAGATAGCGGTGTCCGAAATTCCGATAGAACTTCTAGAACAGCAATTGCCAACAATGCAGGCTAGATTGCAAGCAGTAGGCATGGACATCTACTGTGTAGACTACACGCAAGACTTTTCTGGGGTCCTAGATAGAAAAGCGCTAGTAGAACATCTCGAAAACGACCAAGGATTTGTTCTACAGGGTAGTAGTACTGGTTGGGGAGGGATAGAAGAAAGAGGAGGCACAATTCTAGACAATACTAGTTCTGTTGGGAACCACGTTTGTAGCTGGATACAGACACACGACAGCAAAACAACTAGAACAAAGTTGTACAACAAGGTAGTCTCCAATTTCGAAGCCGGAGAGATCCGAGATCCAGTAGGTGGCCATCTAGCAGACAACGCGGATTGCACCAACGAACATCTACGAAAAACTTTTGTACACCCAGAGTGCAGCGTAGGGGTTGCACGAGAATAGAAGTTTCTGTGTACGCTAGTTCTGCACTCTCTAGAGAAAATGCAGAGGACGTTCTAGCACAAGCAAGAGACACTGTTTTCCCTAGGTGGAGACATCTTCGTAGTACAGCCTCCACGCAGACAGTGGGAGAATCTAGCAAAGAGTCTGGATAGATGTTTTGTACTAGGAGACAAGCCATGTGGACAAATATTTGTAGCATGGTACGCACATACAGGAACAGGTAGGATATCTGGAGTGCGCATACGTCCGACTCCCGCAACACTAGAATGTCCGCAAAAATGGAAGCGAGCAATGGAATGGGCTGCAGCAGATTTTGGCTTCCGAGCATGTCCGATATTTGTATCCGAGATTCTGTCTGTAGAAGACGAAGAAATAGAAATAGCTCCATACAGTGCTACGCAAAAGCAAGCGATTCCGCAACAATACTCTGTGCGAGCAAGAAGCCAACCGAAATACGCGCTAGAGGTCCAGATGTAGATCTTGCAGAGGTCTTGCCATCCACAGACTACGTTTGCTGGAAATGGAGAGACAAGAAAGCGCAACGTGTAGGTGTAGAAAAATCTATGTACGATCTTGTAGAAGTTCCAGAGATAGCAGCCGCTAGAGAGGTTTCCACACTGTCTCCACGAAATAGAGCAGAAAGATTGCTACAATTTCGAGATGCCGAACAAGCCGAAGTTTGGAGAAGAGAAACACTAGAAAGAGAAACACCAGCAGAGTCTACGCCCGAGTACACAGAAGATTCCTCGAACTAGAAAGACTAGCTGTAGCAGCCGCCGAACACGTAGAATACACCGAAGAGAAAGAACGCCTCCGAAAAACTATTTGGTCCATGCTAGGAGGCCATGCAACAGAAAAGATCACCTCGATTGCCAACAGCAATGTACTCTGGGACATTGTAGGGTTTCGACGAGGTCCAACAAGTATGTACCAATACGGTGGCACTAGAGCAGTCTTCTGGAGTGCAGAAGGTGGCCAGATGTGTGTTTGGCCTACCAACGCGCTTTCCAAAATTCTAGATAGCTGCGAAGATATGTTCGAGAAGCAAGTTTGCGGCGCCAAGACAACATTCTGGTTGCCCCAACTCCTACCCCCGTAGTACACAGGGTGACCACACTACTAGAAGATATACGAAACGCAAGCTCGTTCGAAGAATCGACGCGCCTGTCCGACATGGAGAGACGTTTGGAGAACCGGTTGGATACACTGGAACGCAGGCTGTTGGACGCAATTTCCGGCGATGCCAGCAGTTTTTGAAAAACTATCGATTCCGAGTGTCCGAAGAAAGACGAGCGGGAGGTGCACGACATTTGGAAAACCGTAGAGAATGCGAAGTGATGGCTCGGGGTTCTCGTGGTGGCGTACGCGGTCTGCAAACCACTGTTCCCATTCGTGTCCCTAGAGTCTTGTAGAATCTGGAAGAATGGAAATCCCGACGCTCAGTTCGCGCACCCCGCCAAACAGTCCGCCAAACCGGAGGAAAAAAAGAAAGCTCCTAGCGAGACCATACGCCCTGGCCACCCTTTCTACATGGAGTAGCCCTTTGGAAAGAAAATAGTGGAAATATGTATGCTTTCTATTCTAGACTTCTGTCTGGCACTGTAGCTACCACTTGGCACACTACAAATGTTCTAGATTTCTTCTTGCTTTTTGGTTGTGCGGACATCCCCCATTCTACATCGAAGTGGGTTCTGCAGCTCGCACAGTGGAGTAGATATCTTTTCTACTTCTTGTTGGAGGAAGTATCCGTATGTTGGAATCTCCTCTGCTGTTGTAGGTGTGCCATCCTCGTCTGTAGCTACTAGAAATAATATTGTTCTATCTGCTCCCCTGTATGTTGTATTGGCGTATCTACTACAACTGTACAAACCTGGTTCTATATCTAGATCTCTCTGTGGCTTCGTCTTTCCCAATATTGTTTCCTCTAGGCAGAGCCTCTCTACAGACCCGTACTCCTCTGCAGCTGTTACAAGATTTTGTATTCTTTCGAGCTCTTCTGGATTTGGTGTTTCCTCTACTCTATCAACGTTCCACTGGATTTACTCCGTTTGCTTGGAACAACCTTGTCGGACAAATTCGTATGCGGAGAGCTACACGTTGGGGCAACCAGAATGTTGTCTTGGCGCCGCAAACTTGCTTCTCGAACATATCTTCGCAGCTATCTAGAATTTTGGAAAGCGCGTTGGTAGCCAAACACACATCTGGCCACCTTCTGCACTCCACAGACTGCTCTAGTGCCACCGTATTGGTACATACTTGTTGGACCTCGTCGAAACCCTAAAATGTCCCAGAGTACATTGCTGTTGGCAATCGAGGAGATCTTTTCTGTTGCATGGCCTCCTAGCATGGACCAAATAGTTTTTCGGAGGCGTTCTTTCTCTTCGGTGTATTTTACGTGTTCGGCGGCTGCTACAGCTAGTCTTTCTAGTTCGAGGAATCTTCTGGTGTACTCGGGCGTAGACTCTGCTGGTGTGTTTTTTCTCTTTCTAGTGTTTCTCTTCTCCAAACTTCGGCTTGTTCGGCATCTCGAAATTGTAGCAATCTTTCTGCTCTATTTCGTGGAGACAGTGTGGAAACCTCTCTAGCGGCTGCTATCTCTGGAACTTCTACAAGATCGTACATAGATTTTTCTACACCTACACGTTGCATCTTGTCTCTCCATTTCCAGCAAACGTAGTCTGTGGATGGCAAGACCTCTGCAAGATCTACATCTGGACCTCTAGCGCGTATTTCGGTTGGCTTCTTGCTCGCACAGAGTATTGTTGCGGAATCGCTTGCTTTTGCGTAGCACTGTAGTGGAGCTATTTCTATTTCTTCGTCTTCTACAGACAGAATCTCGGATACAAATATCGGACATGCTCGGAAGCCAAAAATCTGCTGCAGCCCATACCATTGCTCGCTTCCATTTTTGCGGACATTCTAGTGTTGCGGGAGTCGGACGTATGCGTACTCCAGATATCCTACATGTTCCTGTATGGTGCGTACCATGCTACAAATATTTGTCCACATGGCTTGTCTCCTAGTACACAAAACATCTATCCAGACTCTTTGCTAGATTCTCCCACTGTCTGCGTGGAGGCTGTACTACGAAGATGTCTCCACTAGGGAAACAGTGTCTCTTGCTTGTGCTAGAACGTCCTCTGCATTTTCTCTAGAGAGTGCAGAACTAGCGTACACAGAAACTTCTATTCTCGTGCAACCCCTACGCTACACATCTGGGTGTACAAAAGTTTTTCGTAGATGTTCGTTGGTGCAATCCGCGTTGTCTGCTAGATGGCCACCTACTGGATCTCGGATCTCTCCGGCTTCGAAATTGGAGACTACCTTGTTGTACAACTTTGTTCTAGTTGTTTTGCTGTCGTGTGTCTGTATCCAGCTACAAACGTGGTACCCAACAGAACTAGTATTGTCTAGAATTGTGCCTCCTCTTTCTTCTATCCCTCCCCAACCAGTACTACTAACCCTGTAGAACAAATCCTTGGTCGTTTTCCGAGATGTTCTACTAGCGCTTTTCTAGTCTAGGACCCCAGAAAAAGTCTTGCGGTTGTAGTCTACACAGTAGATGTCCATGCCTACTGCTTGCAATCTAGCCTGCATTGTTGGCAATTGCTGTTCTAGAAGTTCTATCGGAATTTCGGACACCGCTATCTTTGCTACAAATTCCGCGTATGGGTACAGTCCATTGTGCTGCTGGGTCAATTCTTTTGCGCTTTCTCCCCACTACATTCTTCTATTCTATCTATCGTGTTTCGTATGGTACTATTGCCGTATTCTCCACATTCTCGGACTGTGTGCAGTATTGTTGTATGCAGTGGTTTTTGCCCCAGACCTATTGTTTCTCTAGCTGCTATCGCTATCTTTCCCACGCATTTTTTGTTTTTGCAGACCCTGTATTGCCGGTCGTGCAAGAGACTTTGTTTCCTACTGCTACGCACTCTTCTCTAGACAAATAGCCAAAAACGTACAGATCGTCGACGAAAGCAGGCAGACCATCTAGAGGTTGGAGTTGTGTTTGCCCCTCGTGGCCGAACAAGTAGTCTACTTTTGCTATGTCTGAGACTAGATTGTTATCGTACGTGTTCTCTAGAAGCAAGTGCATAGAAACACTGTTCTTCGCTCGTATTCCCATTGTTTGGAAAGTTGCTCGAATAGACATTTTGAAATTTTTGTTGCCGTGGTTGTATACAGCTACATTTTTATATGTTCAATTTGACTATTTTTCCATGCTGGAAGCAGTTTTGGAACCGATTGTGCACAAAAACGAGTAGAAATTTGGCAGATCCCACAGACCTCTTGCGATGTTTTCTAGTTCTTCTTTCGTGGTTTCCACTTTTGTAGATATAGAATGGTTCCCGAAAACTAGGTTGCTAGAAGATTTTTTACACTTCTATAAAAGTTTCGGCAGGTAGTGTTATTAACTTTGTTACAAAAATTGCTGACCCATCAGCTTCCTCCACTGTAGTGACACTGTTAATACAACTTGATTTATGATGAATGACGAGAAACTATATCCACACTTAATCTTCGGGGACGGTCGACCCGGCATCCTTTAGGATGACCAGGATCGTCGAGATACAACATATTCTACAACACGAGGGAGAGACGCGGACGAGCTACGCGAAGAAATATAGACGGTTGGTCAATATATTAGAGGGGGTGAGCAACGCGTTAGCCTCAGCATCCGTTATAAGCGGGGTGGGGAGTGTGTCTTTATTGACAACAGTTGTCGCTGCACCGGTCGCGGTGGCCTTGAGTGCTGTAGCAGCGGGGGCGGGACTGTTTTGCATGACGACCAGACTCGTGGGTCGAAAACTAGAGGTCAAGAGTCGAAAGTACGATCGAATAGCGGTTCTCGCGAGATCTAAGAAAAACAGTATCGACGTTATCGTGTCAAAAGCGATAGCCGACAACGATATATCAGATAGCGAGTTCAAAATGGTCGTCGAAGAGATGGTCAGATACCAGGAGTTAAAGGGTACGATCCGGTCCAAGGCTCGACCACAAATTCTCGCGGACGAAGATATAAAAAAACTCGTTATGGAAGGGAGGGCCGACGAGAGAAAAAATCTCCTCGCCCGTCTCGGGACGTGATATGCTTATTCGCGTGTTTGAGGCATCAGCAGGATATTCCTCCACCTTACAGCCCAGCTGTTCCGACGGCGCCACCGTGACTTATCAAAAACTACGCATCATATTGATTCTATCTTTCTAACTGACTTTTCGATTTGAATTATTACTAAACGATAATACTTGCGAGCACGTAATCCCTTGTTAATCATTCGATGAGTAGCCTGAGTGCCACCGCATGGTGGACATAGTAATGACTCGGCTTTGGTCCCTACCCCACAATGCCGACAGGGGCGAGGCGAAACGGAACCTCTTCGCATCCATGCGCGGTGATGTTTGCAATATTCGTAAATACCGGTGTAGGAATTTCAAAGTACTCCCCATTTTCAAACGACTCCCCTCTAGTACACAGACGGGAGTCGTTTGAAAATGGTTTAACTGCCATTTTCAAATGACTCCCCTTTAGTACACAGACGGGAGTCGTTTGAAAATGGTTTAACTGCCATTTTCAAACGACTCCCCTCTGGTACACAGACGGGAGTAGTTTGAAAATGGTTTTTAACTGCCATTTTCAAACGAACTCCCCTGGAATTATAAAGGTGTGAGCGTAGAAAAACTGCGGTTGCCGCAGGGTCATCATACCTATCTTTTGCGATGGCCGTAGAATTGATATTGGCCGTAGAAATTGAAAGACCGTACGGCCGCCGTGGCAAATGTGACTGCGGTATAATAAATGATTTTGTGATTAATCTACGCACCAGTGCCATCATTATGTTTTCCAAACTATCACGAGTTGACTGTATAATAATAGTATGTATATAATTATACTGCCACATAGTAGAAACGTCCCACCATGTTCATGGATAGATTGCTGGAAATCGGTAAGGATGGTGGTACTACAACCTGTACGGAAAATGAAGTTTGATCATTTGTGAATGCATCAGTTGTAAAAATTGTGTTGGAATGAAGTATTCCGAGTGACAGCACGGGAAACTTCCACTAAATCCACTAAATCACAAGTTGGCTCATACAATATAACATTTTTTTCAACGGAAATGTATTGATACTAGCGCGCTTGCATGTCTGTTGGAAGGGGTGGTGCAGTTGCTGTTAATAGTGTAGTTGTCCAATTTCAAGCAATTTCCCGTCGATATATTCCTTGTGTTTAGTTTAGTGTGGCTATGGCTTAATCGCCATATTGGACCAGCATATACCAGAAGTTCGCAAACCACGGGTCAAATTCTGGGCATATATTATTCATGTCAGTTTGAAAATACATGTATTTGGTGGTGTAATAAAGAACAAAATATATAGCCAGCTGAATATGGTGTAATGAAACATCGGAACAATATGTAATATAAATAAAGTCAGGTAATCATTGATTGTGTGCGTCATATCGTCTTGCTCGTTGTTTTAATCAGGGGAGTACTTTGAAAATGGCCGTTTGCATCCATTTTCAAACCACTCCCCATCAGTATATTGTACATGGGTGCATGGACAATGAAACTTTAAACGCAATGACCAACACGGTAGACGCTTGTCTTATATCACAAACGCGTAAAGTGATTGTGTGCGTCATATCGTCTTGCTCGCTGTTTTAATCAGGGGAGTACTTTGAAAATGGCCGTTTGCATCCATTTTCAAACCACTCCCCATCAGTATATTGTACATGGGTGCATGGACAATGAAACTTTAAACGTAATGACCAACACGGTAGACGCTTGTCTTATATCACAAACGCGTAAAGTGATTGTGTGCGTCATATCGTCTTGCTCGTTGTTTTAATCAGGGGAGTACTTTGAAAATGGCTGTTTGCATCCATTTTCAAACCACCTCCCCATCAGTATATTGTACATGGGTGCATGGACAATGAAACTTTAAACGTAATGACCAACACGGTAGACGCTTGTCTTATATCACAAACGCGTAAAGTGATGTGTGCGTCATATCGTCTTGCTCGTTGTTTTAATCAGGGGAGTACTTTGAAAATGGCTGTTTGCATCCATTTTCAAACCACTCCCCATCAGTATATTGTACATGGGTGCATGGACAATGAAACTTTAAACGTAATGACCAACACGGTAGACGCTTGTCTTATATCACAAACGCGTAAAGTGATTGTGTGCGTCATAATCGTCTTGCTCGTTGTTTTAATCAGGGGAGTACTTTGAAAATGGCCGTTTGCATCCATTTTCAAACCACTCCCCATCAGTATATTGTACATGGGTGCATGGACAATGAAACTTTAAACGCAATGACCAACACGGTAGACGCTTGTCTTATATCACAAACGCGTAAAGTGATTGTGTGCGTCATATCGTCTTGCTCGTTGTTTTAATCGAGGGGAGTACTTTGAAATAATGGCCGTTTGCATCCATTTTCAAACCACTCCCCATCAGTATATTGTACATGGGTGCATGGACAATGAAACTTTAAACGTAATGACCAACACGGTAGACGCTTGTCTTATATCACAAACGCGTAAAGTGATTGTATGCGTCACATCGCCATGCTCGCTATTTTCAGTGAGGGGAGTACTTTGAAAATGGTCGTGTGCACCCATTTTCAAACCACTCCCCATCAGTATATGGTACATGGGTGCATGTACAATGAAACTTTAAACGTAATGAGAACACACGGTAGACGCTTGTCTTATATCACAAACGCGTAAAGTGATTGTGTGCGTCATATCGTCTTGCTCGTTGTTTTAATCAGGGGAGTACTTTGAAAATGGCCGTTTGCATCCATTTTAAAACCACTCCCCATCAGTATATTGTACATGGGTGCATGGACAATGAAACTTTAAACGTAATGACCAACACGGTAGACGCTTGTCTTATATCACAAACGCGTAAAGTGATTGTGTGCGTCATATCGTCTTGCTCGTTGTTTTAATCAGGGGAGTACTTTGAAAATGGCCGTTTGCATCCATTTTCAAACCACTCCCCATCAGTATATTGTACATGGGTGCATGGACAATGAAACTTTAAACGCAATGACCAACACGGTTTAGACGCTTGTCTTATATCACAAACGCGTAAAGTGATTGTGTGCGTCATATCGTCTTGCTCGTTGTTTTAATCAGGGGAGTTACTTTGAAAATGGCCGTTTGCATCCATTTTCAAACCACTCCCCATCAGTATATTGTACATGGGTGCATGGACAATGAAACTTTAAACGTAATGACCAACACGGTAGACGCTTGTCTTATATCACAAACGCGTAAAGTAATTGTGTGCGTCATATCGTCTTGCTCGTTGTTTTAATCAGGGGCACCCATTTTCAAACCACTCCCCATCAGTATATTGTAAGTGCGTACATGCACGGTGGGATTATGCACGTAGCCGCTTATCGTATACCATAAGAGCAAACGCTTACCATAAACGGCGTACATTTATCTGAATTTTAGGGTTTTAGGTTCTACGGCATGGCTACGGCCTCTACGGCCGCCACACGTTTCTATCGATTTTGGGCCGCCGTATCCTAGCCCTAGAGCAGATATGGCTGAGGTATTAAACACACACCTTTATAATTCCAGGGGAGTCGTTTGAAAATGACCGTTAAACCATTTTCAAACTACTCCCGTCTGTGTATCAGAGGGGTGTCGTTTGAAAATGGCCGTTAAACCATTTTCAAACGACTCCCGTCTGTGTACTAGAGGGGAGTCGTTTGAAAATGGCAGTTAAACCATTTTCAAACGACTCCCGTCTGTGTATCAGAGGGGAGTCGTTTGAAAATGGCAGTTAAACCATTTTCAAACGACTCCCGTCTGTGTACTACCATAGGGTAGTACTTTATCAGGGGGAGTAGTTTGAAAATGCGACACCGGTACGAAAACATCTATGGCGACTACCTGTCTTCAACCAAGCACATGGATATTTATCTTGAATCATTATTATAACAGATTGCTGTATATACTGCGTATAACCAATGGATTTCTTATCTCTAATAGGGTGTAAATTGTGGTTTTCTTAAAATTAATTCATTATTTAGCTCGTCCAACAAGACGGGTTTTTGTCATAATGTTCTCATAATTTCTCATAATTTTCTCATAATTTGTCATAAATTAATTTATCATGAAATAGGGATGGGAGGATCGATGATTAATGAATAAGTAATGGATAACAAATTAGGAAATGAAATGGGGATGGGAGGATTGATGGAAGCAGAACAGGGTAAGAATAATCAAATAGAGTGGATGAAACAGGGTTGGGAGGCTAGATGTATGATAGCGCGGCTCCCCCTGGTTTCGTTACTCGCCCTCCCTGCTGCTTATGTGAATATTTTCTTGTTACTGTCTACTATATCGTACATTGAGCTGCCATCTCCGCCAGCTTTGTATGTATAAGCCATCGTACCGTACAGTTCGACCACTTCGTGCGTTTGACACATATAACATCTGACAATAATATTTGATGCAATACATCATAGACAGATATGACAACGGCGTGCTATAAATGTTATGCCAGCAAACTATACAAAATACGAGATATCTGAGCATTTCAATCTCAAAATTTACACTTTACCATAATTACTCGTAGATGAGTAGACATCACGGACAATGCACTCAGGTAACTGCTTACATGTCACTGGAGTTGATAGGTAATAACACCGTACACCGTACCGTAGTGGGTATATATGGTATATGTTGTGTGATTTACCAGGTAAAAGTGATACACTGTGCGATTTTCTGTATATGAGGCTATTTACAATGGTGGTTCATGTTGTTAAATACACAGACACAAACCTGTCCAGAAAACTGACATATTTTACTGTTTGGTGTAATATACTATACAGGAGTCTGTTGTCCTGGCTTTTCTACATGTGATTGACTACACTATATCATATGTCCTACTTCACATTTTGCGTTTTGTGTCAAACGTCAGAAGAGGTGAAAGTGGCTGATGGCGTGAACACACAACGATGACCGAGTTCGCTACTCCATGTGCCGTATAGGATACAGTAACGAGGCAGTGTTCACTTATAGTTTATACATATATTCCATCACATTTACGAAGCAATCATTGGATCAAAGGATGATCAGGTATAGTACGGGTCCTTAAACAAGTGGAAACTGTCGGTATATTGCGATTGTGCACATCGAGTTCTGTTATTAGATTAAGGGAATGGTGAAGGACAATCTGTAGCCGATTTCACCGACATTGCAAAGTATACTTATCTTGCTAAGTACACTTTGAGGAAGAAAATTTCAATGTATCACAGCCAAATTATTAATGTATCACAGCCAAAAGAAGCATTTTGGCTGTGATAATGTAATAAATTCGGAAAATAATTCTGCATACTTTTTAATCATCAAATATATGCAATCGTAAGTTCTATATGACATAATGCATTTCGGGAAAAATAAATGATTACTTCCTCAAAGTATACTTAGCTAGGTAAGTATGCTTAGCAATTTCAGTGAAGTCAGCTACAGATATGGGGCTGTACTGGTAGGCCTACCACACGTTTTCATGTCCATTGTGTCAATATGACTTGTGCTGCACTCCGCACTGGCGTAAACTGTTTCACGTCGAAAATGCACCGGTTTCCTGACAATTTTCCACTCAGCGTAATTCAAGTAATTCGAATGTACAAAACGATCATACAAAACAACTCAACCCATTTCAGCCTAAGGAAACAATAAGTTGGTTATTAAAATCATCTCAATATTTTGTTTATTTTTCCATAAACGTATATGTTGTTAACACTCATTTGAACCGTCTCGTCGAGACGGTTCAAATGAGTGGTAACAACATATACTTTTGAGATGAAATAAAGGAAATATCGATTTTCTTTTCTGAAAAAAAAGTCATACTACTATAATTGTATCCCGTCTTTATTGGACTAAATCACTCACTCCCCTTACATTACACCGGCGGTTTCGTTGTAGGATACGTCGTAGGGGCTGAAGTCCTGGGCTTGCAGAGGTTTTCCGACGGTCGCCGTGGAGACTAGGGATCCGGCGAAGCAAAAAGTGAAGAAACAGATTACAATGTGTATTGATTTGTATCGTATTTATGAACACAACTGTACATATAAGTTGCATATAACTATCATTGGAAAGCATAGTTTTGTAATCGATGGCTACTAATTTAATTTAAAGGGGCATATCAGGCTATTTTTAAAACAATACTATAAAAAAAGCAAACAAAGATGTAAAAAGTGGTTTAATTTAAGATATATGACGATACTAGGACCGATGGGCTATATAGAAATTCTGATACTTATGTACCGATATCAGTGAACATTGAAACAACCCAGCGGTCCTAGTTTCGTCATATATCTTCAACTAAACCCCTTTACACAGGGCCATGGTGAAAACACGTTTTTATTTTTTATAGTATTTATTTTCTTAAAAAAATCCTGATATGCCCATTTAACCTGGATTTCCCGGGCATTTGGTTGGGAGCATGCGAAGTGGGCATGTACATTTAACTACTGAGTACAGGTTTAAACATTGTAACTGACTGAGGGCATGTACATTTAACTACTGAGGCATGTACATTTAACTACTGAGTGGGCATGTACATTTAACTACTGAGTGGGCATGTACATTTAACTACTGAGTGGGCATGTACATTTAACTACTGAGTGGGCATGTACATTTAACCTGGATGCCAAGGGTAAGTTTAACAATGGGATTCATCCTTACCGGAATCCCGATATCACTGGTTTGGCCCGCAGATACATTTTATCTTTGGCTTTCTTGTCATATGTGGTTATAGCGTGTGTTGGATGGTCAATTATTGTTTATATATATATATATATATATATATATGTAAAATACCTTTCTAAAACAATTCAAATGTGCCCCGGTGTGATTATTATATTACTACCAAGGTAGCAAACTCGCATTTGCCACCGTTGTGCGAAATTCCCACAAAATGTCTGCAACGCGTTACATCGAAACTGCTGTTTTTGGCGTGTTTTCGGCATACATTGTACAGTTCTTAATACATCAACATAAATTTCAAAGATTTCAAGTGTAAACTATAAACTAACCCCTAATTCGCTTCTTAAAATCTGGGTCGAATATTAACTGATAGGCCCTGTTAAAATACACACTTTCACTTCCTGATTATCAATAAATATTACCCGTCATATTTGAAAATGTTTAAATCACGTGACAAGCAGTGGTTCGGTTGGTTACCGGAGAGAGACATCATTCTCGGTTAATTTCAATTAGCTAACCAAATCACTGCATGTCACGTGATTTAAAAATCATAAAGATATTTTACTTCGAGAAGGATGTTTTCCTAACATAGGAAGAAATTATACAACAGAACAGATGACGGATAATATTTATATTATTGGTACAGTTTACACGCAAAATCTCTGAGATTTATGTTAATTTCTTGATGACTGTAAGATTTATGTCGCAAATCCACAGCAAACAGCGATTTCCGAGCATTCTAACACATTGTATCTGTGTGGCCGAATTTACCCGATCGTGTGGCGAAATCAAACAATGGTGGTGAATGGAACTTTTTTACCTTCTAAAATAAACATTGTTTAAACACCGAGCGCATTTGATTTCTTTGTACATTGTTTAGAAATGTGTTTCATGTATGTAGAAACAATAATTGACCATCCAAGACACGCTAGAAGCACCTGTGTTTCTTGTTAGGTAATAGTTGAATCCTGTTATACCCATTATGAAGGTAGCAACATAAGTACTAATCGAATTACTTTTATGAAGTATGGGCCTAGTGACTGGTGTGATGTTATTCTAATTGCAGGGCTGAATATATATACTTATTCTATATATCTCCCCCCAACCCATCTCAACAGTACAGGTGAAATGGGAGATTCAACCACGTTAAGCCGGCCTAAAATGACCTTAGACATTGAGAGGCCGTTAAACATCGTTAGCTAAATACATGTACATAGTTTTCTTTGTAGAAGTTGATTAAAGTTAATGAACGCATCAAAGGACACGTTTTAATGATTGATTTCCGACCGTCGCCGTCCCCAATATCCATTTATAGCATTACACTAATTATGTCACGGTTCAACAGTTTTAACACAATCCCTGTTCGCTATTACACGTGGTAAAAAGAAAATGTCGAGTAAATGGGGGCCGTTTCACTAAACTTCGTACGACTAAAATGTTCAATGTACGACTAAAAGTATTTTGTATCCCCTCGCCGATAGACAAGAGGGGAAATACGACTAAAGTGCAAAATTAGGATAGTCTGTAAATTTCACATTAACAATGTTTTCTTGAGCAGTATATGCTCAATAAATGTAAATCCAGAAATTGAAATTTCCAGACGATCATAAATTTGCACTTACTAACATTTTAGTCGTACGAAGTTTAGTGAAACGGGCCCCTGTACTTTAGATGAACGACCGGAAGAAATCTCCACTGGCAAATATTCATTGATGTGTTTATAGTGTGGTGGTTTATGGGGCGGGACAGAGCAAGCGATTTCCTCAGTTACAAACGTGTAATTTAAACAATGTCTAATTCCCACCTTCTGGAAGTATATTTCTGTCGTATTCATTTGTTTATGCATTCGTGTATGATATCATCACCACCTCGGGTGGGTGTGTGGTGGGTTATGGGACGGGCAAGCACATGCGATTTAAACACATTAAAGCTAGCCAAAGTCTAATTCCCGCCTATTGGAAGTACATTTCTGCTTAATGTCCAGTGGGTGGGAGTGTGGGTGGGGAGCAGACTTTTCATGTAGAACCGATAGCACGGGACAACAAATATCACGACCGTGGAATCGTTTCATGACCTAGTTGCGGACAACTCTGCAAAACTCTCATACCGTCTGTAGCATATGCTACAGACGGTACGAGAGTTTCGCATAATTACTTCCCGCAACTATTCACCACACAACTCTGAGGGTGTTTTGGAGCCTACTTTACCGTGTATGTACTCCCGACCAGGGGCGGGGTTGGGTGTCGGTGGTGGAGTGAGACATGTACTTGTGGATGGGGTGGGACATCCATTGCCTCCTTTACTGTGTATGTAGGGGTTGGGTTGGGGGGAGGCACATCAATTGCGTTATTCCACAACAAATTGTGTGAGTCAGGTAAACGTACATAGTGAGTCAAAGTATTTTGTATACCCTCGCAATCTACTCCCGTACCGTCCGTAGCGTTCTGCTACGGACGGTACGGGAGTAAATTTTATGAGATACTGTTCGCAACTAGTTTAATTCAAGCAGTAAGACATGTACATACATGTGCCAGTTGTAAGGTATCGTTCTAGAATATATTCTGGCTGTGAATAGAAGCAAAATGGCCCTGAAAAGGGCCGTTTATTCGTAGCCGTGTGGCGTAGGTTAGGGCCTACATATAGTTACCCTCCACCCCCACGTCTTCCACTGGGCCTCCAAGAACGAGACACCGAAGGCGGTGAATGTCGTCTGCCGTACGGCGGGCGTAGTCGTAGAACATGTTCCTCACGCCCTCCACGACGGCCAATCGCAGACGCAACTGGTAGCGGCGCGATCGTACATTTTCCTCCTTCGCGGAGCGGTACCGGAAAGCGAGACCTGCAAGCGTCTGGTTGATCAGGTGGATCTGTGCGCATGCCTGGCGGAACTGGTTCTCGGCGTGCAGAAGGTTAGAAGACACCAAATGGTGCGAAACCGCCCAGGGTGTATGCAAAAGTAATCCGGTATAAAAAAATAGTGCGGGTGTTTTGAGGTCACAGACACCGTTTGCTTGCAAATCTTGATCCATTACTACCCAGTTTCACTTGAGGAACATTTTGGGGTGCCTTTAACACCAGTTTTCAACATATTTGTAGCATTTAAAAGAAAACACTGAACATGTTGGTCACTTGATGTACACGGAGTTTCCGTGGCCAACAAATGTACACAATATTGGAGGATATGACAAGGTTGGATTTTTCTTTCTTAGGAGTAAGTGAACCTATTGTTTAGTTCATGCAGAACCAGTACAGACTGGCTGCAGGTCATGTACAAGTGGGTCCCACAACATCCATACGAATAGTGAAAGTAGGAGAGACTGGCCTTATTGGATGGCATTCGGTTAAATTATATAGTAAAACTATTTGGTGGTGTCTAACCAGAAGGCTCGTCTCGGCATGGCCCGTCTCCGGATGCCGGCTCACGGCGATTGGCGTATCAGTGGTCAACATTCTTCCGTCGTTTCGTCACGAAGTCGGAGTTAAATATAACACACATGGCGGGTACATGCGTATTTATAACATACGGGAAACATTCCAAAGATTGATAAAATATTTCTCATGAGCAAAGGTGTTAAACTATTGGACGATTAAGAATTTGATAAGCAGACGACGGCGGGTGGAATATTAAAGTTGGCGTATGAAGTCGTCCACAGGTGCGAGACAGCATTGTGTTGTTTGCGCGTGAGAAAGCAAACTTCGGCGACGAGTAGGGAATGGTGTGAAAATCTCGAGATGGACCGATATTTTTGTCTTTGATGTCTGCCGATACCTGTGGATTTTGTCGACAGTGGCCTTGGGTCTTATCGCAAAATAATAATAGCCATCGGCTGTACAGACGAAATATAAACAAAAAATAACAATATTAAAATTTTACCCAGAGGCAAAATACTGATACATTACACTTTCACCCAATCTCACCATGTTGCAGTGTGGCTGTGCCTGGTGAAATGACTTTCAAATGTGTCTTTGCGATCAGCGTAGACCCAGAGCATTCGCGCAGTCTGACCAGAATCTACACTCTTCGCAACTCAGAGATTTATAAATTCGCGCTATCGCTGGTCTGGATCTAAGCTGGTCACCATTCAGTCATTTAGACACCTCTCATGATTATAACATTCGCGCGATCGCTGGTCTGGATCTACGCCGGTCACCATTCAGTCAGTTATAACAAACACAATATAGACATTTATCAGGAGTGAGGTATATTGCAAACATCATAAGCCACATTTCTTAAGCCACAACCACACATATGTTTGCTATCGACGGTACATACACTATCGCCTGCGTTAATCTTGCCAATAGGTGTCCCTTTCTTTTATTTCAAAATACTTTAGTATTGTTCTTGAAAGCATGCACATTGATGGTCTGAGCCTGAGCTGTGCTACAGGTCAGGCTCAGACAATCAAGTTGCTTGATTGCCAGTTGGCAATCTTGGCAAGATTTACGCAGGCAGTTGTGTACACCCCGCTGCCTGAATGACGAACAGTGTATTCCCCGATTGATCGATTGATTATTGGTGTTTAACGGCCTATCAACAGCTAAGGTCATTTAAGGCCGGGCCAACGCGTTGGACTATCACGTATTTAACCTGTCCATAATGAGGGAAATTGCCAAAATCAGAACTCAATATTTACAGAAAAATATATATTCAGCCCTGAAATTAGAATACCCTGATCTGGTGCCAGGTCCATACCACACCAGAGTCACTTAGCTCCAACCCCAAAAGTAATATTATCAGCACTAATATTATTACTTCTTTAATGGGGTATAATAGGATTTAGCTATCAAGTATTAGAAGGCCGAAAACGTACATGAGGGCCAAACCATCGGTAAAGATGAACCCCGATCGTTAAACCCTTCGCGCGCTCCCGACTAACCACCCACGTGTATGCCCTGAACAAACTGATAATGAGTAACATGATGGTGGAGTGGCACAAACACAAGCCCGTATCTGTCCGGATGAGGTGGGTGGGGTACGATGCTCGTGGTCAATAATCTGACATCATTTCAATTCCAACCCGTGTATACCGTGATCAGCGTACAACAATGTGTTGTCAGGCAGCGTGTATTCAGTAATATATATATATATATATATATATATATAGATACATATATTGCACAATAAGCTATGTTATGTGGCAGATTCAGCTGGATTATATCCAAGTAACGACAGACAGTCGTTCAAAGAGTATCAGAATATCTGCAGAACAACAGTAATGTGACAATAACAATTTTAATGAACATGAATTAATGCAGTAGAAAACACAGAAGCTGTCGCTCCTTATACATGTAGCAACAAACATATATATTTTACATAACTTTGTTAATCATTTAGTCAGTTATTACATGAGTTATCCATTTGTGTGAGTTTGTACCCAAGAACATGTGTGTTTTTGAGAGTTCACGTCGGTATGACAGACGTATTTGGTAAATAAAACTAGTGTTCGCTGGCAAGCTGCGTACATGTCATCCAGGGAATATATAAAGCCGTCTGTTGGGGCTGTCTAAGGAGTGTACATATTGCTCGCTAGCGATATACACTCAACTTGATGGGTTGGAAGGTCGGACCCACGCTGGGTACCATGTTTATCACAGTTTTTGATAGTTTGTATACTTGAATATGATTTTTGAAATTTCATCAAATAAGATTGTGCGATTGGTTGATGTATGTCATTTGCTGTAAATTAACCCTTTTCCTGCTGAGGATACGCCATCAATGTTTTGCGGAAATCTTAAATATTTTCCTTCTATGCGCTCAGAAGTAAATGTCGTGACCACCATTTGAACCGTCTCGCGTCGTCGCCGAGATGGTTCAAATGAGTGGTCACAACATATACTTTCATTTAGAAATAACAAAAATAAAAATAAAATATTTAAACAATTTCATACCCGTAAAGGTGTATTCCGAAAGGAATGGGTTAAGCTACAAAACCACGTTTTGTATATCTGAGACATTTGAAATACAGTGCCTTTGATATACGAATACACAGTGTATACACAATACACATACTCAGATTGTCAAGAAGAAATCTACACACATATTTTAATCTCATGAAACGGGGCCTACGTATGATAAAGGTAAATACAACGTATAATTGTACTAGTACATGCCTAACAGTGTCTTCATACTTCAGAATGGAATATCATTGATATTGTTACATGTATATTCAAGCACATTTCTTCTATTATAGCTACTTAAAGCTAGTCCCACGTGCCAGGTTATAAAATAGGAAGGCATATTTGTTTCATTTATTTGTTAGATATGACATTGTTCGGGCAAAATAAACAGTCTTTCACCATTTCCTGACGATGTATTTTGCATTATTATACTTCGCATATCAAATATGAATTTCCACTCTGATATCAGGGGCGATAACCGTGTTTCCTTAGATAAAGATATTTGTTTTCAGGTGACGCATTAAATTTGTATATATAATTTAAAAATGACCTGCGTCATTTGCATATCAAAATAGCCTGATACCACCGCTAGTCACTGTCAGAAAAATAAAGATTACTAAATGACTATATCTGTATAACGGGCACTCGTAATTTTTAAAACTGGTGAAATAGTTACACAATTACTAATATACAGTTATTTAATTCCTATGAAAAACATTTTATGCCTACTAGATGGGACCCCAACTTTAATAGACTTTGTACGTTCCTACTAATTATCAACGCAATGATGTGTCCTACATGTACGTATAGAAATATCACATACTAATCCGAGTTTACCGTTACACCGAAAAAACGCGGAAAACTAGCATGTCCACAGATAGATAAACAAAGTTACATGGGACACATCACTTATCAGGCTTATCTGTGACGACAGTAGTCTCAAACTGAATACTCCCAGTTGTGTTACGCCTTGATATAAGTGTTGATGTGACTGGATAAATGGGGTTTATGGGTTTTGCGACTAGCGTAGATCCAGATCAACCTGTGCGTCATTATCTGCAATGTTCACTATTCCATCAATGAAACACCAGACATGCTTCCAACAAGTAGTATACATGCATGTCGTTTACCAGGCTACATTATTGTGTTATTTGATCAGATGCTACACGGATCACATATCCCATAAGCCCCATTTCTCACAGCCACTGTTCTGTTTAGTTTTTGTTCCCTCTGGTCGAATAGACATTTGCCATTGCTTTAATACGCTTCCTCCGCTTATGCTTCTTCTCTGCGTGCTGCAGTTCTTGTTGTCCCGTATCACGCACAGCTGGATCTGGTTTGTATGTCTTCACAGTATTCACAAATCTCTCATACGTCGCTGGTTTCTCCTCGGGTTCCTTTTTAGGTGCCGGTTTGCTGATTAGTTTTAATTTCTTGCGTGGGTTAAAATTAACTGCGACGTCGTTTGGATGGCGTCTATATGGTGGTCGTTTCGGATTTGATTTGTCAGAGAGTTTCAGGCTTTTTGGCTTATCCCGCTTCGGGGATTTGACCTTTTTCACTGCCGGCGGCTCGCCGTGTGCTGTAAACGTCGTCAGTTGAGCTTGCGTTTCGCCTTCCACTGCTGGCGGTAGAGTTATGTACGCGACTGCACTTGGTGTTTCAGTCAGTTCAGGTGGCAGTATCTGATTCTCAATGTCGTTTGAGTCTGTTGCATTTTCCTCAGCGTTTTGGTATGAATAGTCATTAAGAGTCACAGATTCAACCGAAGGCATACTGCGTGTGGGTTCCGCAGAACTCGACGCTTGCGCTGTAGGTCTAGATAAAGGTGTCTCGGAATTTGACTGTCTGTCAATCGTCGTCTCCGCAGCATTGTAACTTGTACTGTTGGGTGACACGCTGGTGGAACTGCTCGCGTTTCCCTCGGACTTTCTACTCTGTCCGCTGTCTGTCAGCTCCTGACTGTCACTGAGTTCAGCATTTGTCGTGTTGTCATAGAAATCGTCATAGCTTGTGGCTTGGATTTCTCCCTTTGATTGAGCTGATGTTGATTGCGTAATTGGTTCAGGTATGCCATGATTGATACCAAGTGTGTCGTTATTTTCTTCATCTAGTCTTTCTGGGATGGCGATAGCGGTAGCTATCGATGGTGTATATGTTCCTGCCTCGACGTCCACGACTGTGTCGTTTCCTACACGTATCGCCACCGGCGCGGCTTCAGTCATATCAAGCCTATTAGGAACTTGTAGTCGGTCTGTATTTTGAATGTCAATGTCTGGCAGAGGTGTGTCTGGTTTCACCAGTGGCGATACAAGCACCTTCTCGTTTCTGACTTTTGGAATCTTTGATATCAAGTGTGATTTCTTCCTTACAGGTGACGTAGCATGCACTTTCTTACCCACTGATTTTCTGCCATCTTTTTTTTTACTCGGGGAAGAACTTTCAAGCCTATGTGAAGACCGTCGTTTAACGAATTTACCCTTTTTATGCATTGCTTTGCCTTTGCTTGGTGTCTGTATATTTGCTGCAGCAATATTATCGTCTTCGGCCGAAGTACTGGGGCGAACGTCATCGTGTGCTAACATAAACATTCCCGCTGGCATATCATCCATTTCCATCGCCGGTCGTCTAGCTTCACCACCGTCCTCAGTTGGTCCACCAACGGCGCCCTCCACTACTGGAACCACAACAGCACTGCCCCCGACTGCCACCGCCTCAGATAGACCACTTACCGTTGACTGACTGTACAGCGATGTTTGAGAACGTGACGAGTTGTCACGTGAACATTTATGCTTCCGTACACATTCGGAAATGGGCGACATATGATATATCGGCAATGGAGGGACGATGTTAACGTTCATACGTCTCGGCGACAAGTTGTAGGCCTTCAGCGGAGGCATTGACGCCGTGTCCATAGTAGCGTCTTCGGCATCGTCACCGTCACTAACGTCCGCCTCATTAGCTTCTCCAGCGAGGCTTTCACCGATCTGTGTATTCTATAACGGGAGAGAGGATTGAATTACAGCAGCTCTTTGTATCATTAAGTGTAACAAGGGCAACGTTATTACGAGGATAATCCCCTCGCTGGCAGCCTTGATAATAATAATAATACACTTTGTTTGCCTCACAAAAAGGTGAGCAGAAGTCCTCAGTGACCTTGACCTTGGGCGGTCGGACGTGGGTCGTATGCAAAACAAAGCACCATCCCAGACATTGTGGCCAAATATTATCAAAATTGGTGAAA
Organism: Conchocele bisecta; assembly: GCA_029237695.1. Lineage (NCBI taxonomy): Eukaryota > Metazoa > Mollusca > Bivalvia > Lucinida > Thyasiridae > Conchocele > Conchocele bisecta. The sequence continues at coordinate 32,687,336 of CM055266.1, forward strand.
CAATTCATAAGTTATGGAACAATGAAAGGTGTTACTAACGTACGTACGTACATGGAGTAACGCTATATTTCCTCTTGCCTATCGGCGAGGGAATAATCGTTGAAGGATTCAGTTGCAGAAGGGGGCTATGTCCATAGGGGACATAGCCCCCTTCTGCAACTGACCCCTTCAATATCAACTTAAAAAATTGTATTAAGATCTATTTAGAGGTCTGACCCGTGGCTGACCTTACGGCGTTTCCAAATAAATGTAGATGCGGCTTCTCTTGCAACTTACACACTTGTATTAATATATATTTAGAGTGATGACCCGTGGCTGATCGTACGGCGTTTCCAACAACTGTAGATGCAGTTTCTCTTGCAACTTACACACATTTATTAAGATCTATTTAGAGTGCTGACTCGTGGCTGACCTTACAGAGTTTCCAACAACTGTAGATTCTGCTGCTCTTGCTATTTACATAGTTGAATTAAGATCTAGTCAGTTTTCTGACGCCAATCAGGTTACGTCCAGTTACAGAATGACGAACAGTGGTGGCCCTAGTGCGACTGCACGGGTGCAAATGATGATCAGCGACGACGCTGGTAGAAAACGTCGTAATATCTATAACACTGTGCCGGGTTTGAAACCACCATAGCCTTGCAGTTCTATACATGGGTTTAAATATTATAAAACTTTCTGCTAACATCAATTCCACTTTAGTGGCTGAATACAGAAGCGTAGGCCATGATCAGTTTGTTTGTATATTGGTGTTTAACGGCATATCAACTGCTAATTTAAGGCCGGGCCAACGGGGGTTCGGTCCCGTATTTAACCTGTTGCATTTACACCGAGAAAACATATGTTCAGTTCTGAAATTAGAATAACCTGACATGGTTCCAGGTCCAAAGTCACTTGGCCCCTGTCCATAAAGGTAATAGTAGGCCCTGCTCAGACTGCTACAGGAGAAAATGACACAACCGCCTCATAGGAACAGCTTCAGCGAAACTCATAAGAGAAGACAGTCACCACAACATCAGACAACTCGCTCACGGCTGTCACAATGGCACCAACGCTCAACCACAGTGAAGAATAATTGCGACTGTGACTGGATACATGGGGCTTACGTGTTTTGCGACCGGTGTAAATCCAGATCAGCCTGTGCATTCGCACAGTCTGATCAGGATATGCACTGATCGCCATTTCATCAATGAAACACCCGTCATGCTTCTAATAAGTAGTTTAGCTCGTTATCAGGCTACAGGAGTGTGCTATGTGATCAGAAGCTGCATTGGTCACAAACCACATAAGCCCCATGTATCCAGTCACAATCACAATTAAAGCAACACCATATGGGGAAATAATTACAGTACTAGAAAATGCACCTGCTGAATCGATGCCAAGGGAAGACGATATAATACCAGCACAAATACCACACAAATCGCACAATGATTTTTTATACAGCCATATACATAATACCATACGTGATATCTCTTGAAAAATACATATTTACAAACTGATAATTTCCGTAAATGACGGTGAAAACTTGAATTTCATTATCTTTCAATGTAATTTAGAGAAAATATCACATTGCTCATGTTCAAATGAGACACGCCATGTGATTTTGTACCTAAGAACATGTGCGATATCTCATGAACGGAACATATCATAGTTCATGTACATCTATTTGTGGCTGTGACAGGAGACATGGAGCTTATGGGATTTGTGATCCGTGTAGCTCCAGATCAAATAGCCCACTTCTATGCCTGTTGCCTAATAACGATATATATTCCTTGTTAGAAGCATGGCGTGTGTTTCATCGATGGAATCACGAACAGTGAAGATCCTGATGCGGATGCACAGGCTGATCTGGATCTACACTGGTCGCAAAAATCCATAAGCCCCATTTTTTCAGTCACAGCCACACTTCTTTCTCTCTGGATCTACACTGGTCGCAATACACACATACAGATTTCATGAAACATAGCAGATGTTCATAGGTACAAAATCCCATTGCTTGTCTCATTAATATACTTTACGTTTTCTACAACGTGTAATTGCCCACTTACGGCGTCGCCTTTCTGTTTGTGGCGCCTGAAGTAGATACAGAGGATGAGGATAATGAGGTCGATCACGATGAGGATCGCGATCAGCAGCCCGAACAGCAGGATTATATCTGCAACAGAAAATACAAATATTAATGGTATACAATAGTATGGTGGCAATTGCTCAGAATCCGGCACATCATGTTGATTTGTATTTGTTAGTGGATTTGTATTCGTCTGGGATACAATTTTCCGACACTTTCATTTGAATGTCATTCAAAGTCAAGGTCAAAATCCTGGTATTTATGCCCTAAATCCGAGGAATTGGTTCATTTGAAGTATCAATGTCTTCGGTGGTATGCATCACAATAATTAAAAACCAACTGCAATCAAGACTTCTAACAGCAAGCATCAAGGTCAATGTCGCATCACTATATTTTCAAGGTCACCGAAGGAATACGGTAACGTTTCATTTGTAGTACTGCTATAACAGTATTGCGTACAGTCATATATCTTTAAGTTATTACCCTAGAACATATATCTCTCGAGATATGTAACATAATGTTCATTTAACCTGCTGCATTGGTTGCGGGGTTGGGGAGGGGGTCCCAAAATCAAAAATGTATATTTACATCGAAATAAATTATATAAACAGCCCTGACATTGGAATAACCTGACTTGGTGCCAGGTCCATACCACATCCAAGTCACTTGACCTTTTCCCCTAAAAGTAATACCGGACATACATACATATAATACATACAAGAAAGACAAAGATGTACCTGTATCATTGAACATCAAGACAAATTTGATGCTTTTCTATACTTTTAAAACATATTAATTAATACATTTGGCATACAAAAAGTGTCAATATTTTCATTGATATTGATAATAATATTATGTGTGGAATAGAATAGCAGCATCAAATTGCAATATAATAATAGGTCTCGGATGTTGATACAGTCAGAATTCGTTACAGCGGCACACGTTATAGCGGCATATTCGCCTCCCGGCACAATAAGCCGCCAAACCAATCGGCATGCTCTTTAATCTGCTCGATATACCGGCAAATTCGGCTTCCGGCACCGGCAGGGAATTCCCGCAAACGAATACACAGTTTAAGTCTTATTTAATGTGCATTATAACGGCGCCGGTACCCGGCGTCGCTGGTACCAGCGCTGTGACCCAGCTCTGTTATCCGGCATTACGGAAACCGATATTCGGGAACCAGTCACTGACCATATAATGTGCGTCATAACCATGATAACGGCGCCGGTACCCGGCATCGCTGGTACCCGGCGTCGCTGGTACCAGCTCTGTTATCCGGCATTACGTGCCAGAAACCGATATTCGGGAACCAGTCACTGACCATATCTAAACAATTTCACAGCTGATTAACCCCGACCTGCTGTCATAAATCGCGGCAATTAACGTGTCGGTATCTTGTCACCTGCTGTGCTGTACTATTTTGCAAACATCAATTAAGAAATGAACAGTTAGCAATTAAATTTACAAGTGATTAAATCCAGCAAGGACCGATAGATTGTAAATAAAAAAATATCATAATCGCGAACAATTTAAATAATTATCGTGTAGCATTGCCTCTTGGGCGAGTTCAGATGAATCGTCATGTAAATATTTAAAGGGAAACTCTATATGTTTTTGCTTTGCAATTTTATAAATTTTAGCATGTAAATTAAATATGTGTTTCTTTTATGAATGCACATGTTTGCGAATTTCTAACAATAAAGAAACAATTTCACAGATAATCCGGTATTCACCACGCGCTCTACAATTAACAACAGGTTCGCCTGCAACCTAGACTTTGTCAAATATCGGATTAGCTTTGAATTGTGTTTGTTTCCTTGATATAAATTCGTATATATGCATTGCTTTATCAATGTGGTGACAAATAAGTATATATCTCGCCGATAATGCTAATGTAAAATGACAGCAAATAGCGTCGATACAATGCGTGGTTACCAATTACCGACATGTTCCAATTACCGGAATTATCACGACAGTCTGATAGCGAGGAGAAAATCGCCGATTCTTTATACCGGCATATTCGTTATAACGGCAGATTCATCTCTGACGAACTATGCCGTTGTAACGAATTCTGACTGTACTATTAAATTCAACAATAATATTAAGCTGCATATGTTTCGTATTTTTTGTCGTAATTCCGCATTTATAGACATTTATTTCTGAAGCAAAATATCTTCAGAAATGTATGTATGCCCCCTATGCAATAGCAAGGGGGCATATTGCGTTGCTCTTGATGTCCCATATGTCCGTACGTCCATCCGTGTACATTTACGTCGAAAAGTCAACGTTTGGAAGAGCTTCGCCAGTTATAGTTCAGTATGCCACGGGGGCATATCCATGTTTATAAACAGTATGCCTAGTTATGTAACGTATTTGTATTTACTTTGTTAAAGTTGAATGCCAGTTCAAGGTCATGAAAATTAAGAATATTGTAGTATAAAAATTATCAAAAGAACAAAACCAGGATAAAGACCATATAATTGTCATCTACTGACTATATCTGTCAGGTTTCATTAATTAAAAGAAAACTATTAAAGCACATGTCTTAAGAAATGATAATTTCATCACTGTCATGCATTGTAACGTTTATATTTACTTATTCCTACCTATTAATGCTGATAAATGCATATTCGAACGCAGTTCATAATGAATCATACAGGGCTATAGGTGATAGTTAATTATGTACGTGTGTCATGCTGCTACCATTGTGTATTGCGTAGATATATGTTTTCATAGGTTCTTCGGTCTCCTCTCTGATTCTTCTTGTCTAGTTTTGATAAGGCCACAGTCTTGTTAAGATAGCAAATCTAAACGTATATGATTGTATTCAAAGTTTGTGGTAATGTAGTATAATTATTATTATTTAGTTAGTTTAAACATAGTTTATTGCATATAAGTACAATGGGCTTGGGCTACAAGTTCTCACAACATTAATTACAGCCCTTACCCAGTTAAGCGGCCCTCACATATCAGTCGCGGCACCCGCACGACTCCTAAAGCAGGCCAAAAAGGGTATTTTCGCGAGGCTTCCGGCCGGACGCTGCCCGATTTCTATGAGTCCCGCTTTGAATTTTAGAAGTCGCCCGAACCCCGCGGGCGTGAGAACCTGACTACCAAATCTGCGATTTTCCAAGCGCGATTTTAGGTCGTGGCAAGCCTGTAGACACGTCGCTAGGGCCCCGCCCGGCGGCCTGCCGGAAACCGACCGGTGATCTGGCGGCCGCCTGAAGATTTATACAACGCATATATACACCGGGCTCCGCCACGACGCCTACCGATCTGTTCTTTGATCAGCCGGTGCCCGCCAGATTATATAGCGGCGTCCGTCCGACGCCCATGCGGGCGCACTGTCTCCACTACGATCCAATGTTCAAAGGGCACCACCCGGGCCCGTCTAATATATGAGGGTACACGTCGCAGACATGAAATTCGCCCGATTCATCCACGGGCTATAAATCCCCCGGCGACTCATGCGAATAGAAAAATGGCGCGGACGCTGTCTGATATGTGAGGGCCGCTTTACATCCATACAGAACCCACATTGAGATAGTATCTCCCCCATAATATATAACAGTTTCTAACTCTCCAAGGAAACGGATATGTACGACCTCCAAATGAGGATGGATACTCTGTTATCCAGACACTATACTAGATGATATATATAGCCAGCTTATTTCGTGTAATACTATATAATATCACCAAGTTATCAAAATAGCAACTTTCTCATAAGATAGGACAGAAACAATGCATTATAATGATATCTCGCTAACAAATCATACAGACCAGCACTTATTCACAACAGTCTTAGCTTTGTTCATCATAATGATCTCATATAATGTACATTTCCTAATGTATACTGGCTACCAGCAGTCTGTTGTGCCATCCAACTATGCGCAATAAAAGTTTATTGCATAAACCAATCTGGCTCTTTACAACAAACAGACAAGCAATATGAAAATACAGGTATGATGACATATAATGGACACGATTAGCACATGGTATGATATATAAGCATGCATTGTATACATTCTCCACTGTAACGGATATCATAGAAGAACGTAACCAAGCCCACCATCAGCTCTGAATACAGAGCACTCGGCTCTGACTTATATAATAGAAGCTCATAAAATAGCATATATAATGGTTAAGTGTCTCGTAAAAAATGATGTCCTCCTATCATACGCATTTTATAGCATTAACATGTTGACCTTATTTTCCATCAGTCAACTCACTAACTGGCTTCTAAAAGGGCATACGATGAACATATCATATTAGGAATTGTTCTACATTTCAGATGAATATTAATTTCGCATTATGGAAAAAATTATATCGTTGTAACTACGTTTACTATAGTTTTGCACATACGGTACATTGTATGGATGAAAACTAATTTAGGCCAGACAGGTTTTATGAATATCATCACCTTCTAAAATCACTGGTATGGTGTAACCACTGAGAACTCTATAAACCTATGTGAGCAACTCCTTATAACCACAATGACATGTTCGAACATCTATGTAAACATTCCAATTAAGTCATATCCGTGTGCAGTGTGTTCACAAATTAAAGAGCCTGCATGTATACATATTGTAAAACCTTATCGACTATGTGACGTAATTTGCATATGTTAATTCGCACAGTGCTGGATTCTTTGATACTGACTATATGGGTATAGACACAGTATGTTTGAACAATTGTGTATCAACTTCCAAGTAAGCAACATATGTGTGAAGTATGTATATAATTGACTAGCAAATGTGATATAAACCATGACAAGACTCATGGAATATTTGACACATATATTTATGGTGCATTGTTAGACTATTTTATAATGAATGCATGGATTAAAGCATCCACATGAAGTTCACTATTTGACGTTTTCACTGGTCTATACTTGGCAACTCGTTTTATTTTGGTGGCCATTTTGAAAGTAGATATGATTTCCGTGATTATTATGTCGTTGCTAGCAAAGACAGTATTATCAATAGCAGATCATGTTCGTTTATTTCACTTTCTTAAGCAAAGTGATGGATGTGTGCACCGGCATCACTACTAAGTTATTTTTTTAGCATATCTGTATTTATAAGAAAAGGCAGTTTGGCGGCCATTTTGAAATGTAAATATGGTAACGTATAAGAAACGGCATCACTACATTTCTTATACGATTCTTTGAACTACAAATATATGTATATATACATGAAAGTACGCTCATACGTGTCTGACATACCAACACGTAGCTTTTTGGCGGCCATTTTGAAAGTTTAACCGCCATATAAAAGTATCGTGTGTTTCTACTAGTAAGATGCAGAATATCTATTATTCCCATCTCCTGAGCAATTTGTATGGTTCAATGAAAACTGCAAATTATCATATCTATATTATTATTGGGACACCAAGAATGCATGAAGTTCAATGACCTTGAAATGACATTGACCGTGGTTTGAAAAATTACACCCGGATTTTAAGTTATAAAATCATCTGGGGACAAAAATTAACATGATGTGCCGGATTCGTATACGTGTACATTTGCCCCCGGACTATAGGGGAAATATACATTTTGTATCCCGAAGATATTTGTATATATCTCACTAGTTTCTTTATATGATATACAAATATCTCTTAGATAGAAATCCCGTATTTTTAAAAATGACAGATGACTAAATAATATGGAAACTTCTAAATCATGTAAAGAAAAAGAAATCCCGTGTTGTAAAAATGGCAGATGAATAAATAATATGGATATTTTATACTGTATAAAAAAAATCGTTCTACAAATGTCATTTTTGAAATACGGGATTTATATCCCGGAGATATTTGTATATCGTATAAAGAAACTTCCGTGTAACACGAGTTTACAAATATAGCGTAATAGATGTGTGATAAGTGTAGCTTCTGATCAAATAGCACAATCGTGTAGTACTATATTGTTTGTTAGATGCATGTCGGGTGGTTATTGATGGAATAGCGAACAGTGCAGATCCTGGTCAGACTGTGCGGATGCACAGGCTGATCTCGATCTACACTGATCGCAAGACCTATAAGCCCCATTTCTCCAGTCAGAGCCACAACTTTCCTCGGAATTGAATTTTAGTTCAAGGCTGAATCACAGGCGTAAACAAACGTGCTGTAGCAACGTGTATAATATGTTGGTATATATGGTTGAACATTTTATTAAAGGTACATGCCCACTCGGTAGGCACAAACTGTTCTTTAAAGAATTAAATAAGTGTATATTTGTGTCACTATTCCACTGGTTCTAAAAATTACGAGTGCCCGCTATACAGATACAATCATTTAGTAATATTTATTTTACTGATAGTGACTCGTGGTGGTATCAGGCTATTTTCATATGCGAATGAGGTTAACATTTTAATGAAACACGGTTATCGCTCCTGCTATCAGTGTGGTGTATAGCGGGCACTCGTAATTTTTAGAACTGATGGAATAGTGACATAATTATACACTTATATAATTCCTATAATGAACATTGTGTGCCTACTGGGTGGGCATGTACCTTTGATGCATATGATGCACATTTAATATCAGTTCAGTATTGATTGAACGGTACTTCATTGATGTGGTGTAAACCCATTCACATTCATACGTTTTCTGTAAAATAAATGACAGTTTGAAACTCCGAGAACAAAAATTGTACGAAACTACCTAACTGTAAGAACTAAAGAGAATAACTGCTGTATGCATACGCACGAAATGTCTTGATTCGTATTTTCCAGAATTTAACTGATAAACTGAGCACAAAACTGTGAGAACAGTAGAGAATAGTATATGTATAGTTTTAGATACAAAGCAAGACAGACCAAAACGCCATAGGATAAGTTGGCACAAGGACACTACTTTCTTGGTCGCACTCGCCGCTTAGGCGTAGCACGATCAATGGCTGCCCCCATAGAAAGTTGCGTGACACAATATGATATCTCAAGGGAGATAACATATAACAATTGGTTCACCTGATCATGACTACACTATTTCCATAATGGATTATGTGACCCAAAATGTATACGTTTAACTAACATGCAATAACAACGAGAAAGCTACATACGAAACTCAACTTTTAATAAAGAAATACATTATATAAGCACTGTAGCACCGCCTGTTGTTCATCAACGCTTAGTGTCCACGTGTGTAAATAAGCCGGCCATGCAGGCGCGAATAACTTCGTCATTTCTAGACGTTTTATTACCAGTACCGTTGGTCTCCAAAGAACTTAGAAAACATACATAGACTAGTGAACACTAGGGGTTGCCAAGATCGTGCCAAAAACGCTTAGTGTCCACGTGTGAAAATAAGCCGGCAATGAAGTCCCGAGTAACTTAGTAATTTCTGGACGTATTATTACCAGTACCGTTCGTCTCCGAAGAACAAATTACATAGACTTCTTAAACCGGTGAACACTAGGGTTTGACGTCAACGCTTAGTGTCCACTTGTGAAAAGAGGCCTGCTTTTCCGGCTTCTTTTCACACGTGGACACTAAGCGTTGATGAACAATATGCGTTCCTACAAAGCACGACATGTATGTCCCAGAGTGCATACACGACAATACCCAATACAACACATTACACGTACAACTTTATTCAATAAAATAAATACATGCACTGTATAATATAATACAGTATAATGGTTCATAGTGAATTCCGATCAACAGAGCATACATGAACATCGGTCATACCAGGACAAGTTACTACTATCTGTTACACGTTTTGCTGCCGACGAACATTTGGCTATTAAACACATTAAACCTGAACAATATTTAAATGTATGTACTCTTTTATCAATAAGAAAAGAGCCACCCTCCCTAAAAAAATTTATGTGATGAAATTCCATCAAATATTGAATTTTCAGCGAAACAGGAGGGCCATGATGGCCCTAATTCGCTCACCTGACTCCATGAACACCAGAGGAGAATGTGACATTGAGTTCATGTGTTTTAAAAAAATTGTGCTATTTTTAGATGGCGGTCATCTTGGATTAAGCGATGACTCTCATTTTACCAAATCTGAAAATGCTTCACCCAAGGATCTTAACTTACTATGAAGTTTGTCCAGCATCGGCCATGTGGTTCCCGAGAAAAAGACGTTCAAAATCTCGAATAAATGGACCTTTTGGCGGCCATCATGGATGACATAATCATCCGATTCCGACAAATATTGCACCAGAGCAATCGCCTCATCGATTCCTTCATTTTGATATATGACACGAGCATATTCGGTCAAAAATAAAATTTGACCCCACGGGCCACGTCCATTTTTGACCTCGGGGTCACCATTTTAACACCTTTGAAAGAGCATTCTACATCGATCATTCCTACCAACTTTCGTCGAAATCCAGCTGGCAGTTCATGAGAAGAAGATTTTTTAAGAATGTGTGCTATTTTTAGACGGCGACGGCGACCATCTTGGATTAGCGACGACCTCCGTTTTAACAAATCTGAAAAGGCTTCACCCATGGACCTTAACTGTGAAGTTTGGCCACCATGGGCCAAGCGGTTCGTGTGAAGAAGAATTTTGAAATCTCTAATGAAATAACCTCTTAACCTTTCGGCGGCCATATTGGATGACGTGACCATCCAATTGCGACAAAAAATGTACCAGAGCGATCGCCTCTTTGATACCTTCGATTTGATATAGACATGACCATATTCGGTCAAAAATAAAATTTGACCCCAATTTGAGCCCACAGACCACGCCCATTGTTAACCCCGGGGTCACCATTTTAACGACTTTGAAAGAGCATTGTAAATCGATCATTCCTACCAAGTTTTGTCGAAATCCGGTTGGCTGTTCTTGAGAAGAAGATTTTTGAAGAATTTGTGCTATTTTTAGACGGCGGCCATCTTGGATCACGTAATGATGTCATTTTAACAATTTTGTAATCCCCCTACCTAAGGACCATGACCATGAAGTTTGGTGACTATAGACCCAATGATTACCGAGGAGAAGACGTTTGAAAATGTTCACGGACGACGATGGACGACGACGACGGACAACGGACGACGACGGACGACGGACGACGACGGACACATTGTGGTAACAATAACTCACATGAGCTTTGCTCAGGTGAGCTAAAACCGATTTCCTGCTATGGGAATTTTTTAACATGGGGGCTAAACATATATATATATATTATTATTTTCAAAATCTAACTTTCATTTTCTTAGTTACATCATTTCCAAACTATCTAACCAGGTAACTCAGTATATGCGACTATGACTGGAGAAAACAGTCTTATGGGCGTTGACCAGTGTAGACCCAGGTTAGACTGAAAATCTGATCATGATCTACACTGGTCGCTAGTAAATCAGTGAAACTAACTAGTGCTTTTAATATAACCATGTCGAATAATATCCCCATTAATTTTCAGCATAATTATATGGAAACACATAGCTCTGAGTACATGAGTCTAATGACAACAATAGCTCTATAGAGTAACCCATAGCTAGGAAGCGGAAAACGTGCATCTAGGCGACAGACTGCCACAACTTCCATAAGCCTTCTTTCTTCAACCACCGTGATGGTGAATAAGTAACTACGTATGTGACTGTGATTGGAGAAATGAGGCTTATGGGTTTTGCCACAAATGTAGATCCAGATTAGCCTGTGCATCCGCACAGTCTGATCAGGACCCGCACTGTTCGCAATTTCATCAATGAAACATGCATATAACAACCGATATATAGCATTACCAGGCTAGAGGAGTGTGCTATTTGATCAGGATATACGGTCACAAATCACATAGGCCCTATTTGTCCAGCCATAGACACGTATACTTGGTATCAGCCTGAGTGATTGACAATAACTAATAATTGTGCACACCAATAAACAGCATACCCTTATCATCTGTCAATGCATCTGTAAGGTGAACAAACTATTCAAGTATTTTTGACACAATTCTAAAATGCACCATAAAATACGTTTACAATTTTTTGTTGTTGACTTTTTTCAATTTATTTCATATTCCCTCATAAAGTATCAGGTTCATATACACGCAATAAAACAATTCTAAAAATATAATCTATCAAAATATATTGCTCATCAATACCGTCTAGTGGAACGCGCACATTTCATCGAATTGAACATTTCAAACCTTTACATTTTAATTATTATCATTATTAGTTTTATTATTATTATTTTCAGTATTTATATTTATTATTTTTACATGCCAACTTCAGTATTCATTTCATCTGCTCAAATTGTATCACTTAAAGAAAGTAACAAACAAACGAGGCAACACCACGAATGCCGGGTTTTCGGAAAGACTTAAACACACAAACTGAACATTGAAAATGACTTTATTTAAGTAAATGATGCGGGAAACGTAAGTAAATGTGAAATGAAGCTCATATTTCATACTGAAGTACACCAGTAGCAGATTCTGTTTGGTGGTAGTAACCGTTACAGTGTGTGAGATATGGAATTAAAGATCAAACAACATGAATAAGTAAATGATGCGGACAAAATATGTCAACGTCCAAAGAAGGTCATATGTACTGCAGTTTCTGGTGATCAGCACTAGCAGATGATATTGCCCAAGTTTGGTAGGTGTAGCCGTTACAGTGAGTGACAAACGTACTTAAACACAAACACGTAAAATTAAACTGAGTAATTGAAGAGGAAAAGGTAGGTCAATATGTTGTCCAAGTTTAATTATCGTAGAGATAAATGGACTTACTCATCAAAGTGGAAGAAGTAGGACAGGGTCAGATTGCGCAAAAAAATGTCTGTTTAGAAGCAGCTGTATTATGATCCAACTACAGCCCTTACACAAATTGTTTAAAATCGGTTTGTGAAAGTTCAACTGAAATTGAACCCTTACGAATTTGCCAAACACACCAACTGGACATTGAAATTGAGTAGTCATCGAAACGGAAAAGGTAGGTCGAGGTCACATTGTGTTGATCTTTTTTGCAACCGTATTATAATCCAGTTAAAGCCCATACACAATTAAGTTAAAATCGACACAACTGCACATATTTCAAAGGGCCCATACATGTGAAAAATTCTAACTGACCATTACACGACACGGCCGTCGCAGTTGCAGGCCGCCGCCTATAGCTAGTTGCGAACGGTAACTCCTGCAATCTGGGAGTAAATTGCAAGAGTTACCGTTCGCCGCCTGTCGTCCAACAATCCAATAGCCGGGATTTAAAACAAAGCAACAACAAAAACGCCAAAAAACAGATCTGGTTAATATTCAACTATCTAATGCCAACCATTTCAACCCTAAAGCTTAGAAATCAAGTATTTGCAAACACCGTAGATATCCAGATGAGCCGGCTTGTAACAAGCGACTTATGTTTCAGATATTATTTTAAAAATACATGTAGCCCTTATCTGATTAATTGGATAGTCATGTAGCCTATTTCACCAACATTGCAAAGTATACTTATCTCGCAAAGTATACTTTGAGGGAGAAATGTTCAACTTAAGGATAAAGTTATTAATTTTTATTATACTGAATTTATTCCATTATCACAGCCATTATTTTCTATTGGGGGGTGGGGGGGGTGCGTCAGGGGCGAGCCCCACGTAGCGGAGCGAGTACGCTAGGGGGGTCCGGGGGCATGCTCCCCTGAATTTTTTTAAACCTAGATCATGCCTGAAATCCATTCTCCTGCATTTTAAGTCATTTTAAATTCGGATTTCAACGGTGGTAAATTGTGAGGAGTAATATCAATTAATCAAATCAATTAATGACATCTCGAAATCATTTAGAGAGCTCTCGAAATCATTTGTAGCGAGCATTATATAACTTGATTTGGAGAGCTCTCTAAATCATTTGGAGCTATCTCTAAATCCTTTGGAGAGCTCTCGAAATCATTTGGAGAGCTCTCGAATTCATTTGGAGATATCTCAAATTGATTTAAAGAGGGCATTATAAACTTGATTTGATGCTAGCTCCAAATACCACACCACGTGGGAACTGGAGGAACAAAACAATACGCGCTCCCTTCCCGCGCTTTTAAAATCTCTGTACGCATGTGCACTGAGCCTATTAAAAACTTCGTAATCTTCAATAATTATATGGAGTATATGGATGGAGTAAACACAAATTGTTTAGCTTATTTCTTTTTCATTTATTGATGCTTTTAGGCATATTTAATTTATTTATAGACCTCGGTCCGTTACTTCAACCTGTGCTGTAAACATGCTCGACATATGTGTATTCACTACTACACGTGTGACAGGCGACTTCCGGTCTAGGTAAAGTCGCACTAAATTTGGGATGGCACGATTTACCCAAATCTACCCAAATCTTCATGTAATTACTATATTTGTTAATAAATAAAGCTATACACATTATAATAATGATGTTTGGACTGTACTTACATAATATATGTCATTAATTTGCTTATACCAGGGCCATTTTTAATGTTTTGATGCAAAATGGAAATATTTGTACATGAAATAAAGGGAGAATACCGCGATTCACTTATGCTAGATGATTTTTAATTGAAATACTCATAAAAACAGTAGAACCTCTCTAATGTTGACATCCAAGGAGACAGTGTGTGAAAACTGTTATGTCAACTAGTATTATTATATATATTTACATACGTAGTAATATAATTTAAATATATAAACTACCAATATTTTAAAACTAATACTGCATTAATATGTATATGTGGCTGTGACTGGATAAATGGGGCTTATCGAAATTGTGACCAGTGTTGGTTCCGATTAAATAGATCCCTTCTGTAGCCTGGTAACGACCTACATTGCTTGTTCGAAGCATGACTGGGGGTTTCATTTATGGAATGACGAATGTTGCAGATGCTGATCAGACTGCGGATGCACATGCTGATCTGGATCTACACTGGTCGCAAAACCCATAAACCACATTTCTCCAGTCACAACCACATTATGTGCGATATGCAATCATGGTCGATGATAACTTAAAGTTAGACAACTGAGACATAATTAATGAGTCTCGGTAGTCTCCGTTTATAATAATGCTATATTAATCGTTTTCCCGCAGAAGGTGCTTTATTCTTCCTATGTTTCGGTCAAAATGTGGTTATTATATGATATACTAATGATATATTGTAGAAAAAGTACCGGGTGACATAATATAATCATAAATGTTATTTTTAATGAAGATTTTGGTATATTTGGGTAAATCGTGCTGCGTAATTCAATGCGTAATTCAATAAGTCAGGGAGACATCGTTTTCATAGTTTCAAGCGATTTAATGCTAGCTCCAAATAATATATATATTGCCAGCTCGAAATGAATTAGAGATAGCTCGAAATGATTTCGAGAGCTCTCCAAATGATTTCGAGAGCTCTCAAAATGATTTAGAGATAGCTCCCAATGATTTAGAGAACTCTCCAAATCAAAGTTATATAATGCTCGCTACAAATGATTTCGAGAGCTCTCTAAATGATTTCGAGATATCATTAATTGATTTCGAGAGCTCTCCAAATGATTTCGAGAGCTCTCCAAATGATTTAGAGATAGCTCCAAATGATTTAGAGAGCTCTCCAAATCAAATGTTATATTGCTCGCTTCAAATGATTTCGAGAGCTCTCCAAATGATTTCGAGATATTATTAATTGATTTCGAGAGCTCTCCAAATGATTTCGAGAGCTCTCCAAATATTTATTGCTAGCTCCAAGTATTTGTTGCTAGCAATATATATTTTAGTTTATGTAGATTTGGCGTTCCATAATGACCTAACTAAGAAAACAAAAGTTACATTTTGAAAATCTGTCCACTATTTCTTAAAGGTAAATGTCCACTCAATAGGCACAACATGTTCTTTATAGGAATTAAATAAGTGTTTAATTGTGTCACTATTCCACCAGTTCTACAGATTACGAGTGGCCGCTATACATATATAATTATTTAATAAGATTTATTTTACTGATAGTGATGCGCGTTGGTATCAGGTATATATTTTAATATGCAAATGAGGTATGGTATTTTTTTAATTATTTATACTAATTAAATGTGTCACCTGAAAAAAATAATAAGTATGATCATTGCACATGAAAAATAAATACAAAGTGTAAATCATGATAAATAGTAATGTACGTTACCTTTTTAAGGAAACGCAGTTATCGCCCCTGATATCAGTGTGGAAAGTTACGTCTGATATAAAATGTATAATAATGCCAATCAATACGTGGGGTAATGGTGAATGAATGTTTATTTTGCCAGAAAATGTCTCAGATGATGTCTCTGATATAAAGAGCAGTGTGCGCCTACTGAGTGGGCATGTACCTTTAAATTAGAAAGATTTCCCCATGCTAAATGCCCATAGATATCTTCATTCTGTGAAGATTCATTCTATGAAGATGTCTATGGGGATTTAACATGTGGAAAAAAAAAATTCGCAATAAAATCAATATCGGACCAAATTTCACGAAACAAAAAGTAGGCTCATTTATAAATGTTGCTGTAATTAAATACTATCGAAAACAATATTGTTTTTGCATTATTTATATAGCCATCATTTGGGCAGGTTTTGTAAAACAGACAGTAGCTCAGAGCTTCAGATTATCAAAAGCGGGAGTAAAAATGTGAAAATACATGTACGCATTGAACAATTACTTAGTTGAGCTGCAAAAAGTGTTTGCTTTTTTTGCAGCTCAGATAAGTGAATTTTTAAATATGTTTTAATTTCGGTCATTTGTTATGACTTTTTTCGTGGCCTAGGTGTCAGGAAATCGCATCTGCGGCGATCTGGCATTTAAAAATTGCCTGGGGGAGGACCCCCACACCCACCTCCCCCACCCCCCCCCCCCCCCCGACTTTACGCGCGCTGAGGTCGGGTACGCAGAATTTTTAATTACAGACCCCACCCCCTGCAATTATTTCTGTATCCGCGCCTGAAATATGCATTGAATATTTGAAATCTCTGGGTATAATACTCTTTATATACAACACGTATCTGGAGCACTGTTAGTTATTTTATATTTAAGGGTGGGGATTTGCTCAAGGAACATTCCATGCCCGGCAGTGTCGTCCTATTGTATCAGCAGCTGTGTGCTTGATTTCAGCCGCCCAGATTATCAAGTCGGCAGCTATTTATTGATCGAAGTTCTACCGATTAAAACAAAATGTTTGCTCCAAATTAGGAAAATTGAAAGAAATATATTTGTAGAATAGTTATGACACGATTATAATCGCATTGCTACTGGAACGCCAAATTTAAATAAACTAAAATAATGAATGCTAGCTCTAAACAATTGATTTAAAGCTATCGATAATACATTTGGAGCTAGCCCCAATTCATTTGAAGAGCTCTCTAATTACTTTAGTGCTAGCTCTAAATGATTTATTGATATCTGAAATTGATTTGTAGAGATACATGTAGTTATATTACTTGATTTGAAGAGCTCTACAATTGTTTTGGAGCTAACTCTAAAATATATAGTATGAACGTCAACGCCCTGCAGTTTTTGTCGAGCCCACTTGCGGAAAGCGAGACATAGTGATCACAATGACGTCCGGGTGTCCGTGCGTCCGTGCATGTCAAGGCCAAATGACTTAGAAGTTTGCGTTAAAGTTTCTGTCAAAATTTGCGTTAAAAGTTTTCACATACCTACTATCTCTGTAACCGTAGGGCATCAAACTTCAAATAAATACACTCTGAGACCATCAAATGCCTCGGCGGGCTCGACATGCGGGCCGCGGCCATCCTCGTTTTTCTATATTTTAGTGCAAGAAGTGTAAATTCTATTACGCACATTTTTACTGTGTAGCGTGGTGTAGCGATATAGTGCAACTTGTTGTCTATAAAGCGGAAAACGTGCAGCTAATTTGGACCTAGCTCTAATTCATTTGGAGAGCTCTCTAATTCATTTGAACCTAGCTCTGTATCAATTAATGATATCTCAAATTTATTTGTAGAGAGCATTATAGAACTTGCTAACTATTATTTGGAAAGAGGTCAAACAGACATATATTTAATGCGCTCTTAAGATCAATTTGAGCTAGCACTAAATCATTGGGAGCTAGCTGCAATTCATTTGAAAAGCTGTCTAAAACATTTGGACCTAGGTCTAATTCATATCAAGCTAGCTCTAAATGATTTAGAGAGAGTATGAACAAGACAGGGTTTTAGAGCTAGCTCGAATATAGTTTTAGAGATAGCTCAAATAAATTAGAAAGCTCTGCAAATGACTTTGAGCTAGTTCGAAATGAATTACAGTTAGCTCCAAATGATTTAGAGAGCTCTTCAAATGTAATAGCTCGAAGCGAATTAGAGATCTAGAATTAGTCAATTAGAGCTAGCTCTAAATTATCTTGAGAGAGGTCAACAATACATATATTTACTGCTCCACGGTGTATGATCACGTGGTTATAACAACAACAGCAGTGGCTGAAAGTGTTGAAATCTTGAAAGTATTATTTGATATTTTCCTTAATATGAAACGAATTTTGATGAAATATGGCGCAGCAAACGCGTCTTCGTGAGCTGCATTTGGTGGTCCAGGGAGTTTGGAACAGACTTATGTCGTTTTTGCGAAAAATAGATTTCCGTGTCGGAGACACGAAAATCGATTCTTCGCAATAACGACATAAGTTTGGGCGAAAATACAGAGACCACCAAATGCAGCTGAACAAGACGCGTTTGATGTGCCATATTTCATCAAAATCCGTTACGTAATAAGGACACTATAAAAGAATACGTACTTTGAATCAGATGGATTCTTGAAATTTCAGTACGTGTTGTTGTTGTTAGTACCACATGATCATACACCTTGTGCTCTCTTAAAATCAATATCAATTTGAGTTAGCCTAGCTTTAACTCATTTGCAGCTAGCTCAAATTCATTTGAAGAGCTATCTAAAGCATTTGGAGCTAGCTCTAATACATTTCTAGCTAGGTCTTAAATGATTAGAAGAGAACATAAATTAGACGGGTTTTTAGAGCTAGCTCGAATTGATTTAGAGATAGCTTCAACTGTATTATAGCTAACTATATATCTATTCGAGTTAGCTCTAAAGAAGATAACATTAATTATTTGAGTGTATGTTGATTTGGCGTTCCATACATTCCATCATCAGTTTATTATTAAAACATGTGCATTAAGTTTATTTCTACGTTTGTCATATTACATTGAAATTTCTTCCTATTCCTGATTTTCGGTAATGCGACCGCGAAAACTTCAGAACTACGTCATTAACATTTAGTCTTGAAACTTAGCCATTCGCGGACAATCACGTCGTGTATTTGGGCACATACTCAGTCGCGTTTATAAAGCCGTGACAATACAAACCAGCGTTGCACACTTATTGAATTGACCAACAGTTACACGACCATGGTCAAGTTGTTTCATAACCAACTGATGTAATTATGTCATTTTCACGGTATATTTTCATTGAAATCTTCTAAAAAAAAGCACACGAAACAGTGCGAGAAATATTAAACTACCAATCAAATGACGTCAGACATTACGACACACTTGTCTGATATCACGTAATCCCAAACCCTGATGACGTACCTGAACCTGTTTGTGAATCGGTGCCGGAGGAATCTGCAACGAGAACAATCAGATACTGAGTATATAACTTCAATACTACATTAAGGTCATATAAAGAGTACATTACGTTGGTTCTCAGATATCGCTAGCTCAGAAAAATCCAAGCTCGTCCAGCATGTAATCGTCATGGAGAAAGACAATTGTACTGTATGTTCGCCATATGATCAAAATAAAAAGATTACCAGGCAACATATGTTACATACAATAATATCTGACGAATATCTGGTGATTGTGCACGTCTAAAGAGGTTATAGTAACTTTATGGAACATATATGCATCTGGCGACTTGAAAAAGAAATCAGAGACGAACATCACAAACAAACAACATGTATTAACTAAATCCACCCTCCGCGTCACATTCCGCAAACCCCGTGTCTGAGAACCAAAGTACTTTTTATGGCCTAATAATTTGATGACATTTATTGATAAATCAATAATACATGTACACGAATCAGTATGTCTTTGTTAAAACTTGAATGCTATGAATTACGCAATGTCGAAGCGCTGACGCCTACCAATTTAAGGGCAAGTTTTCTCAACTGAAACGGCAGTTATGATTGTCACTACGAGTATATTTTATGTAGTACACATATTTTCTAAATATCCCAAAACGAACATGGGAACGTCCATTTCAGATACCCGTGGCGTGTTGGGAGTTGAATGGGGGGAAATGGGTGGTGGATGGGGGCTGTAAACGTGGTATGTTTTAGCGTATCCTGCATTGACTGAATATGCATTACCGGGCCACAATGGGTTCAAAACTACTATTATTAGCGGTCAGTGGTCTTACGACGTCCAATGGCGTTACTGAATGTCATTATGACATAGGTGTAATGACACAACGTAAACAAATCCGCGTTCCTTTCAACGAAACACACATAATAGTTGCTCATACCTTATAACTAAAAGTTACCTGCTTCATATAATACCATGTATAATACCATTATTATCATGTTTATCAGGCTGTGCTCAGAAATGATAGAAATACCTCAGCGAGCCTCAATTCCTACGTATTTCCTATCATTGCCTGATAAACTTGAACCAAAGACACTGGCTTGGTATTCCAGGGCAACTCGCCAATTTCAAACGTTCGTACAGCGCCATATCATTATGATCTGTCACAAAAAGTTTCAGATGAAAGAACACGATTTTCTGATCAGTGTATTAGTCCAAGAATAGCATGGCATAGTTCATGCCCGATACATTTGATGGTCTGGGAAACTGGACTGAAACGGTTAAAACAATGTAACCCTTTTACCCCTAAGTAACAGGAATGGAATTTGATATGTTAATTTTGCAACCAATCCAATGGTCACAAAATGATTTTCATACTAGTCCATTTATGAAAATGGGGTGTTTTTTTTATCTAAAAAGTCTGAAAATTCCTTGCAAAAAGTGCAGATCCTGATGAGACCGCTTGTTACGAGCTATAGCGGGCTTTCGGGTTCAAATGGTTAACTGATAACACTAGATTGGTCAGTAAGCGAGGCTTACAGAATATACCCCCCGCGTGGGCCCAGGTACCCCTAAAATATGTACAAATTTCCAAGTGTGTGGGCTTGTGACCTTGACTCTGGGATTAGCGCGAGCGGCATGAACGTGAATTTGTCACAGGGTGGTAGAGGTCCATTGGAGCAATGAGTGTGTGAAATGTGAAGCAGATCCGAGCAAGCAAATAGAAGTTATAACCGATTTCTCTGATGTTAAGTTTTGTAAAGAGACTACCGTATAACCTCGAATTAACGCCCCCGGAGGCGTTACATTTTTTTACAAAAGGGGGGGGGGTGGGCGTTTATTAGCCAGTAAAAAAAAAAAAAAAAAAAAAAAAAAAAAAAAAAAAAAAAATTACCAAAGACCGCCAATTTCAAACACAAATAAGGATTTAAGGATTATTTGTGTTTGAAATTGGCGGTCATTGGTAAAATTATTATTATTTTTATTTTTTATTGGGGGGGGGGGGCGTTTATTAGCCAGTAAAAAAGAAAAAAAGAAAAAAAAAAAAAAAGAAAAAAAAAAAAAAAAAATTACCAAGGACCGTCAATTTCAAACACAAATAGGGATTTAAGGATTATTGTGTTTGAAATTGGCGGTCATTGGTAAAATTATTATTATTTTATTGGGGGGGGGGGGTCGTTTTATTACCAGTAAAAAAGAAAAAAGAAAAAAAAAAGAAAATTACCAAGGACCGTCCAATTTCAAACACAAATAAGGATTTAAGGATTATTTGTGTTTGAAATTGGCGTCATTGGTAAAAAAAATTATTGTTTATTTGGGGGGGGGTTTATTAGCCAGTAAAAAAAAAAAAAAAAAAAAAAAAAAAAAAAAAATTACCAAGGACCACCAATTTCAACACAAATAAAGATTTAAAGACTATTTGTGTTTGAAATTGGCGGTCATTGGTAAAAAAAAAAAAAAAATTATTTGGGGGGGGGGGGGGGGGGGGGGGGGGGGGGGCGTTTATTTTAGCCATTAAAAAAAAAAAAAAAAAAAAAAAAAAAAAAAAAATGTTTTTTACCAAGGACCGCCATTTATTAGGAGGGGGGCGTTAAGCCTTAAGGTTTTATACGGTATGTATGTGACGTTGACCTCGAGATCAGCGGGGATTTGTCACAGCATATGAAATATTAAGTATTTTCCATGAAAGAAATAGAAGTAACATATTTCTCTGATGTTAAGTTTTGTAAAGAGACTAAGTATGTGACCTTGACCTTGGGAGCAGCGGGGGTTGGACACTCGTAGATTTGTGACAGCATGATAGTACAACCTTAGAGGAATGCACAAGTGAAATAATAAGAATTTTCAATGAAGGAAATAGAAGTTATAACTTATTTCTCTGATGTTAAGTTTTGTAAAGAGTATTTGACCTTGACATTGGGATCAGCGGGGGTTGGACGGTCATGGATTTTGCACAGCATGGTAGTAGAGCCTTACAGGAATGCATGTGTGAAATATTAAGCATTTTAGATGAAGGAAATAGAAGTTATAACAATATTTCTCTGATGTTAAGTTTTGTAAAGAGACTAAGTATTTGACCTTGACCTTGGGATCTGCGGGGGTTGGACGGTCGTGGATTTGGCACAGCATGGTAGTAGAGCCTTACAGGAGGCATGTGTGAAATATTAAGCATTTTAGATGAAGGAAAATAGAAGTTATAACAATATTTCTCTGATGTTAAGTTTTGTAAAGAGACTAGTATTTGGACCTTGACCTTGGGATCTGCGGGGGTTGGACGGTCGTGGATTTGGCACAGCATGGTTAGTAGAGCCTTACAGGAATGCATGTGTGAAATATTAAGCATTTTAGATGATGGAAGGAAATAGAAGTTATAACAATATTTCTCTGATGTTAAGTTTACGGACTAAGTAATTGACCTTGTTGACCTTGGGATCTGCGGGGGTTGGACGGTCGTGGATTTGGCACAGCATGGTAGTAGAGCCTTACAGGAATGCATGTGTGAAATATCAAGCATTTTAGATGAAGGAAATAGAAGTTATAACAATATTTCTCTGATGTTAAGTTTATCCGGACGGACGGACGGACGCACGGACGGACGCACGGACGGACGGACGGACGGACAACCTGACTCCAGTATACCCCCCCTCAACTCGTTGCGGGGGGTATAATAATGTTGTATCATGCATTGACCTGATACGAATATCCTAATGACAACGAATTGAAAATTGACGTTGTATTTGTCGAACGCACACACATGACGTTAACGAATTACATCAGTGAAGTGACGCAACGTAAACAAGTCCGAGTCAGTTTCAACAAAAAGTACTTTACACATGACCACCGGCTAGCATAAAACGTTACCTGATAGATAGAATACCAGTCTAATGTATGTTGATGTCAACTTTATCAGACTCTGCTCGGAAACGGCAGGAATTCCGAGGCGTGTTCCTAGCATTGCCTGATAAAATTGATATCAACATACACTAGCCTGGTATTCTCAGTCCGGACTGCACTATGGGCGACTCACCACTTTCACACGGAGACTCCGTTCCACTCCATGCGCCATGCACTTGGCAGAACTTGACCCTGTTCTCGGTCAGAGTATACCCGGCGTTACACTCGATTGTGGCCGTGTCCTGGTAGTGGGTGCCCGTCTTTGACGAGATTGTCGCATGTGCCAGGGCAGGAATCTCGCCACAGTCTGCAGCGGCGGAATATGGTATAAACGTACACTATATTGTGACCCATGTAGAGGGACATACTAAATAAGTATACATCATATAGCTAGCGAATATTAGATTGTCACATGCACGTTTTATTTATCCTATAAAATACGACGCCCCTAATTGTAATCGGCTCTATGAAAAGATAAAATAATGTTATACAGGCAAATACATTTGCCAGTTGTTTTGGTGGCTACATGGAATTTCCTTATTTGCGAAATATATGGTATGATATAATAAATTAATACGTTCTTGCAGTTATACACAGCTTCATACACACATACATTGTATATTAATAATTGAGACAAGCCATGCGATTTGGTAATTTAGAGGATGTGCGAGGAAGACATTTTCCATAAATGGCATCTAAAATTAACTACATTTTCAGAGCAAATGCGGAATTCTATTTTTATCTTTATTTCACATACCCTTCGGTGTACATGTAGCGGAGCTGTGCCAGCGGCCGGTTTTCTTACAGACGATGATCTTCGTGCCCTGCATGTCGTACCCGTCGTCACACTGGAGGAGGGCGGCCTCGGGAAATATGGTGCCCTTCGGGGTAAACGAGCTGCCATGCTCCGGAGATGGGTCCCCACAGTCTGGTCAATTAAATAATGTGAAAGGAAATATGATACATGCTGCTGGTTGGAGTGTAGGTGCTGGTAGAAAAGGCGCATTTGTAAACATATTAGACAACGGATAGTGTTTTCAAGCAGTTAGAGCGTGTCACACTTTGGATTTCCATGTGCTCCCCTTAAATTGAATGTTTTTGTTTTGTCATTTGAATGGCCGTCGCCTGATATGGTGATCACATTAGTTAACCCGATCTTCATGGATAGATATTGCTCAATGATATTTGCGCACTGTAAACTGTTTGTGATTATTAAAGAATGATGTGTCTGCAAATGTAAATAAGAACCAACAAGCATCTGACAATATATACATGTATCTCAAGATAGCTGTGCTCAGTCTGATTTGAGCCTAATTTATCGCCATTGCACCACTGGAATGTGTCCATTGTTGACAGCAAACATATTATATCATGATTTACCTGGTGATCAGGATCTACTACTATTTTCTCCACCGGCGACCAATCTCATGAGCCATGGGCGGGACTTACCGACGCCGACACAGGTGGCGGTGGTGTCCCATGTGCCGGCGGCCGTACACGACAGTGTAGTCCCCCCGCTGGCGTAGTAGCCGTCCTTGCAGGTTACAGACAATACTGTACCGTATGTCGTTGTAGTCACCGTGATGTTACTGTTCGTTAGAACTGGAGGGCCACAATCTGCAAACATACATGCATAAGAGTATCCATTGTTGGTTACTAGAGTGTGCAGTTTGCAGAGGGTAAATTACTGGTAGAATAAACAAGCCGTCGTTACACGTGATCGTGGACAGGTACGTGGTACTGGCGCCCCCTAGCGACACGCGCTTCACGTTGGGCACGTCGGGAAAATCCTCTCCGCAGTCTACACTTAATGTATGGGGAACGAATAAATTGTAAATTAAAAATAAACAGTTGTCAGAAAGACAAACTGTATTTGTTATAAGGCAATGAAGCAATGTCTTAATCAGCTTGTTTCGCAGGTGAGTAATAATGATAATTCGAAAATCAAGCATCTCATTTGAATCTCACGAAACGATTACAATTCACAAAATAGCTGAAAATCTGAAATAATTATAATACTGCTGCAATAAGGTGATCATTCACCGTAATTTGAAAAGCGTAAGTAAATTCCGTAGTTTCATAATATCGTATTTCGTAGAAAAAACATGTGTTATGTTATTATAATTATTATCTTTTATTCCTAAAAGATGGTACACAGGATTGCCGTCTGTTTTCAATTTCATTTTTAACTCATTCATAACAAAAACGTGTTTTGACAACGCATGATAATCGTTTCCATTTGAGGCATTTTGTTCATGCGCTGCAATAACATGTTTTCTAAAGCAAGGGACAATAAGGAATAAACAACAGATAACACAATTTAATTCAGCTAATAAAGGTTTGCAATATATAAACTCGTGTTAGATATGTCTATGCCATATTTATAAGCACGATGTAGATAAGTCTGATCAATTAAATGAATATCGAAAACTGTATGATTAACACATCAATCAGAATGATAAAAGACGGTAAACTTAACCATTTGGTGTGCAAATGGGCGGTGTACTCCAGAAGCCCGTGAATAGACATATCAGGATTTCTGTCCCCACTAGGTCATATCCAGGGCTACACGTGACTAAGGCCGTGGCTCCAACGCCTGTATATGTGACATCCTCTAGCAGCACGGAGGCCGAGTGTTCTATTGCTGGAAGGCTTGATGTACAATCTGGATATAAACAATTATACTCAAGTAAGATTTGGTTTTGTTTTATTTGTTCAATAAAAAATCCATGCATTTTCTACATAGAACCGCCTTACATTCTCATTGATTGCACGGCAATGCAAACGTATACATGTATAATGCCTTATTGTAAAGCTATTTGAAATGACAGTTGTGTTTAAGGCCACATCACATGATACACGAGAACAAGATAAGAGATGGACATAATTCTAGAGCCGACTATATTCATTCCACTGATGTGAAAGTAACACAACATAATATAATATACCGTTAATGTCACATGTGGTAGACGTGTCCCAGTGGCCCTGTGCCTGGCACGTGAGTTTGCCGTCTCCGGTCCGGGTGTACCCCTGATTACACTCCACCGTCGCCGTGGACAGATACGTCGTCACCCCGGCAACGTCGAGGACAGTGGACTTCGAATTGGCAATGACCTGTAACGTGCTTCCACAGTCTGAAAAGAAGATTATTACATGCATCTATTAATGACTTGATGTCCGTTATTATTGGTAATAGCCCAGCGACACAGCCAAATTGTTGTCGAAGGGGTTCGTATTGTTGATCGAGTTTGGAAAGTGGTGCAGAAGCACCCTTCACCGACAAAATATTTATTTTTATATTAAATTTTCGCGGCTATAGTGAAACATGTCGGGAAACATGCTGCCACAGTCTGAAAGATAATATTACTGGTAGTGAACATGCATTCTAATAACTAACATGCCACTGTTTTATTGTTTGATATTATACACAACAGTTCATGTAACATAAGTGTTATTAATTCAGCATATAATAAACAGTTGTAGGTACATTTTATTAAATTTAAAGTCTATATATATTTAATATTTACGTTTCGGAGGTGAATAATAATAGTAATAATAATATGATGATGAAGAAGCAGAAGCAGAAGAAAAAGAAGAAGAAAAAAAAAAAATAATAATAATGCGAATCATCGCTGGAAATCTGAAAATTATAATACTCATGCAATAAGGTGATCATTCACCGTAATTTGAAAAGCGTAAGTAAATTCCGTAGTTTCATAATATCGTATTTCGTAGAAAAAACATGTGTTATGTTATTATAATTATTATCTTTTATTCCTAAAAGATGGTACACAGGATTGCCGTCTGTTTTCAATTTCATTTTTAACTCATTCATAACAAAAACGTGTTTTGACAACGCATGATAATCGTTTCCATTTGAGGCATTTTGTTCATGCGCTGCAATAACATGTTTTCTAAAGCAAGGGACAATAAGGAATAAACAACAGATAACACAATTTAATTCAGCTAATAAAGGTTTGCAATATATAAACTCGTGTTAGATATGTCTATGCCATATTTATAAGCACGATGTAGATAAGTCTGATCAATTAAATGAATATCGAAAACTGTATGATTAACACATCAATCAGAATGATAAAAGACGGTAAACTTAACCATTTGGTGTGCAAATGGGCGGTGTACTCCAGAAGCCCGTGAATAGACATATCAGGATTTCTGTCCCCACTAGGTCATATCCAGGGCTACACGTGACTAAGGCCGTGGCTCCAACGCCTGTATATGTGACATCCTCTAGCAGCACGGAGGCCGAGTGTTCTATTGCTGGAAGGCTTGATGTACAATCTGGATATAAACAATTATACTCAAGTAAGATTTGGTTTTGTTTTATTTGTTCAATAAAAAATCCATGCATTTTCTACATAGAACCGCCTTACATTCTCATTGATTGCACGGCAATGCAAACGTATACATGTATAATGCCTTATTGTAAAGCTATTTGAAATGACAGTTGTGTTTAAGGCCACATCACATGATACACGAGAACAAGATAAGAGATGACATAATTCTAGAGCCAGACTATATTCATTCCACTGATGTGAAAGTAACACAACATAATATAATATACCGTTAATGTCACATGTGGTAGACGTGTCCCAGTGGCCCTGTGCCTGGCACGTGAGTTTGCCGTCTCCGGTCCGGGTGTACCCCTGATTACACTCCACCGTCGCCGTGGACAGATACGTCGTCACCCCGGCAACGTCGAGGACAGTGGACTTCGAATTGGCAATGACCTGTAACGTGCTTCCACAGTCTGAAAAGAAGATTATTACATGCATCTATTAATGACTTGATGTCCGTTATTATTGGTAATAGCTCAGCGACACAGCCAAATTGTTGTCGAAGGGGTTCGTATTGTTGATCGAGTTTGGAAAGTGGTGCAGAAGCACCCTTCACCGACAAAATATTTATTTTTATATTAAATTTTCGCGGCTATAGTGAAACATGTCGGGAAACATGCTGCCACAGTCTGAAAGATAATATTACTGGTAGTGAACATGCATTCTAATAACTAACATGCCACTGTTTTATTGTTTGATATTATACACAACAGTTCATGTAACATAAGTGTTATTAATTCAGCATATAATAAACAGTTGTAGGTACATTTTATTAAATTTAAAGTCTATATATATTTAATATTTACGTTTCGGAGGTGAATAATAATAGTAATAATAATATGATGATGAAGAAGCAGAAGCAGAAGAAAAAGAAGAAGAAAAAAAAAAAAAATAATAATAATGCGAATCATCGCTGGAAATCTGAAAATTATAATACTCATGCAATACAGTGATCATTCACCTTAATTTGAAAAGCGTAAGTAAATCCCGTAGTTTCATAATCTCGTGTTTCGTAGAACAAAACATGGGCCATGTCGTACCTTTGGGTGTACACACCGGCGGCGCGCTCCATGATCCCGTGACCAGACACGTCAGGACTTCTGACCCCAATAGGTCATACCCGGCAATGCAAGTGGCTATGGCCGTGGCTCCAACGCCTGTATATGTAGCATCCTCTAGCAACACGGAGGCCGAGTTTGCCACTGTTGGTAGGGTCGATGTACAATCTGGATGATATAACCGATCATATTTAAGGCATACATACATTGGCGTTACGCAATAATACCATCTTAAACGTGACATGATTTTGATATCATACTGAGCGTTACATGATTATGACTTCCAAAGTACGGTGTTGCGTTTATTTGTTCTACTTTTGTCATATTTATTACCAAATTATAAAGTAATCGTTACTGAGATTTTGTGCAATACATATTCAAACTAATATAATTATATTCTTTATATTGCATTTGATGCATGAATGTTGAAAATTACATTTAGTAATGTCTTTAACAACATTTCATGCTGATATGCGAAATCGGTGGCAATAATGCATTTTTTTATCTTGGTGAAAGCTGGTTACCGTATTATGTGAACGGTAATGTTCACGGTAATGCTATATATTATGGATGAGATAGACATTTAACAAAACTAACGAATGGTGATACGGAATAATCTGATTTATTTGTCAAGCTTTATCGTATCAAAGTGTATGTGCCTATATCGGGCGCATGGTGTGCTACATCATCGTAACGCACACATACCGTGAGCCGGTATCATTGCACTTATCACGGTTAAGACATTTGAATCATTGACCAAAACGTCCATACTGAGATTCGAAATCAATGAAAAACAGTAAATATTGTGTTGTCAGTTGACGTTTAATGTTACATATCCCATAACGTTATCCCACTACCACACCTTTAATGATGCACGTGGAATATGTTTCCCAGTGACCATGTGCCGGACACCTGAACGTGCCGTCCCCAATGAGGGTGTACCCCTCGTTACACACCACCGTCGCTGTAGCGAAGTAGGTCGTTACACCAGCAACGTCAAGGACAGTATATTTTGAATTGGCAACGTCAGGGAACTTGCTTCCACAATCTGAAATCAGAGTGATTACTTGTATGGGGGAACCTCTCTACACCGGATACGCACGCGTATCTGCATCCTTCATTGTCGTCAGTCTGAGAACAATGTATGTTCAAGTTCGCAAAGCACGCCCATTGCCTTGGCTTAGTCAAATGTCTGATTTACAATGGAATTTCTCTAAACCGGACACCCTGGGAAGCTCCCAGGGTGACCGGTCTAGAGAGGTTCCACTGTACCATTAGTTACACTAGCAATACATTTACGTTAGTATTGTCAAGATAATAATATAAATAATGACGATAGACATGTAATATGTGTTACCTTACAATTTGTTTTTATAAAGCAAGTTATTAAGTGGATACATAGAGATGCGATTAATTATTTTTAAAAGGACGACAATGAGTAACATAATATGTCATAATTATGTTATTGATCATGAAGTGCACGTTTTAGCTAATATAAAGTATGCATGGGCGTTTACGTGTGGTACGAAAGACTGCATGGTGACATCCTTATTGAAATAAAGTTATTATTGTACGAACTCATACGCTTTTATATTATTTGTAAAGTACCAGTAATGTGCATCGTTACCTTTAACAGAACAGACTGGCGGGTTCGTCCAGGACCCTGAGAACAGACAGGTTAGTGTAGGCGACCCGAGTAGCTCGTATCCTGTGGCACACGTGACCGTCGCCGTGGCTCCCACAGCGGAATATGTGACGTCATCCAGCAGTACAGACGCCGCATTCGCTACCACCGGCAGAATCGAACAATCTGGAAGAATTATAGGTGTATACATGTAATGCAATTACCTGCAAAGTATTTTTTTATTTTTGTATTCTTCTATTTCTTCTTGTCTTCGACCTCCTTTCAATATGAGCACCCAGGTTTTCTGTAGAATCCTCGTAGTACAATGGCCATATGTACAGGTAGTATACTGGCTGTTCTACGTTTTGCTGCCGACAAACTTGTGGGTATGAAACACATTAAATCTAAAACATAATTAATTATAAGTACATTTTCATCAATAACAAAAAAGTCACCTTCCGCCCCCAAAGGAATATATGAAATTCCACCAAATATTGAATTCATTTCGAAAAATCGATTTTCCTATGATAATTTAACATGGGGGATAAACATAGATGTAAAAAAAATATATATGTCGACCGATTTTTAAAAAATCTAACTTATGTTCTTATGTTCTTATTTACATAATTTCGAAGCTATCTCGCCAGGTTTCGGAATCAATTTCCAAAACTTTTCGTTTTTCGACCTTCCAGGAGACCCCCACCTCCTTGTAAATTCCCATTGGAATAACGTTCTTTCGCAATAAAATCAATATGTGATGGAATTTCATAAAATAAAAAAATGGGAGAGGAATTAATGGAATGGTGTTTAACGGCCCATCAACACAAAAGAATACAAATAATAGTAAAATAGTATGTTACATGTGGTAGGTAAACAGATGATTCGGGTAAAAATATCAATATGATGAACAATATAAATGAGCAACATGTATACAATGATACAATTATATAAATGAGAATCATGTATACAATAATAACAAGAACAATTATAACATGAATGACCATGTTTTAAAAGTACACTTTTGAGCGTATGTTATTATTATTGAGGCGAACTACATGTTTGCAAGTAGCATGTAAAGTTATAGATATCAGGGTATGGGATCACGTGGTTTCCGAACCTGATTTTCCGACATGACGTATTCTGTTACGTCATTTTTTACAGTAGATTTTCTTGAAACTTTTCCAAGCAAACGGACGGATGTCGATGATATGTAGCACACCATAGAAGTGACATATGTGTTTTATGGGTGCTCTAAAAGTTCTTTACAATAACATATAACTGTCATGAAGAATCGTTCTTTAGATTTGTATTCACATCCATGGTAACTGATTCTTCGTCAAAACCAGAAAAGTATTAGATTAAAGCAAACAATACAATAATGCAAGAACTGGCATCATTAAACAAAGCTAATCCCCTTACTGGCAGCCTTGATAATAAAAAAGAAAAAAAAGTACTCAGTGGCCTTGGGCGGTCGGACGAGGGTCGTATGCTAAACAATGCTCCATCCCTAGACACACATTATGTCAAATAATATCAAAATCGGGGAAGAATTTGATGAGTTATTGAGAAAAAAAACAACAGCTTTAACATGTTTGCCTTGCAACAACCTTGCAACAATTAAGGTGAACATAAGTATCAGTGACCTTAACCTGGGCGGTCGGACGTGGGTCGTGTGCAAAGCAAAGCACCATGCCTAGACACGCATTGTGGCCAAATATTATAAAAATCGGTGAAGCGGTTCACGAGTTATTGAAAAATGATGGTGTTACTAGCGTACGTACGTACGCACGTACATGGACTAACGCTATACCCCATATTGCCTATCAGCGAGGGGATACTAATTGGCAACATGTTAAGCATTTACTGCGCTATGTTCCATTAAACTCTGTCTGTCCATTATAAAGATATTACATTCGACACCCTGCACCTCTTTTAATTGAAATGGCGCAATTTTAAATATTGCGCGGGCCAGGAGGTCTTGCCATCAGTTTTCATCTTTTTTAAGGCGTCAGGGTTATCGCCCTTGATATCAAAGTGGCAATTCAAGCTTATATAAAAATAATAATAATGTAAAATTAACATGGTTGATATGATTTTTTTAAGAATTTTACCAAATGTTCTACGACTGCCATCTTGGATTATGCGATAACCTCCATTTTAACAAATATGAAAATGCTTCACCCACGCACCACAACTGTGAAGTCTGACCAGCATCGGCCAAACGGTACATAAGAAGAAGACGAAATCTATAATTAAAGGATGACCTGTCGGTGGCCATCTTGTATGACATATCATCCGATTTTGACAAAAAAAATATCCAGAGTGATCGTCTCCGCGATACCTTCGATTTGATATATATCAGGACCATATTTGGTCAAATTTGAAATACCGCCATGTGCCAGATACAAAATCAATGCGTGAAAAAACAAAGGGAGAACACTGGAATATTAGTGAGGTAAGAATTGTGATAAATAAACAAAAAGGAATTCAAGTTATGCTCTGGACACAAAATCAGTATGCGAAAAAAATCCAAAAGGAATCGGTATGGTAAGAGATGTTATTCTTGCTTTTAAGGACTAGAGCAAGTGAGCAGGGTCTCGCGCATACCCCCGGCCGCCGCCAATCCATTTGGCCTTGACCTTTGGCATGAAAGCCGCATAGGTGAGATATAGAATCAAAATATGGCTGTTGATAATGAAGTATGTGACGTTTCAAGTCAATCCGACTTACGGTCGCAGAGAAATTGTGTACTTAAAACTTTAACGCAAATATTCCAAAACATTTAACACAATTTGACATTGATCTTGGGCATGGGTGGGCCATAGATTTTGATAAAGAAATATATGAAGTTTCAATTCAATCTGACTTACGGTTGCAGAGAAATTGTGTACTTAAACTTTAACGCATATATTTCAAAACATTTAACGCAAGTTTCAAAGTAATTTCACCTTCACCGTGTGCACGAATGCTGCATGGGAGAGCTATAGAATATTTGTGTATTGGTGATTAACGACCTATCAACATATAAGGTAATGTAAGGCCGGGCAAATGGGTTTGATCCCGTTCTAACCTGTTGTATTGGCGGGTGGGGGAGGGGGAAATCCCACCCAAAATCAGAACGTAATATTTATATAGAGAAAAACTATAATTCAGCCCTGAAATTAGAATAATCTAACCTGGTGCCAGGTCCATACCACACCAAAGTCACTTGGCCCCTTCCCCTAAAATAGGATTACTAATAATGGTAATACTCACATAAGGGATATAACCAAATTCAACTGTCACATACAAAATGCCAAAGTCGGAATTCCGGTAAGGATGAACCGCGATCATTAAATTACCCATCACATGCACCCACCAGGGCTATAGAAAAAAATGTTGATCTTCTGACTTCATAAAGAAGTACAATATGAAGTTTCAAGTCAAACCAACTTGCGGTTGCAGAGACATTGTGTACTTCAAAACGTTGACATATTTGATGCAAATATTTCAAATCTTTAACTTGACCTTATGCAGGAAAGCCACATCGGTAGGCTACAGAATAAACATATGGATGACGATAAAGAAGTATATGAAGATTCAACTCAATGCGACTTACGGTTGCAGAGATAATGGGTACCCAACAACCTTTAACGCAAATCTTACGGATGGACGAAAATACAAAAATTATATACCCATCGACATACTTTGTATGCCTGGGTATGAATCATGATTGTTACAGATGATGTGTTACAGAAGATGCCTCAATACATGTATGATGTTACTCACATCATGCATTGCAAATCATGAATGACCAATATCAACCAATTGCACCATTTCATTCGAATTCGAAATTTATTGTAAACATGTAATTTGTTACAAGTTTGACCATTGGGCATTGTTTACAATTATAATCATGATAATAGCACAAACGATACATCATTAATTCGTAAATATTCGTTTAACTTCGAAAGTCTACAAAGTTTGTATTCGGTCTATTCGGGAGGTTTCTAGTAAAATCATTTATTGCGAAGATAACCGAAACCATATGAAACTAACCAAATACGGACTTAATAGACTGTGGACGCTAAACGGAAATTTATGAAGAAAAGGTTGAATGCAATACCTTAATAGCTAATCACTCTAGGTTGGCGGTAGGATTTTTAAATTTGCTCAAATATGTGTCTGTGACTGGATAAATGGGGCTTATGTGTTTTGCGACCAGTGTATATACACATGAGCCTGTGTATCCGCACAGGATCTGCATTGTTCACCATTGCATCAATGAAACCTCCATCATGCTTCTAACAAGCAACATAATTATCAGGCTACAGGAGTGTACTATTTGATCAGGAGCTACACTGGTCACAAATCCTATAAATCGCATTCTCATAGCCACCAGTTAAAGTAATGGACCAAGACCTACACATAAATTAAATATAACTAAAAGCATCAATAAATGAAAGAAAATAGGCTAAACAATTATTTACTCCCTTATATCACACATGGAGTAAATAAATTTTGTTTAGCTTATTTTCTTTCTCACTTAGTGATGCTTTTAGGTATATTTAATGTATTTATAGGCCATGGTCCGTTACTTCAACCTGTGTGTAAAAGCATAGTAAATATATTTCTGACCATTTCAATATATAGTCCTTCGACTGTCACATAATCAGAAATGTACAGATGGAATTCTGTCCGCCACAAGAATGAGCCACCGATTAAAATACAAATAGACAAATCTTAAACTGCATGGGTCCATCAGATCTGTGTGAATAAGATCAATTCTCAATTTCATCAATACAATGAGTAACATGTCTTCTCGACACATCCTTTCAACAGATTGACTAGTGCAGAAATCGGAGTTAAGAACCACACAAACACTGCCGCTGGCATGGATGGTAGTCCGGTTAAATGGTTCTTTTTTGTAACTGAACTTGTCTTTCTCAAGCTGTTCCTTGAGGGTCATATTTTCAGATGACAGTCGCTGTTCTTAAGATGACAATATGTCATGGCGACACTATATTTTACTTGGTGTAGATCAGGAACTGGATCAGTTCCAATTTCGCGAATGTTTGGCAAGTTGTTGCCCAGGTGGAGTAGTGTCTTCT
This sequence comes from Conchocele bisecta, assembly GCA_029237695.1. Classification (NCBI taxonomy): domain Eukaryota; kingdom Metazoa; phylum Mollusca; class Bivalvia; order Lucinida; family Thyasiridae; genus Conchocele; species Conchocele bisecta. The sequence continues at coordinate 32,722,895 of CM055266.1, forward strand.
GGCAGCGATTCTTCTGGTTGCCTTTGTCATTAAACAGCAGAATGAGAACCAATTTCCGCCTTATCCGCTTCTTCTGGGACGTCTCATATGATATCCCAATAGCCCTGCTGGTGTCTGCCTCGACTGCATGAAGTTGAAGAGGCTCTACGAATAATCCAGATGGCTATGATCTGTAGACGGCTTCCCTGAAATAAACAATCAAACACTATTAGCTTTTTATTGAATTTCTTACCAGTATTAACCATTTCTCAGCAAGTGACTCCGCAACTTTCCAACATGAAACAGTGCTCAGAGATCTACATCCCACCGGGCATCAAACTCACAACACTTGGATAAATGTGGTAAGCGAGTAAGCCACATTGTTCATAGTTGTGAACAGTAACTCTTAAAATCTACTACCGTACTGTCCGTAGCAGTGTTACGGTTCCATTCATAGGATTCCTCTGCAGAATAGCGAATAAGATCTGATTCGCAAATTACATGTGCATGTAGCAGTTAAAGTTGGGGTCCCATCTAGTAGGCATAACATTTTGTCTATAATAATTAAATAAGTGTATAATTGTGTAACTACGGTACATGTATTCCGCCAGTTTTAAAAATTACGAGTGCCCACTATACAGATATAATCAGTTAGTAATCTTTATTTTACTGATAGTGACTCGCGGTGGTATCAGGCTATTTTGATATGCAAATGAGGCAGGACATTTTAAAATTATATATATCAATTAAATGTGTCACCTGAACACATATTTTTATCGACACTTTATAAAGTACATGTACGATCATTGCACATCAAAAAACTAAGTAGAGAGAATATAGTTTCCATTAACCTTTTATGGAAACACGGTTATCGCCCCTGATATGAGTGACGAAATTCACGTTTCATATAAAAAGAAAAATAATGCCAATTAATATGTCGGGTAATGGTGAATGAATGTTTATTTTGCCCGAAAAATGTTATATCTAAAGAATGGACAAAACAAATATGTCTCCCAATATTATAACAAATATGTCTCCCAATATTATAACAAATATGTCTCCCAATATTATCTCCCAATATTATAACAAATATGTCTCCCAATATTATAACAAATATGTCTCCCAATATTATAACCAGGCATGTGGGACTCTATGTTTAATTGTGAAAGATGTTGTTTATTTTTGACTAAAATGATTGTTAACATATTCCAGTAAATACCGCTTTTCATGACGTTGTCATTAAGCCCGGTTTTCATATGGCGCGGCCCATATGTAGATGACCTGATAAAGTAAATTTAAGCTAAAATCAACAAGTGACCCAGTTAACGGCAGCCAAATTGAACATGTAAAGTTTTGTATTACTTTTATAATACTAATATTTTTTTCAGATGGAAAATGTACAAATTATGTCACAATTAACAACTAAAGTGTAAATCAAATCTGATTAGCTATTCTGTAGAGGAAGCCTATATGTATGAATGGAATCGTAACTCTGCTACAGACGGTACAGGAGTAGATTGCAAGAGTTATTGTTCGCAACTACAATAACATGGTTCAATAATAATGAGACATACATATATGTACATGAATCAAAACTGACATTCTGATCTGCATATAAAAAATGTCATTTCGGCTAATTCTGCGCACCGGCTAATGCACAATTCACGTAATGTTTGGCCCAGCTTACGTCAGAATAAATTATGTTGATTTTGGAGTAAACCAGCTGATTAACGGTATACTATACATCACAATTTTATCCCATTCCGATAATTTGTTAAAAGGTTATTCAGAACATGGTCAACATGTGTAAAATTGCTCAGCAACATTGATGGATTAGTGGTCCTGCTTACTAAATTAATAGATCAACAACTTCATAAACCAATAATACACATGCAAATATACCGACATTGATAATCATTTTATTCCCGTATTATTCGCAAAACTCGGGGACAAAATGGACTGTTATTTTGACCAAATTTGGCTGGGTCTGCGCTGGCGAACAGTATACTGGATCAGCATAGCAAAATTGGTATTAAACGTGAATCAGAACTATCCAGTTACATCATGACAGGTTAGTTTCTTAGATGAACAGTTGATTTACATGTAGTAAATAAGACAGCTATTCCATCAGTAGCATCTGAGGATTTTACACATTTTGACTATATTCGGAATAACTTTTTACCAAACTATCGGAATATGATAAAATTGTGCCACAGTGTAGCAATTAATCAGCTTGTTAATGTTTGACGTGAATGGTGCATTAGCCGATGTGCATAATTAGCCCAAATGACAGTACTAATACTATAATAGGTCCAATAGTACTGGCCTCAAGAGGATTTTCCAATAAAAAAAAATGACCGCAGAAAGAGGTGGATGGGGGCGGGGGCGGAGGACGCTTGTAGTGTGTGTGTGTGTGTGTGGGGGAGGGGGGGGGATTAAAGCATAGTCTTTTATTATTATTTTTTAAAGTGGCTAAATAGACAATAATGACATTAACAATATCAATGGGAGTTGAAAAAAAGGGATTTGTTTTTATTGAATTGTTGACTGAAAACATATATTCAAAGTGAATCTACAAGTATCAAGGTGCCACAAACACACAGAGTCTGAGATGCACCACTAAACAACAATTGTGGAAACAAAATTGGTCGCGAAAACCCATGACTCGGCACAAGTTCACAACACAAGCAAAACTGAGATGCACCACTAAACAACAATTGTGGAAACAAAATTGGTCGCGAAAACCCATGACTTGGCACAAGTTCACAACACAAGCAAAACTGTTCAATACAAATTTTGGACACATTATTAAATGATTGTTAAAAGTGATGTCGAAGTCAGCACAATTCAAATATTGGTCAACAGTAATAAATAAGTAATTCCTACCTGAAACGAACTGTTTCGTGTCGCTGTTTAATTAGATTGGCTGGAACCCAGTTCTTGTGTAGGACTGTGCGTCTTGGAGTCACATGTCGTCGTATTTTCCTCTCAGCTTTAGGATATTTGCAGAAATGTACATCTGTACCTTTCACAAATCGTTGAGTACACAATCAGGACCAACACGATGTCTGTATGTGCGTATTTAGATATTATCAACAATGAAGACAGCAAAAAAATAGCTCTGAACAGTGTAATCGTCGATATGACCAGTCAGTGTACTATTACGCGTTTGGCAGGTAAAGTGAAATAAAGCAAACAACACATAGATAAAACTCAATTCCTTATATTATACATGTATGTTATTAGTTGATTGAATTCTGCATATAGCAAACGTATCTACCTTTTAAAATACTTTATTGTCGGAATTACTTTTTATATCGTAACTATAATTAACCATAATTAACCATAATTAACACAGAACACTGTATGTGTCACACCTGTAAATAAAATCGCATTTTACAATAAATAGCTGTTTTTTTTCTGTTTTTTTTCTTTTTTAGCTTATATTTAACGGCGGCACTGGCTCTAGGACCTTGCATGCCGTCTCCCAAGAATGGGAGAAAGAACGGAGGTAGAGGTAGAGATTTTTGAGAGAAGCCGGTAATTCGTATTTACAGAGCAACTACGAATTATCGGTACCCATTTACAGCTGGGTGAACTGGAGCAGCGTGGATAAAGTGTCTTGCTCAAGGACACAACGCACGCCGCTAGTCAGGCTCGAACCCACGACCCTTGGATCAGTAGTCCGACACACTAACCATTACGCCACGGCGCTCCACCAATAAATAGCTTACTTTTTAAACTTAAATTTGTTATTGGTTGGTATATTACATTAAAAAAAGTGTCCTGTGTCCAATAAATTGGACACATGACACTATGACTCTTAGTAAAATGGTTCAAATAGTGCCTATATAACTACGAGGCGTTCTGAATGAGGCTCTATACGGGATAATCTATTTAAACTAAATTTCATTGGGAAGCTATTTTTTTGCGAATTTTAATTGCTCCGTCCTTTTCCAAAACGTCTCATATTTCGACGTCAAGTTACCAACTTTGTGTGACCCAAATCGAAATTCTGTATTTTGCTTTCTAACGAAGAAAGTCAAAACTGGAGCACTGGATACTTCATACATTAATTTCCTTTGGCAATACGATTTCAGCGAGGTTAGGCCGCTAAATACAACTAGATTGGTCAGTAAGCGAGGCTTACGGAATACCCCCCGCGTGGGCCCAGGTACCCCTAAAATATGTACAAATTTCCAAGTGTGTGGGCTTGTGACCTTGACTCTGGGATTAGCGCGAGCAGCATGAACGTGAATTTGTCACAGGGTGGTAGAGGTCCATTGGAGCAATGAGTGTGTGAAATGTGAAGCAGATCCGAGCAAGGAAATAGAAGTTATAACCGATTTCTCTGATGTTAAGTTTTGTAAAGAGACTACCGTATAAAACCTCGAATTAACGCCCCCGGAGGCGTTACATTTTACAAAAGGGGGGGGGGGGTGGGGGGGGGGGGGGGGGGGGGGGGGCGTTTATTAGCGATTAAAAAAAGAAAAAAAAAAAAAAAAAAAAAAAAAAGAAAAAAAAAAGAAAATTACCAAGGACCGTCAATTTCAAACACAAATAAGGATTTAAGGATTATTTGTGTTTGAAATTGGCGGTCATGGTAAAATATTATTATTATTTTTATTTTTTATTTGTTTATTAGCCAGTAAAAAAAAAAAAAAAAAAAAAAAAAATTACCAAGGACCACCAATTTCAAACACAAATAAAGATTTAAAGACTATTTGTGTTTGAAATTGGCGGTCATTGGTAAAAAATAAAATTTGTTTATTTGGGGGGGGGGGGGGGGGGGGGGGGGGGGGGGGGGGTGCGTTTATTAGCCATTAAAAAAAAAAAAAAAAAAAAAAAAATAAAAAAAAAAAAAAAAAAAAAATGTTTTTTACCAAGGACCGCCAATTTCAAACACAAAATAAGGATTTAAGGATTATTTGTGTTTGAAATTGGCGGTCACTGGTAAAAAAAAAATTATTATTGTTTTTTTATTTGTCGTTTATTAGGAGGGGGGCGTTAAGCCGAGGTTATACGGTATGTATGTGACGTTGACCTTCGAGATCCTGTGACGCATGATAGTACAACCTTAGAGGAATGCACAGTGAAAATTTTCATGAAGGAAAATAGTTATACAACCTTGATGTTAAGTTTTGTGAGTTGACCTTGACATTGGAGAATCGCGGGGGTTGGACGGTCATGGAATTTTGCTGCATGGTAAAGTAGAGCCTTAGAGGAAGCATGTGAAATAATTAAGCATTTTAGATGAAGGAAATAGAAGTTATAACTTATTTCTCTGATGTTAAGTTTTGTAAAGAGATTTGACCTTGACATTTGGGATCAGCGGGGGGTTGGACGGTCATTGGATTTTGCACAGCATGGTAGTAGAGCCTTAGAGGAATGCAGTGTAAATATTAAGCATTTTAGATGAAGGAAATAAGTTATAACAATATTTCTCTGATGTTAAGTTTTTGTAAAGAGACTAAGAATTTGACCTTGACCTTGGGATCTGGGGGTTGGACGGTCGTGGATTTGGCACAGCATGTAGTAGAGCCTTACAGGAAATGCATGTGTGAAATATTAAGCATTTTAGATGAAGGAAATACAAGTTATAAGAATATTTCTCTGATGTTCAGTTTCGGACTATGTAATTGACCTGACCTTGGGATTGCGGGGGTTGGGACGGTCGTGGATTTGGCACAGCTGGTGTAGAGCCTTAAGGAAATGCATGGGTGAAATATCAGCATTTTAGATGAAGGACATAGAGATTAAACAATATTCTCTGATGTTAAGTTTATCCGGACGGGACGGACGGACGCACGGACAGACGCACGGGACGACGCACGGACGGGACGGAGGTGGGACAACCTGACTCAGTATACCCCTCAACTCGTTGCGGGGGTATAATTAAATGATAATGTATGACAAAAAAATAACCAGTGGTTTCACCAAATGTTGATTTTCGCAGCTGGTCTGTACCAACGGTTTCCGGTGCTGTAGAACGTTACGCAGTAGATACGTGTCAGTGTCGACAAAAGACTTGTTTCTGACAAAAACAACTTATTTGCGCACTTGCAAATGCTGGCGTGTGTAAAATAAGGCTGAGAACTTTATGACTGACCCTCGAACATTGAATATTTATGAACATAATTGCACACAATTATGAGTCTCCATAAAAAAAGAATCTTTTCGACGAGCGGTTCAAACAGGGGGACAACAGCATAAAAAATACTGTTAGTGAATTTTGTTTCTATTGTCTTTATTGATCAATGAAAGTGTACCCTATTACCATTCATCCGAACCATCTCGACGAGGTGTGATTTTGTACCTTAGAACATGAGCTTCAATTTCATGAAATTTATTTTCAGAAAACAGAAACATTACATAAAAATTTACGAAATTAGCATGAGCACATTCGGAATTAAATTCCGCATCTGCTATGGTAAATTTTGTATCAATGAAGTGTGCATATATCAACATTAGAACCATCTCGGACGAGGACGGTTCAAAATCAGTGGTAAAAGCATACATAAACTTTTGGTAAAGTTTGTACCAGTTCTTATTTTTATCCACTCACCTTCAGACCGCTTCATACTCGCAAAAAATATTTTGTGCAATTCCCGTGGCCGACGATATGCGTAAAAATTTGAGTCCGATCTGTTTTTTCCACCCTTATCGGCATTGCCGTTTTTCTCCATTTGATTCGAAAAATAGCAATATTTTTCCATATTACGACATCGAAAATTGCCAAAAATTTCAGACTTCATGTGGAATCCAATTCTCATGCGGAATCCAATTCCGCATAGCTCATGTGGAATCCAATTCCTGAAATTTTTATCAATCTTCGACATCTTTTAAGGAAAATATTTTCAAAATCGATATCGGCGAAATACGGCGATGCGATAAGGGTGGTAATTCCATATCCGCGCTCAATTATTGTAAGTGAAAGTGTACGCTATTACCACTCATTCAAAACATTCCGACGCGACGATTCAAATGAGTGAACCATTTAGACGACACGGTTCAAATGAGTATATTTTTATAAATTTTCGACATCATTTAAGGAAAATATGACTGATTTTCGAAATCAATATCGGCGAAATACGGCGATGCGACAAGGGTGGTAATTCCATATATCCGGATTCACTCTTCAAACACCTGTGGTTATAGTGTTGTTTTATGCAAATTTATACACGCCGTAGTTGTGAATGAAAACATCCAGACAAGTGTGATGATTCGGGGTTACACACCATTAATGCACGACCAAAAAGTAAATCTGAGGTTCAATTGGTTTTTCTTCAATTAATTATGCAATAAAGATATACATTTTAATAAATGTGAAATGTAAAATAGCATAAAACGAGTCATTATCAATGAACTAGATACAAGATACCTAGATACACGCCACAAAAAAAATGGCGCCGTGATATCTGACTGTATTTTGAGAACCGGTTACATAAGCTCGCAGCTAATAAAAATATGGTGTAGCTCAACGATTCGGCGGATAAGTGGATGTTCAAACTTCATGTTTTACAAAGCTTGCAGAGAAGACAGTGAATCGGAAAATATAACTAGAAATGGACGCTTGTCGACAAGCGCATGTGTATCCCCCTCCCCAGATACACAAGTAGTTTGAAAAAAGGGTGATCGAGTTATGCTCCGGAGACAAAATCGGTGACGGACAAAGGGAGATAACTAAACAATTAGTGATGCAAGAGTTGTCATTCTTGCGCGACACACCTTTAGGGTCTATGCATGTGTGAAGCTACTGGAGCGCAGAATTATTTGTTAATAGTCCTATATTTATGTACATATATCTGCACAGGTGCACATAATGCCACAATATTTTCAACACAGTTGACGGAAATGTAATATAGAATGTAAATAAAAAAAATAATGCTCGCTACTGGAGCCGAGAATTTTTTTTAATAGTCCTTAAATTTTTTTTTTTTAAAATAGTTGAAAAATAAAAAATAATAATACTTGCTACTGGAGCCCAGAATTTTTTTTTAATAGTCCTATATTTATCTACATATATCTGCACAGGTCCACATAATGCCACAATATTTTCAACACAGTTGACGGAAATGTAATATACAAATTAAATAATGCTCGCTACTGGAGCCCAGAATTTTTGTTAATAGGCCTATATTTATCTACATATATCTGCACAGGTCCACATACTGCCATAATATTGTCAACACAGTTTACGGAAATGTAATAATGTACCTGTATAAATTACCTGTAATAAGTTAGTGGTCAGTTAAAAAATTGAAAAAGAATGTAAAAAATAAAAAAAAAAATGGAAAAAAAAATTAAATTTTAAAAAAAAGAAAAAGAATAATGCTCCCTACTGGAGCCCAGAATGTTTTTTTAATAGTCCTATATTTATCTCACATATCATATATACACAGGTCCACATATTCCCACAATATTTTCAACACAGTTTACGGAAATGTAATATAATCATTTACCTGTATAAATTACCTGTAAGTTGTCAGTGGTCAGTTGCACATGCTAGCACATGCACAGGTGAATAGTCTGTATATAGCACTTACGACCTTATGCTACTAGACAAAAATTGAAAAATAATTTGAAGAAAAAAAAATGAAAAAAAAAAAATGGAAAAAATAAGTTTAAAAATAATAATGCTTGCTACTGGAGCACAGAATTTTTTTTTAATAGTCCTATATTTATCTACATATATCTGCACAGGTCCACATAATGCCACAATATTTTCAACACAGTTTACGGAAATGTAATATAATCATTTACCTGTATAAATTACCTGTAAGTGGTCAGTGGTCAGTTGCACATGCTAGCACATACACAGGTGAATAGTCTGTATAAAGCACTTACGACCTTATGCTACTAGACAAAAATTGAAAAATAATTTGAAAAAAAAAAAGAAAACAAAAAAAAGAAAAAAAAAAAAAAAAAAAAAAAAAGAAAAAAAAAAGTTTAAAAATAATAATGCTATTGGAGACCAGATTTTATTTTAATAGTCCTATATTTATCTACAAAAATCTGCACAGGTCCACATAATGCCACAATATTTTCAACACAATACCCAATGTAGTGATTTACCTGTATAAATTACCTGGTCAGCAGTGGTCAAGCACTGGACATCTGCACATGCTAGCCCATGCTAATGCTAGCACATGGTTCTCCCAGTTTCTATTGTTCTCTCTACAGGTAAGGTGTACAGAGCACACGAGAAAAGGTGTACAGAGCAGACGAGAAAACAGGTCTTCATGCATTATTGTCCAGTTTGTAGAGTGCGCAAAACAAAAAAGGGAGATAACTCAAAAATTAGCTACGCAAGAGTTGTCATTCTTGTGCGCGACACACCTCCGGGTCGTGGTCTATGCATGTGTGAAGTTTCATGAAAATATTCCAAAGGGTGGTCGAGTTATGCTCCGGACAGGAAATCAGTGAGCGAAAACAAAAAAGGGAGATAACTCAAAAATTAGCTATGCAAGAGTTGTCATTCTTGTGCACGACACACCTTCGGTTCGTGGTCTAATTGAATGTGTTAAGTTTCATAAAAATATTCCAAAGGGTGGTCGAGTTATGGTCAATCAGTGCGCAAAACAAAAAAGGGAGATAACTCAAAAATTAGCTATGCAATAGTTGTCATTCTTGTGCGCGACACACCTTCGGGTCGTGGTCTATGCATGTGTGAAGTTTCCTGAAAATATTCCAAAGGGTGGTGGAGTTATGCTCCGGACAAGAAGTGTCTGCGGCGGACGCGGACGCGGACGCGGCGCGCTGTCAAATCCATAGTATCCCCCGACGGAGTCCGGGGGATACAATTAATTGCTTAAATTTCGCAAAATCAAGGGCGAGTAAAATTGCCCTCAATTCCGCAGAAAATATCGAAACTTTATCTGGAAGTCTGGATTGAAGATCTCGCTCGTATCGGGGACAGCGGCAGCCGCAGCTACCCGGTCTACTTCCTTTGAGCCATCAGTGAAAAGTGGGGTGTCTGTGTTGTACCTGTCTTTAACTTAAAGTGATTCAAAAATGGATGGATCAGTTGTTGCTTTGATGTGCTGACTCAGATCGAAGATCACCTTTGGTTGCTCCAACTGCCATGGTGTAGTATCTGTAACAGCGTATTCGGCAATGTGGTCCAGACCTAAGCCAGCATCGTGCATCAACCATCCATTCCCTTGCCGAATGGTGACTTGTAGCTTAGTTTCTTATCGAATACAGCATCTGTAGTTCGATGAAAGACAGTGTCATAAGCTGGATTAGACGGATTGGAACGCAGTTTAGTGGCGTATTGCAAATATAATTTGGTTCGTCTGTCGTGGAGAGAATGCTCATTTGCCTCGGCACATTAGCTCTGTGCGTTAGACATACGGAATTCACCCGGGCAGAGTCTTAAGCCTTGGTGATATATTGGATTGAGCATCCGAATATCGGATTTACTGGCAGATCCATATACAATGCATCCGTAATCTAGTTTTGAGCCAAAAGTTCGTCGGCAGCGAAACGTGGAACCGACCGTAGGTCATGATTAGTGAGTCTTGTATCAATGGCCATCAATTAATTAGTTAATAATTCAATAGGTGAGTCCGTTTAACGTGTAGGTTACAGCATAATTCTGTACTGAGCATGTTAAGTGTGTATAGGCTATGACGGGAAATGTAGTTTTCTAGGTGAGAACTGAAAACATGTTTGTGATATTATACACTTAACAACTTTAAAAAGGTTTGTTTTGAAAAATATCTGTAATCGGTATATCTGTATATGTTGTAAGCGGCATGTAGGTTATAGCATAATTATGTACTGAGCATGTTAAGTGTGTATAGGCTATGACGGGAAATGTAGTTTTCTAGGTGAGAACTGAAAACATGCTTGTGATATTATACACTTAACAACTTTAAAAAGGTTTGTTTTGAAAAATATCTGTATTCGGTATATCTGTATCTGTTGTAAGCGGCATGTTACATACACAAATAATGGTGTGCAACTAGCTAGCTGTATCGTAGCCATGCTTCCCATAGCCAAATATGACATATTGCTCGTGCAAACTCGGGGTTTCGTTTTAATCAACATTTACAACACGGCAGTATGTTCTTGTATGATAGCTGACACAGGAAAACACAGCGGTTGTACGACACACTCATTGTACAGAATGCCAAGATTGCCTGAACATTTGCGTTCGGAGGCTGTGAGGATGCTGCGCGATGGAACGTCCTATAGAGCCATAGCTAGGCGATTTCGTTGTCATGACTCGACAATCCTGAGACTGCAACATCGTTATCAGGACACTGGATCCGTCAAAGACCGACCCGGACTGGATGACCGCGAGTAACTACACATCGACAGGATGCAACCATACGGATGCTGCACCGTCGGGAACGTTTCAAGCCCGCCATTAGTACGAGGCGTCATCATGGGTAAGCTACATTGCAACGGTATTCCAATATGTAAATGGTAGCAAACGTTATGAGACCCGTTATCTGTAACATAACAACATAATGGTTGTCGCCTGACAGTGTCAGGCGCAGTATCCTACCCGTTACGGTGCTACGCCGTCTCCGATCTGATGGTATTCGATGCAGACGACCCGTTAAAGGTTCCATACTTACACCCAGACAAATCATGAGCGGGCACGATGGGCTAGACGACATCAGCGCTACACTCAACGGCAAAGGGGCAGCGTTTTATTCTCCAATGAGTCTAAATTCAATTTAAGCCGTGCTGGTGGTTGGTCGCGAGTCTACAGACGCCGCAATGAGCGTTTCCGTGAAGCGTGTGTGCTAAAGTATAACCGATGTGGTGATGGTAGTATTCATGTCTGGGGTGGAGTCACTAGCTTTGAGAAAACACATCTGGTTTTATTAGAATGAAATGTGACCGCGCAGTACTACATTGATGAAATACTGATTTGCGAAGTTTGATTGTCATATGATGTGATTCAAAGGCATGTGGTTCTCCCAGTTTAGGATATATTATAATATAGCTACGATCTTCGTGACGGTTATTTATTCGCCTTTCAGTGTGCCAATTTTGACCTAATTCTGACAAATATAAATGTCCTAAAATCAACCCGAATTAGATGGTGCGTTCTTAAAGTCGTTAAGTTACATACCGTTGATTTCACAGGTGGTAGACGTGTCCCAGTGGCCCTGTGTCTGACACGTGAGTTTGCCATCTCCGGTCCGGCTGTATCCCTCATTACACTCCACCGTCGCCGTGGACAGATACGTCGTTACCCCAGCAACGTCCAGGACAGTGGACTTGGAATTGGCAATGCCGGGAAACGAGTTGCCACAGTCTGAAATGATGGTATTAGTGGTAAATGAATATTGTTACATGACATTCGTTGTTCGACACCGCTCACAGCCGTGTTCCAACGTACAACGCGTGCTGTTTAGTTTAGACAATATTATTTCAGATTAAATACATGTATACGTCAACATACATGGGCAGAAATCGTGAATAAGGATAAGAAAACAAGCTCAATGTGAGCTTATGTGAATTCTTCTCCTTAAGTAAGACATCAGTAAATAGTAATGTGGCAGGAATACATACAGTGTATACATAGGCAAATTTTGTTAATTATTGAATAAGAAAGAAGTTGAGATCCCAGGCATGCATCTCGAACTTGAATCATTGGTGCATGTTGTCTTCTGTAGGTAGTCGTTGACATAATATACAGTTTAAGTACTATTTCTGACTATGTCGAACATATCAGTCTGCCAGTCGGAGTCGTCTGCCATCATGCAGTGACGCGATTAGAAGCAATGATGATTTTCTTAGTCCTCCGGAATACCAGGCTGTTTTCATTATCGCTTAAGAAATCGCTTACCATATATTAGATTATTGAGAATGGGGGTATAAGGCAGCGATGCTAAATATCGTTCTCTTTGATTGATGTAAAACGGACATGAGATAATATAGTGGTTTGCATCCTCGATTGACCCACAGGCGCATGTTGCACTATTAACTATTGATTTTTAGAATAAGTCGTAGTTAATAGAAGCTGGGCTTGTCGGTCGCCAGCTGCGTAATAGGATAGTGGCTTACGAATGTCAGTATTTAGTGTGTGTTTGTATGAATTCAATGTAGGACTATTCCTTGTTATCAAAGGTAAGGAGTTCCATTATTTTATGGTAGATGGGAGAAATGAATGTTGATACAGTTTAGTACGGAATTTAATTATTGGAATATCTTCATCGTTTCTTAACCTGTAACGATTTTGTATTTGGTCAGGGATTAAGTTGGTTAGATAAGGTGGTGTCATGTTGTTCTTCATTTTGTAGAATACAATTAGTTTATATGCTTTTTTCTTTGTTTTTCAAGGTTTTCCCATTTGGTTTCTGTATATAATTTGTCTAATCTGCAGAGCTTTGTGGCCTCAGTAACAATTCGTGCGGCCTCAATTTGGATTCTAGCTCATTTAATTCTATTGAACAAGTACTATCGATATATTTGAGCAAGGGGCGTATGAAAGAGACGTATGCTTTTTCTAAGGATGGTCTATTTAGTGAACATTTTAGAGAGCGAAGCATCCCAATACGTTGCCACGCACGACTGATGATTGATGAAATGTGTGGCTGCCATTTACCAGTGTCTGAGAAAACGACACCTAGGTGATTATGAGACTCAACTTGTTTAATTACGATATTATTCATAAGAAGGGGAGGATGTAGTCATTTATTTTGTTTTCTGGATATCAACATAGTTTCTGTTTTATCTGGGTTAAAATCTACAAGCCAATCATTCAACCACTTGTGTATTTTATCAAGGTCAGAGTTTAGAATACGTGAAGCAGTGATTGGGTCGTCGACTATGAAATATAAACTCGTGTCGTCAGCGAATATTCTAATGTTGGACTGAATTTCGTTGACTATGTCGTTGATATAGATAATAAATAAGAAGGGGCCTAAGATTGAACCCTGCCACACACCAGCATTAATGTTTGTCCAATCTGAGTGTGTGTTACGTATAACTACGCGCTGTTTTCGCGATGAAAGATAGGATGAGAACCATTTGTGAAGGGTGCCACTAATACCTACTGTAGAGAGTTTCGCTAGTAATCCTTGGTGCCAAACTCTGTCAAAAGCCTGAGATGTCACAGAAAACGACCCGAATTTCTTTACCTTCAGAAATGGCTTTACAAATGTCATTGTATATGGAAACAAGTTGGTTAGTTGTAGAATCACCACGTCAAAAGCCGGATTGGTACTGGGTTAGTATGCTATTGACAGTTAGGTAATTATATAAGTAGTTATGGATACACATTTCCATAGTTTGCCTAGACAACTAAGTAATGATATTTGTATGTAGTATAGTGGCATTTGAAGGATTGGATTTCTTATAGATCGGGGTAACATTGGCCATTTTCCATGCCAACGGAAATATGGAACTAGATATAGATGTATTAAATAAGTTGGCTAAGGGTGCTGATAGTTCGTTCATTCCTTCTCTTAACAAGCGAGGGATTATTGTGTCGGTGCCTGATGCTTTGGAAGGGTCCATTTGCATGATTGCATCTTCTACGTCCTGATTTGATATAACTATAGTTGGGAGCGTATTGTTATATTTTGTATGCCTATGTGGTAGGTTTTTGTTTTTGTCACCTACGTTTGATTGTCTACACAAATGTTCATTCAATATGTTGCTTTGTCTATATCTGCAGACGCTGTCGTTTTATTATCAATTAGTATAACTATCTGGTTACTACAAGTGGATAACAAAGATTTTGTCATTTCGAACCAGGATTTGGCTGTAATATTGTGTTGGTTAATTGTATCTATCATGGAATGTTTGTACTCTTGTTTTGCTTTTCGAATGTGTTTTGTTACTTCATTTCTTTTGTTTCTGAATTTTAGCCAGGATTGATATTTTTTATCTTGTTTATGCAGTCTTCTTCGTTGTCTTATTAGTTTTCTGACATTACTTTCATCCATGGTATATCGTTACGTCTTATAGTTACTATTTTAGTCGGTATGTACTGTTTCGCTGCATTAATGATAGTGGAACTGATGTTATTGACAGATGTTTCTAGATCATTAGGTGTTATTGCAGTTTCCCAGTTAGTGTTAGTTAGATGTTGACAGTATTTTTCGAAGTCGCCTTCATCGCATTTCCATATGTGACGCTTTAATGAGGTGTGTTCAGGTTTAGGGAAGGTAAGAACTACTACTATAGGTGAGTGGTACCTAATTAGGTCTGGGACGAAAGGGTCTGCAAAACTGGTGGCAATAATTTGTCTATTCTTCACGATAATTAGATATATTAAAGTCTGTGTGTGTTCGGTAAAGTTAGTTGGCTCTTAAATTAGTTGAATGAAATTATACAAGGCAATAATGTTGTCTATCTGTGATGCTGGTCGATTTAGTGCGTTAATGTTGAAATCCCCAGTAATGATAATGTTATTAATTGACGTGTTATAACCTCTATTGAAACTCTCTTCCAGGAGCGACCAGTAATTATTATTAAAATTAGGTGGGCGATACAAACCGGCTATGAGAATAGTTTGATTCTGATAATGAGTTTCGACCCACAGGGCTTCGAAACTTTGAATGGACAGGTCAGTCCGGATTAATCCGTGTAAGTGATCTCTCAAATATATTGCAACTCCACCTCCTGTTCTATCTGGTCTATCACATATAAAGGGAGGTCCACAGTTAGGTATGCGTATATTTGTGTTAGCTATATCTTGTGAGAGCCACGTTTCAGTAAATATTAGGATAACAATTATCAAGCTTGGGCCGTAGGCTTTGTATGTTAAAGTTAATTATGCTTAGACCACTATTGAATAATTCTAGGGAATGATCCGATATTAATGACGAGTCCATATGATGAAGGAGTTGCTCAGAGGGCCTGGATTTGGATGAATATCTCCCGATAATAACAATGAGGTATCGAAAGAGGTCACACAATATGTATAATGCCTCATGACGCACAGGGTAAACGCGTGCTGTTTGACCATGGCTGTAAACAATTAATACTCATTTCGGGGTCAAGCCAACAAATACGTAATATGTATGTGTCTCATGACGTTACTAGAATGCGCAATTACGTCACCAGATTAGTTCACAATGGTCGCACTGAAATTTGAGAAATTAATGCGACTGTGGCCCGGAATATGTATACGTAAATCAGCTGTTTGAATGAAACGGGTTATCAAAGTAGCGAAAGTACCTCCATATATGCTCCAATTGCACGATATTTCCAACGGAAATGTAATAACGTTCGACCATGTCCAGTTGTGGGTAAACGTTTGCCGTGGCACTCGGGAAATGTTTGAACCCGCGGGCTACGGCCTTTGGATTCAAACAGTTCCCTCGTGCCACGGCAAACGTTTACCCACGGCTGGCCATGGGCGAACCATATATTCATTCAGTTTACTACCATGACACGTTTTATTGTTTGATATACATAACGGTGGACTTAGAATTTAATAAACTACAACGATGGATTTGACATTATGCAATCTATATCGTCATACCGGACATAATACAATAAATAATACTTGATGTGCCGTGAAAAGTGAGTACGAATCGTAGTAAATGTATCATCATTGTCATTCAAAATCGTGGTGAACTATATGTATTATATTGGTTGATTATATCGCTCGAACGAGATGCTATATTGTTCGAACGAGATGCTATGTCATGGGAACGAGATAGTTAACTCGTGAGAGCAGTATGTCGTGGGTATGAGATCCTATGTTTTACGAGATGTTATGCCGTGGAAACGAGTAAAACGTAGCACGTCCTTTCAGCTGCGGTAGGTCTCATCTCCTATAACCAAATATGTATTTTCGTCTACTCAGAATGTCTTATGATGTTATCATTTTTGTTCAATACAATGAACGATTCAGGAGCCCCGAGGTGAAGGGGCAGTGGCCCTGTCACGTGGTGATGGAAATATAATTATAGGATTCCTTGAGTTATTTGTGGCTGTGACTACATTAAGCTTATGGTCTTTATTTGCGACCAGTGTAGACCCGGATCAGCCTGTGCATCCGCACCATCTGATCAGGATCTGCACTGTTAGCCATTCCGCCAATGAAACACTCGACATGCTTCCAAGAAGCAATGTAGATCGTTATCAAGCTGCAAGAGTGTGCTATTTGATCAGGGGCATTTGCATTTCAGAACCTCCTTTACGTAATTCACTTTCAGTGATAGTGAATCAGAATGGCAGACGGGATTAACATTGCACGGTTACCGTGATCACAGAAGGTTTTTGTAGGTTCATCCTTTTCTGAAAACAAAGTAATAAGTGCAGGTGTTCCACAAGGATCGGTTCTTGGTCCTCTTCTCTTTTTGATATATGTAAATGTTATTGCTGACAATCTAATCAGTACAACCAGACTTTTTGCCGATGACTCATCTATTGCAGTTTCAACACCAGACATGAATATAATAGAACATAATATAAATCACGACTTAGATATATTAGCGGAATGGTCAAACCAGTGGCTTGTGAAGTTCAACCCCTCTAAAACTGACGCAATGATATGTTCACTAGTAAGACATGTAGATCCAGCTCTATATTTTAATAACGTCCAACTCCAATTTGTCGAACATCACAAACACTTGGGGTTAACTCTTAGTCAGGATGGAACCTGGCATGAACATATTTCAATATTATTGTATCAGCTTCTAAGGTATTAGGTTCTATGAAGATGCTTATTTATTTAAACTGAATAGAAATACATTAAATCAAATATATATATCTTACATGAGACCAATTGTTGAGTATGCAGCAATTGTTTGGGACAGTTGTACGTACCCAATATGAACGTGATTCCCTTGACAAACTGCAATATGAAGCAGCTAGAACAGTTACTGGTCTAACCCGTTCAGTTTCAATTAATAAACTTGTCCAAGAAATTGGATGGGTGTCGCTATCAGACCGAAGAAAAATACAAAAATTAGTGTTAATATTCAAAGAAAAGGCAGGTAAACTTCCAACCTATCTATACGAGCTATTCCCACAACTCGTCGGAGAAAATAATCCATATGAATTGCGTAATAGGAACAATTTTATTACATTAGCCAGGCGAACAGAAATCTATCTAAATCTTTTATACCATCTTCATTAGCATTATGGAACGAGTTAGATGACGAAATTAAGAATTCCCCCTCCTTAGCAACATTTAAAGCCAAACTAAAACAGCTGTTCAAACCGGCAATTGTTCCAGCATACTACCTGATAGGTGAAAGAACACAATCAGTTTATCACGCCCGCATAAGAAATCAATATAGCAATTTAAATTCAGATCTATTTATAAATCATCTACGAGAATCCCCATTATGTCACTGCACACAAGACGTTGAAAATGCCGAGCACTACTTTTTCAAATGCACATCATTCAACCAACAACGCCAGCAAATGTTTATAGCAACCCGTCAACACAACCCCTTGTCAATAGATACTATACTGTTTGGAGACGAGTCAAAAGAATATGAATCTAATGCTACCATTTTCAAAGAAGTTCAGCGCTACATAAAACTTACTCGTCGTTTTAATAATTTTAATAATGAGTAGACTCACTAACATGTTCCTGTTTAATAGGGAAAATAATCAACTTACATGGTGGCCCGATTTTGGATGTCAAGCGGTCTGAATTCACTGGAGAGTGCAACACGAATATATATGCATGCTTGTTTTGTTGGTTTTTTTCGTTTATTTTTCGTACATGTTTTTTGCTCTATATATCATTACATTATACCGTATATTTCACCGCCATTATACCACATGTTTAATACTTGTAATAAGCATTTGGGAAGGGCTGTAGCTAACGTTGTAAAAACTTGTAGCCCAACCCGTTTGCTCTCTTTACCAGAAATTTGTTTATTGTACAATTATTGTAAATTGTAAAAAAAAAAGAGCAATACAATATGTTTAAACTAATTAACATTAACACCCGATTTATTTGGCCGTTGTGTATCAGAAGCTCAACTTGAATTTTGGTTTGTTGGTGTATTATACCATTTAAGACACTGTATGAACTATCGTTATCACTAAGCTAATCTCCTCGTGGCAGCCGTGATAATATATTTTTAAAACATTTTTACCTTACAAACAAGGTGAACATAAGTCATCAATGACTTTTACATTTGGCAGTCGGAAGTGGGTCGTATGCAAAACAATGCACAAGTCATAGACACACATTGTGGCCAAATATTATCAATATCAGTGAAGAAGTTCATGAGGTATTGAAAAATGAAAGTTGTTACTAATGTACACAGCTTTTTATCTAATGGTCCTCTATGATGCCTGTATCAAGGTCACAAATTTAGCGGTTTCGTAAAGTTAACATTTTGGGAAATTTGTTATAATATATGTTTCCTTTCACACAGGTTCTTGATATTTGTTAAAATAAAGCTTCGTTTTCTTCTGAAATCTCTGGTCAGAATCATACAATACTAAAAGTGATCGTCGAATGGGGCAAAACTGGTAAACGTCGCTCGAACGGTACATTTAAATACGTATCTGCTAATTAACATACACGTGTACTATCATTTTTAGAATCATACATGATGCAATGAAATAAAGTTACTTCTGTCACATGTACATTAAGAGAATACCATGATGGTTGTTCGTATCGTTTGCTTCTCCTGGTATGTCTATGCGTTTGTCGCTTACACAGTATTCAGACGGTTACCGTGATAGAAAACTAAATGTGATAGTCAAGTGCTTACCATAAATAACGCAAGTAGGAGTAGTGCTCCATGATCCTGTGTCGAGACACGATAGTTGATCTCCAGTCAGTTTATAACCAGGATTGCAAGTCACAGTTGCAGTCGCTCCAAATGACGAGTAACCAGTTTGGTCAAATACTACAGAAGCTGAGTCTGACACAGTTGGAAGCGCGTCACAACCCTTTATGATGCAGGTCGTGGATGTAGACCATAAGCCGCCGTCCTGACACGTGACCACGCTATCTCCGGTCAATGTGTAACCATCGTTACATTGCAGTGTTGCAGTCGCCAGATATGTGCTTGTGCCAGCAACATCCAACGAGACGGACTTTGCGTTTGGAATTGTAGGAAGTGTGCTTCCGCAATCTGGAAATAATAGATATCTAGGGTAAACAGGAATGAAGTGCAGGTCATACTGCTCAACCGTTTTAAATCTCCATTTGCAATCGGACCCGGTGTATACGTATATTACCATGCGTGTACTACTTACAATTATAGACATGATATCATGAACAATTCTCAATGGGTACTATCATCGATAGCGAGTGACAACCCACTGTCAAATGAGCCAAAAATAGTAAATGTCGCTCGAACGGTACATTTAAATACGTATCTGCTAACATACACGTTTGCTATCGTTTTTAGAATCATACATGCTGCAATGAAATAAAGTTCCTTCTGTCACATGTAAATTAAGAGAATACAGTGATGCTTGTTCGTATAGTTTAATTGTTCTGGTATGTCCATGCGTTTGTCGCTTACTCAGCATTTAGACGGTTACCGTGATACAAAACTAAAATTGATATTCGAGTGCTTACCATAAATGACGCAAGTGGGAGTAGTGCTCCACGATCCTGTGTCGAGACACGATAGTTGATCTCCAGTCAGTTTATAACCGGGAGTGCATGTCACAGATGCGGTCGCTCCAAATGACGAGTCACCAGTTTGGTCAAATACTACAGAAGCTGAGTCTGATACAGTTGGAAGCGTGCTACAATCGTTGATGATGCAGGTCGTGGATGTAGACCATAAGCCGCCGTCCTGACACGTGACCACGCCATCTCCGGTCAATGTGTAACCGTCGTTACATTGCAGTGTTGCAGTCGCCAGATATGTGCTTGTGCCAGCAACATCCAACGAGACGGACTTTGCGTTTGGAATTGTAGGAAGTGTGTTTCCGCAATCTGGAAATAATAGATATCTAGGGTAAACAGGAATGAAGTGCAGGTCATATTGCTCAACCGTTTTAAATCTCCATTTTCAATCGGACCGGTGTATACGTATATTTACCATGCGTGTACTACTTTTACAATTATAGACATGATATCATGAACAATTCTCAATGGGTACTATCATCGATAGCGAGTGACAACAACCCACTGTCAAATGAGCAAAAAAAGTAAATGTCGCTCGAACGGTACATTTAAATACGTATCTGCTAACATACACGTTTGCTATCGTTTTTAGAAACATACATGATGCAATGAAATAAAGTTACTTCTGTCACATGTAAATTAAGAGAATACAGTGATGCTTGTTCGTATAATTTAATTGTTCTGGTATGTCATGCGTTTTGTCGCTACTCAGCATATAGACGGTTACCGTGATACAAAACTAAAATTGATCGTCGAGTGCTTACCATTAATGACACAAGTGGGAGTAGTGCTCCACGATCCTGTGTCGAGACACGATAGTTGATCTCCAGTCAGTTTATAACCGGGAGTGCATGTCACAGATGCGGTCGCTCCAAATGACGAGTCACCAGTTTGGTCAAATACTACAGAAGCTGAGTCTGATACAGTTGGAAGCGCGCCACAATCGTTGATGATGCAGGTCGTGGATGTAGACCATAAGCCGCCGTCCTGACACGTGACCACGCTATCTCCGGTCAATGTGTAACCGTCGTTACATTGCAGTGTTGCAGTCGCCAGATATGTGCTTGTGCCAGCAACATCCAACGAGACGGACTTTGCGTTTGGAATTGTAGGAAGTGTGCTTCCGCAATCTGGAAATAATAGATATCTAGGGTAAACAGGAATGAAGTGCAGGTCATACTGCTCAACCGTTTTAAATCTCCATTTTCAATCGGACCCGGTGTATATGTATATTGCCATGCGCGTAGTACTTACAATTATAGACATGATATCATGAACAATTCTCAATGGG
Organism: Conchocele bisecta; assembly: GCA_029237695.1. Lineage (NCBI taxonomy): Eukaryota > Metazoa > Mollusca > Bivalvia > Lucinida > Thyasiridae > Conchocele > Conchocele bisecta. The sequence goes on from CM055266.1 coordinate 32,744,710, forward strand.
TACTATCATCGATAGCGAGTGACAACCCACTGTCAAATGAGCCAAAAATAGTAAATGTCGCTCGAACGGTACATTTAAATACGTATCTGCTAACATACACGTTTGCTATCGTTTTTAGAATCATACATGATGCAATGAAATAAAGTTACTTCTGTCACATGTAAATTAAGAGAATACAGTGATGCTTGTTCGTATAGTTTAATTGTTCTGGTATGTCCATGCGTTTGTCGCTTACTCAGCATTTAGACGGTCACCGTGATACAAAACTAAAATTGATCGTCGAGTGCTTACCATAAATGACGCAAGTGGGAGTAGTGCTCCACGATCCTGTGTCGAGACACGATAGTTGATCTCCAGTCAGTTTATAACCGGGAGTGCATGTCACAGATGCGGTCGCTCCAAATGACGAGTCACCAGTTTGGTCAAATACTACAGAAGCTGAGTCTGATACAGTTGGAAGCGCGCCACAATCGTTGATGATGCAGGTCGTGGATGTAGACCATAAGCCGCCGTCCTGACACGTGACCACGCTATCTCCGGTCAATGTGTAACCGTCGTTACATTGCAGTGTTGCAGTCGCCAGATATGTGCTTGTGCCAGCAACATCCAACGAGACGGACTTTGCGTTTGGAATTGTAGGAAGTGTGCTTCCGCAATCTGCAAATAATAGATATCTAGGGTAAACAGGAATGAAGTGCAGGTCATACTGCTCAACCGTTTTAAATCTCCATTTTCAATCGGACCCGGTGTATACGTATATTACCATGCGTGTACTACTTACAATTATAGACATGATATCATGAACAATTCTCAATGGGTACTATCATCGATAGCGAGTGACAACCCACTGTCAAATGAGCCAAAAATAGTAAATGTCGCTCGAACGGTACATTTAAATACGTATCTGCTAACATACACGTTTGCTATCGTTTTTAGAATCATACATGATGCAATGAAATAAAGTTACTTCTGTCACATGTAAATTAAGAGAATACAGTGATGCTTGTTCGTATAGTTTAATTGTTCTGGTATGTCCATGCGTTTGTCGCTTACTCAGCATTTAGACGGTCACCGTGATACAAAACTAAAATTGATTGTCGAGTGCTTACCATAAATGACGCAAGTGGGAGTAGTGCTCCACGATCCTGTGTCGAGACACGATAGTTGATCTCCAGTCAGTTTATAACCGGGAGTGCATGTCACAGATGCGGTCGCTCCAAATGACGAGTCACCAGTTTGGTCAAATACTACAGAAGCTGAGTCTGATACAGTTGGAAGCGCGCCACAATCGTTGATGATGCAGGTCGTGGATGTAGACCATAAGCCGCCGTCCTGACATGTGACCATGCTATCTCCGGTCAATGTGTAACCATCGTTACATTGCAGTGTTGCAGTCGCCAGATATGTGCTTGTGCCAGCAACATCCAACGAGACGGACTTTGCGTTTGGAATTGTAGGAAGTGTGCTTCCGCAATCTGGAAATAATAGATATCTAGGGTAAACAGGAATGAAGTGCAGGTCATACTGCTCAACCGTTTTAAATCTCCATTTTCAATCGGACCCGGTGTATACGTATATTACCATGCGTGTACTACTTACAATTATAGACATGATATCATGAACAATTCTCAATGGGTATTATCATCGATAGCGAGTGACAACCCACTGTCAAATGAGCCAAAAATAGTAAATGTCGCTCGAACGGTACATTTAAATACGTATCTGCTAACATACACGTTTGCTATCGTTTTTAGAATCATACATGATGCAATGAAATAAAGTTACTTCTGTCACATGTAAATTAAGAGAATACAGTGATGCTTGTTCGTATAGTTTAATTGTTCTGGTATGTCCATGCGTTTGTCGCTTACTCAGCATTTAGACGGTCACCGTGATACAAAATTAAAATTGATCGTCGAGTGCTTACCATAAATCACGCAAGTGGGAGTAGTGCTCCACGATCCTGTGTCGAGACACGATAGTTGATCTCCAGTCAGTTTATTTAATAACCGGGAGTGCATGTCACAGATGCGTCGCTCCAAATGACGAGTCACCAGTTTGGTCAAATACTACAGAAGCTGAGTCTGATACAAGTGGAAGCGTGCCACAATCGATGATGCCGGTTTGATGAGACCAAAAGCCGTGTCCTGCACGTGACCACGCTATCTCCGGTCAATGGTAACCGGTCGTTACTGATGATGCAGGTTTGTGGATGTAGACCAGCCGTCGTCCTGACACGTGACCACGCTATCATCCGGTCATGTGTAACCGTCGTTGACATTGCAGTGTTGCAGTCGCCAGATATGTCTTGTGCCAGCAACATCCAACGAGACGGACTTTGCGTTTGGAATTGTAGGAAGTGTGCTTCCGCAATCTGGAAATAATAGATATCTAGGGTAAACAGGAATGAAGTGCAGGTCATACTGCTCAAACGTTTTAAATCTCCATTTTCAAATCGGACCCGGTGC